>OZ010786.1:9949194-10521694 GCA_963932465.1 Maratus speciosus
TAAATCTTCTATTTAGGGTATCCTCTTTTCATTAATTCGGATGAGCGAAGTGAATCCTCTGCTAGGCTACACAAATTACATTTTGTTGCACACGTCACAAAAAACTATTCAGTATTTTGACTTGAAATTTAAACATAAAAATAAATTATGATCCGTAGATTTGCACAATATTATTTTTTTTTTTTCGGAATAAACTTAAAACACTTATTACTTTAATTAGTTTCTTTTACATGTTTTTCCATTACGAATGCATTTTTGTAAATAAAAAATGAAACACGTATATTTTCAAAAGAAAAAAATAAATCATGGAGTTAGCCATTATAGATAGAATCATGATTAATTAAATAGTTTCACGATTTCTTTTATGAATTTTTAAAAATACCTCTTTTTATGAAAATTATAGCATATTTTTAATGAATACAAAATTGTTAAAATTCAATTCTTTACATTCAATTATAAAAGCATTTTTCAGTGTTAAGAATTCAGATACACAATTTATTCTTATTATGTGAAATTACGCACACGGTATTTGCGCATTTAAATTGAATTATATTATCATTTGTTTTTGTAAAGTGGCAACAAAAGAATTGTGAACAAATAAAATTAATTGTTAAATTCGTTATACAATAAATAAAAATTCCGAGGAAATTCTCAGTTATTTGACTGAATATTTCTAAAATTAAAATGCGCCAAAACATAAAACCCGTAAGGCATGGTGACGTCACGTCGACGTCGTTGTGACGTCACGCTGTGACATTGTGACCGTCGATGTGACGTCACGTGACGTCGATGTGAAGTCACTGTGACTAGAATGTGAGGTCGTTATGGCCGTTTTAGAGCTCTTTTGTGACGTCACATTGTGACGACTTTGTGAAGTCACGGTGTGACAAATATGTGAAGAGTGTGTCATTTGTGACTATTTTGGTATTAACTTTGTGACGAATTTGTGACGAATGTGACAATGCTTTAAAGTCACATTGAGATCAATTTGTGAAATATGTGTCATTTTTGACGAATTTGTCTTTAACACTGTGATGATTCTGTGAAGACAGCGACACTGCTTTGAAGTCACATTGTGACAATTTTGTGAAAATTGTGTGATTTGTGATAATTTTGTCATTAATGTTGTGACGAATATGTGACTAGCGGCAATGTTGTGAAGTCACACTATGACATACTTGTCCAGTTGTAAACACGTATGCATGTCACACATAGTCATAATTATGCATGTTGTAAAATCATTTACATCTATAACGTTAATATACTTCGGCGATACATCGCAATTAAAACTTGGGGGCCGATATAACAAGGGTATACCAAAAGAATTTTATTGAATCAAAATGCAATGGCCCGCAGACTTCAATTTTTGTTGCACCTTTCTTTCCTATTGCAATAAATGAGAATATTGAAGACAACTGAATGATCGATCTATCACATTTTTTTTTTCAAAATTAGCTATTTGTTAAAAGCATTAAAATTACTAAAGAAACAATTTGTTTAAATTTTCAAATCTTTATCAAGATAAAATTTGTGTTGAAAATATAATATTTTATAATATATACAGTACTTTTTATATTCTTTAAACTATAGAAAATACTGAATGAAATTAATTTATTTCATTTAGAACGCATTACAAACTCGAAGTCACTGCTGAGGTTGAATTTTTTTCGATTACACAACATTTATAATAAAAAAATGAAAGATAAAAAGAAATACCGATATTAAGTAATTAAATTTTATATGTTTTATGATATTGATTACCACAAAATATATATATATATGATTGTAATTCAAACAAGTTGGGGCTGAGAAAATAGGAAACTTCTTTGTTATAGAGGCCCCTATAAATTTGATTATGCAAAAATTGCAGTAACGACATTGCTAAGATCATTGTGAAGTTTATGCATGCGTTATATACATATATATATGGCTGAATCCATATCAACTCAGGCCGGGGGGTTACCTTCATAGTCTCAGAAGTTTTTGAATTGAACATATGTTAAAATTTAAGAAAAAGTAAGATACTTGTATATTTTCATTTTTCCCCAAAAAATTCCTGGCCCGAGATACAGGGCGCCAAAGATGACATCCCCGGCATCCTTTCTCATTCACAATTTTCGATAAAAATTTTAAAGTGCTCTATCTCTAGAACGGTGCAAGATATTTTGTTGCAGTTTATTTTATTTTAAAGATAATATTCTTTTGTTTAAAATGATATACCCAATTTTGAAAAATGTATTCAACTTTTCTTGTGGCAACCTTTTGAAAAAAAAATTTTATTTCAAAAAAAATTTTTTTTTCGAAAATGCCAATCTTAAAAATTTTGATTTTTTTGCTGTTGATCAATACCTCTGGGAACTATCTTCACTGTAAAGGAGAACTTCCACTTTTGAGTTTAACAAATTTTAGAAACATTTAAAAAATTCAGAGAATTTTACAGGAACTGTATATATATACAGTTCCAGTAAAAGTCACTGAATTTTTGCTTATTTGTATCATATTTGTAAGGATAAGCCTACTATATATCCTAAACAAGTTAGAAATTGCAATATCAAATGTGGCAAATCAGGTGCATGCGTACTATAACTAGTTTTATAAATATTCAGATCTTGGTGCAATAAGTTACACTCTTGGGCAAAAAGGGCATGAATACAAACTTTATTATGATTCTACATATTAAATTCAGTAATACGGAAGTAATATGAATTCATCTTAAAAGGACTTAATCGCCATGGCAACCTAGAATCATTGCCTATCATGGTATATCATTGAATCAATTATGTATTGTAGGATTTTTAAATAGAATGAAGAAAACTTTTATTAATGTCTTTTATGTTTTAATTTGATTTTCATAGCATTTGAAATGATACATCCTTTATTTTCAATACCGAACATAGTAAAACAATCTCAATAACATATATCAATTACACAGCAATACAAATTATATTAATACATGTTAGAGTTCAGACAGATGGGCAGACAAATCGAATCTACTATGTTTCAACTATGTTGGAAATTGTTAAAAACACATAAATAGTTCGGAATTTGACTTTTAGAAATTTATGTCAATAGACGGAAGCATACTTGAATACTTTCATACAACCCTGTATTTTACCTACTATCTTTATATACATTCCACTATTTAGCTAATATTTAATTAAGATTAAAACATCCTTAAAACCAGTGAAATCACACTTCTAGAGATTATCATCCATTGACGGCCATGTATCTAATTCTTTGCGTGGACCTGTATATCATTTTATCTATATTCTCCAAACATATCTTAGTATACTAAATGTAGTTCAGTGTAAAAATGCATAACTCATTTAAAAATCACCTTTAAGCTACTTTCATTCATACTCAGTAAACCCTTAAGATTTATTTTGTGTAGCCCTGTATATGATCTACAGCATTTATGCACACAACGTAATATGGAAAAATTTAGTTAAACTTAAAAACTCAAACACAACTAAAAATGCACTTCCAGCAATACCCTTATGATTTCTTTTGTGTAGCCCTGTATATGATCTACAGCCTTTATACACACAACGTAATATGGAAATATTTAAACTTAAAAACTCATATCACAACTAAAAATGCACCTCTAACAGTCATCGCTAATGTACAGTATTTCCAATAAGGAAAAGTTTCCGAAAACTTTTGTGTGTCCCTGTAAACACTATGCACTTTCTATGACACAGGAAGTAATTTTTTGTAAACCTCTGCAATAAAGTATATGTATCACTTCAAATGCTATGAAAATCAAATTAAAACATAAAAGACATTAATAAAAGTTTTCTTCATTCTATTTAAAAATCCTACAATACATAATTGATTCAATGATATACCATGATAGGCAATGATTCTAGGTTGCCATGGCGATTAAGTCCTTTTAAGATGAATTCATATTACTTCCGTATTACTGAATTTAATCTATGGTATTATAGTAAATTTTGTATTCATGCCTTTTTACCCAAGAGTGTAACACTTATTGCACCAAGATCTGAATATTTATAAAACTAGTTAATACTATGCACGCACCTCATTTGCCACATTTGATATTGCAATTTCTAACTTGTTTAGGATATATAGTAGGCTTATCCTTACAAATATGATACAAATAAGCAAAAATTCAGTGACTTTTACTGGAACTGTATGTATACAGTTCCTGTAAAATTCTCTGAATTTTTTAAATGTTTCTTAAATTTGTTAAACTCAAAAGTGGAAGTTCTCCTTTACAGTGAAGATAGTTCCCAATGGTATTGATCAACAGCAAAAAAATCAAAATTTTTAGGATTGGCATTTTCGAAAAAAAAAATTTTTTTGAAAAAAAATTTATTTTTTCAAAAGGTTGCCACAAGAAAAGTTGAATACATTTTTCAAAATTGGGTATATCATTTTAAACAGAAGAATATTATCTTTAAAATAAAAAAAAAACGCAACAAAATATCTTGCACCGTTCTAGAGATAGAGCACTTTAAAATTTTTATCGAAAATGGCGAATTGGAAATGGTGCCCAGAATGCCATCTTTGGCGGCCTGTATCTCGGGCCAGGAATTTTTTTGGGCAAAACCAAAATATACAAGTATCTTATTTTTTATTGAATTTTAACATATGTTCAATTCAAAAACTTCTGAGACTATGAAGGTAAGATCTTTTCTTTGGCTGCCTGAATTGACATGGATCATACCATATATATATACACTCGAAACGCTCATCATGTGCCATATAGTCGTTATATATGTATTGTTTACGTCTTTTATGCGCCATACATGCATTACAAAATTTCCGAAGTACATTTTAGCAATAACCATTTGAAACTACTCAAATGAAAAATACAGCTTTGGTATAGAAAATTAACTGAGTATCACCAGTATCATTATTTTGAGAATTCTAAGAACAATTTCGGCAATAATCCTTATGTTGGAAGATAGCAGCAATAAATAAAATCGTATTTTTATGCTCACTGTAAAAGTAAATAAAACTTTTAGGTATGCATAGAACTGTGATACAAAGGGTTAATTTATTTTACATCAGGGTTTGCTTGGAGTAAAATCCATATATAAAACAACTTTTTGATTATTAAAAAATAACTTTAATAATTGATTGCCAAAATTACATTTTTATTTATGAAATTATATATTATAAAAATAACTCTTACTATCTATGATTTTTTAAAACAATAATACCTTATTGTTTATAAAACACAGCACCACAGCTACTCTATTTTGCGTCTAATGTGAAAGTTTTTATGTTTTGCCAAAGATCTATCTGGCTGGATATATGTTGCCATGACATTTATAACTCTGATAGTGTCATAAATAGTACAAACAGATTAGAATCTACAACGAAATTTTTAGAATAAAGTCTGGTGAAAGTTTTATAAATACAGTAGAACGCCGATTGTTGGAACTCCAATTAACCGAACTTCCAATTATCCGAACAGCATATTTCTCTCAAAGAATTCTTTTTAACCGAATTTTCAATTATCTAAATATTTGTCTCTCTAAAAAAGAAAAAAAAACACCTAACTTCCAATTTATTTTTTGCTTAAATTATAATCTCTGAAGTTTAGAAAATGATAAAAGAAAAAAAAAATAAATAATAAGTAAACAAAAAACAATTAAAAAAAAAACAATTTTTAAGCACCCCAGTACTAACTGGTGCTGTCAGTCCTAAACCTAGATAACGTGTGAAGGTTTTAGAATAGTCAGGAACATCCCTTAAACTGTCTGCCCATTTATCCGAACTTTTGTTTATCCGAACTAGGGTCGGTCCCGACTTGTTCGGACAATCGGCGTTCTACTGTATATATTGTATTAGAATTACAAATAATCATATTTATTTTTATATGACACAATAAAACAAAATAATGAACTCAGTATCAAATGGTTAACTACTTTTTAATGTAAATAAAGTATAAAAATTGAGCCCATAAACACAAAATAGAGCCACACATAGGTTCATTATTATTATTAATATTTTATTTACAAGATTATGGTAATTATAAATAAGAAATCCATTTTAATCACGCTGTTTATAAAGAGTGTATAATATCGATACTTTGAAATTTATCTCGATAAAATCATTCAGGAGATAAAATGATAAAATTATCCAGAAAAAAAAGTAAATAATAAAAGATGATTATTACATTTTAGATTCATACCGTTCAAGTATTTGCGTTATTTTTAAAGTAAAATCATATTTAAACACTTACTGATTGCGTAACTTCTATATTTTCATTTGCCAACAGACAACATTTCAGTAAGAATGTTTAACAACTGAAAAGCTTTCACCCGCTATGACTATTTCTTTATAGATTTTAAAACATTTCTCAGGTTGAATAATACATTAAATAATCATTTTTTTTTCTTAACATTACATATCTATGATCTCTTTTAATAGTATACGTTTCCGTTGTGTCTTATTTTTTATAAATTCCTCTTCTGAGCAGATGCAATTTTTTTAAAATAAAAACATGCAATTCAAATTGTTTAAGACCATCAATTAATACAAAATTAAAAAATTATGTTTGCCAATAATTTTATTCCATAAAAAGACTTTTTTTTAAAATAACTTAATTATCTTTAAATGTTTATTAATTATATTAATGACTGATTATAATACTTATCCATATACTTTCATATTTAGGACACTATGTGGTTTTAACCAAATATTTAAATAAGAATATAAACCAGATTAAAATGCAATTTAAATCACTAATTTTAATCTGATCGAAGCTGTTGAAAAGGAAGTTAGATATTTTAACAAAATAAAAAATAAATGTAATGAAATATTTGTGTTCTATAACATATTTATTAGAAGATAACTAAAATCATTGTAATAAAAAAAAAAAAAGCAAACAGGGAAAATAATATTTTAGATATTTCAACAAAATAAAAAATAAATGTAGTGAAATATTTATGTTCTACAGCATGTTCATGAGAAGCTAACTAAAATTGTTGCGGTTAAAAAAAAGCAAACAGGGAAAATAATATTTTTACTTACCTAATTTCATTGACGTTGTACGTGATACTTTGATTTTGGGGAACCAATTAAATCCGATAATAAGTACCATAGCAATGACTTGAATCATCTTCAACAAGTCAAAACTACCGTAATTTTCTCGGGTTTATATTTTGTTAGCTGAACTAACTTGGATCCTGAAAACGTTCTTGTTTCACTTTTTAAATCCGTGTCAACACGTCTATGCTGTCCAGTGTCCACATAACTTCCCGCGTTTATTCTAAAAAGCTTCACTGTTACTTTTATCCGTTATTCTGCGGTGAGTCGTAACAACTGAAATAGTACAGATGCAGACGATTTTTAAGTTTCGAAGTTCGAAGCAGATGTTTTTTCGGTTTTATTTGTTTTTCTATACAACAGTTTCGGAAGGAAATTAAATGCGTAATAATTTTATCAAATTGTCTCTAATTCAATTTTCTGTTTGAAAATGTTTTATTGTATTTCACCTTTTATTTTTATCAGTTTTATTGAATTGTAAAGTTTCATTTACGTAATAATAATAATATTATCCATAATTAGAGTTTACTAGATAAAATATTGCTTAATTTTTCAAAATGTATATAAATTAATTTAATGGTAATAATGATGACCCCCTCCTTTTTTTAAAAGTAAAATTTATATCACAGGTAATATATACAAAATATCTTCTTAAAAAATACAACAAGATTATCGAGAAGAGATGAGTTTTTCTTTGCCAATCTGTCATTATCTTTATATTAATTTTCTGTAGAACAAAACATCTTGTAAAATAATTTTTAAAGATATATTTTGAAAACAAAAAATAAAATATGAATAATTAATTATGTCATGGGCTTTGCCTAAATTTTGTACATTAATTTTATATTCAGAAAATGTCAGTTTTATTTTAAACGTCTGAAAGAAGTAGAATTTAAAAAAAAAAAAGTTACTTAAAATAGTGAAACACTAAGAGGGAAAAAAATGACTTGAATGCAAATTATAAAGCAAGAAATGCATATATGACTAAACTTTGAAGACGCTTTCTGCGTGCTCATTAAAAGCTGCAGACTTAACTGTAATAGAAAGTTTTTAGTTTGAAACCACAGAAATGTTTCGACTACTCTTTGAGAAACTTCTACAATAACAGATGATCATTTACAAAAATCTTTATAAAAGATAAGTCGGGGTCTGTTTACCTAAACCATTTTTTTAATAATATGAAATTCACATAATTAGGAAATATTTTTGTGTCGCTGATGAATTAATTACATTTTATGTTATATGAAAATAAAAAGTTTTGGTTAGAGGCACAGAGGCAACTTGGACCACGGTTTAAAAAAATTTTAAATCCGGCAGAAAAATATTTTTTACAGTAAATAACATGATTTAATAATTTTTGTAATTTTTTTAAGTTTTCTAAGAAGTTCACATCTCAGTCACAATGTGACATCACTGAGTGGTGGCATTTTGGTCACAGATGTGACGTGACCACAGTGACTTACAGTGACGTAACAATGACGTCACTGTGACCATGCATGCTATGAGGGAATAACGTTTTTGCTTAATAAAGATGCAAAAATTGTGTAAAAAAATATTGTTACTTTTAAATATTTATCTTATTAAATAATGCTTCGCGAATCCAAACAAAGCATGGCTTCTGCTAGTTAATATTATAAAACAAAGTGCACAAAAGCTGTCCCATCTCTTACATTGGCTCTCTCCATCATCTCCCAGTAATACTCGTGACTATAGCTGCTACATTCTGATAACTCATGAATCAATTCTTTACCTTCAAGTCGACTGTTGACAATCAGATAGAAAGGGTAAGTACTCTTTCAGCGCAGAATTTGTCAATAAGGGCTCGAGGAGAATAGGGTTATAGTTTTTATTCACCTTTCAAAACGCTATTGGGATGCCTCTATGTAGAATTTTGATGAGAATGTTTGGACAGTATGCCAGTGTGTAGGCGTTTTCGTGGCCTGAGAGTTTATTTGTTAGGTCAAGAGTGGCCGGTATGTGTTTAATACGCGTACTACGTTACCCCAAAATCTCATAAGCGAAATTGAACAATCAAAAGAGACATTTAGAGCAAGCAGTCCAAAAGAAATAAATTTGAGGTGATTTTATAATTCAAACTTCAATCTGTTTTATAATTGAGACTTTAGTTTTAATGGGAAGGTCTACCGCAAACGGAGCTACAAAAAGCCGTGTAATATTACTATTTTTCCATGCTATAAATTAAATATTTAAAGGTTTTATTGCTTTTTCCATTTCATGGCATTTAATTATTCTGTTTTCATATTGAAATTATTCTCTTGGTAATATTGGTCGTTTGAGTACAGGAGAAAAAAAAATTCAACTATTAGCTTTTTTTCTCACAGACAACGACTAATTTGCTTATATCATTAAATTCTGTACTCTTGATAACGTTATTCAATATATAAGCTTTTCAAATTTGTTTATCGGTATCCATATTCTTCCTTTTTTTTTCCCTTCCATATTAATTCTTGTAAAATAGTACACGACACTTTATTTTATACATAGCAGCTTGTATATTATATGTCTTTGGTATCCATATTAAGTGTGATGGGGGAAACTGTATTATTGCCATTTCATTTATACTATCGCGATTTTGATGGTGGTCGGTAATGTTTAATTAATGGTTATATATATATATATATATATATATATATATATATATATATATGAAGGGTTATTTTTTAGAGGTTTACAAATTTTAAACGCAATAAAACACATAAAAATAATGTTAATGGTCATGATATTGGCTTTATTAAATAAATAATTTTATGCAATTAGTGTTTAAAAGTGATTTCGGACATTTGCGCACCACGGCTAGCTCGACTGAAGCGGAATCTGGAAGTCCAATTTTCGACCACTTTATGGAAGAGTTGGAGTCGTATATCAGCAATATTGTGGCAAATGTTGATTTTCAAGTGGTCCAACTTCTGAGGTTTATCGGCGTAGACCAGTGTCTTCACATTCCCCCACAGAAAATAATCCATTGGTGTGAGATCACATGACCGCGCAATAAACGGATAGCGTTTTGAACAATTTGCAACCTTTGTTCTAGTGTAGGTGGAAAACATAGTGAGAACAAATCATCTACCAGCTGTAAAATTTACTTTGACTAGAAAGAGTTTTGCCAGTTTCAAAATCACACCTCTAAAAAGGCACCCTTGAACTATGCAATACAAAAATGAAGGGCGTCGTAATAAACAGTCACAATAAATATACAAGGAACTTTGGAACATTGAATCTAACAAGGAGAGGGCCAACCTTGTTAATCGCAGATTTTGATTATTTTAATATATGTTGTAAAGTAAGGACCCCTTAGTGTCACGTTTAAAGGATTTTATCCAACGCTCCTTAGTTCTTGAGAAACCGGGTGGGGGGGGGGGGTCTAATATTAGTACACAACTTAAATACTTACTTTGCAGTTGAAATGCCGGGTTAGTCGTTGCTCAGTTGCTATGGCGTTTGCCGGCTGATCCGCGGGCCCGGGTTCGATACCTGAATGCGCTACATTTGTTTTTTCTCATTTTTTGTTTTATAAAAATACTTGTAAGCGTAACTTAATAATCTGATTGTCAATTAAAATTTTTAATATTGTATATCAATTATAATTTTAACCCATTTAATTTTTTACTTTTAACTAAATAATTGTAACTGTAATAACTGTAACTGTAACTGTAATAACATAATTGTAACATCATAAAACTGTTAATTTTTTTTAAAATCAATTTTAAAATGTATTTCATATATTCTTTATCGATGCAATGATATTGAGCAATTGTATCAATTCGTGATTTTAAAGAAACATCATTTGCGCATTGCTTTAACAAAGGAAGTCAATGCGATAATACTATGATTCTGTTTTCAAAGTAACAAGCATAATTATAATAAAAATTAGTATCAGAATTAAAATACAACGCGATTTTTTGCATATTAAAGCTTTTTAAATTTGTAATAAGTATGCTTGCGCTTTCAATTATTTTTCTTTCCCTTTTATCTTTTTTTCTGCTTTTATTTTTATTTTATTTGAATATTCTTTTATTTTATCAAAACTAGATGGCGACACAACAGATTTTATCACGATTTTGGAATTTTTATCATTCAATAATAGATCCAATTTCTTTTTAAACCTCTTTAAAGGATGAGAAATAATAGTTTACAAATAATAAATGATAAATTTAAGTTTGTTAACATTATAATTAATGTGTGATATTAAAATTTTTAATTAAAATTATTAAATTATAATTAAAAGTATATTTATAAACAAAAAAAATGAGAAAAACAATTGTAGCGCATTCAGGCATCGAACCCGGGTCCGCGGATCAGCCGGCAAACGCCATAGCAACTGTACAACGACTAACCCGGCATTTCGACTGCAAAGTAAGTATTTAAGTTGTTTACTAATATTAGACCCCTCGGTTTCTCAAGAACTAAGGAGCGTTGGATAAAATCCGTTGAACCTGACACTAAGGGGTCTCTACCCTGCAACATATATTAAAATAATCAAAATCTGTGATTAACAAGGTTGGCCCTTTCCTTGTAAGTACTAGTTAAAAACACCATTTACGAAACTAAGTTAAACAGACGTAAGCTGCTATTTTTTTCTTTTTTTTTTTTTTTTTTTTTTTTTTTTTTTTTTTTTTTTTTTTTTTTTTTTTTTTTTTGAACACATCCAAATTTAAAGGATGTGTGAGTTGACAATTTAAGTTTAGGTAGAATTAGAAATTTCTTTTCGAAATTCTAAAATTTGGTTGATTATCGATTTTACTAGCACTGCCGATTTCCGATAGTAGCTTCAATTGGTAAGCAGTAGAACTGCGAAATTGTTTTTCAAGGCATGTTTTGCTCCATCATAATTTTCAAAATTCGTGATTTTGTTTGAATGGAAGATATTTCGGCATTTTACTTTAATCAAGAAAAAAATAACATTATTCTTATTTTAATTTTTTAACAATAAGATGTTGAGTGTTTTTGTATATTCGGAAGGCAATCTTCTAAAAATATGTAAAAAAATAAAATACAATAAAAATGAGAATCTAAAAAAAATTAATCAGGAAATATGTAATTTCGAACTGCAATTAACCAACGCCAGAAAAAGTGGAATTAATGTAAAATCAATATGTATTTGTTTAAGCTTCAGGCAAATAAATTGGAATTTTTTTAGAAGAAAACATGCGGCTAATAACATTTGCTGTCATCACCCAGAAACAAAACGGAATTCTTGGAATGTAAGTAATTTGTAATAGATGTTTTTCATAAATTGCCCCAATAATAAGTAATTTAGAGCGGTTTTTAATTTTGTCTGCGTTAAAACAGTTCAATGAACTAATTTCTTTTCTAACCGCTGCATCTTTTAAATAATTAGTTCACAACTAAACATGATTTTTAATAAAAATTTTAATCGATTGCAACGAGAATAATTTATTTCATGCGAAAAAAATCTTTTTTTTTTTTTTTTTTTTAGTAATGCTGCGTATACTTTCTAAGTCTAATGAAAGTTCTAAATTAAATATAATGATAAAAATATTTAGAAAGCTAAGCGACTAGTTTTTTCTTTAGATTGTAGAAAATTGTCCAATAAATTTCTCGTTCATGAAATATCGTCGCTGAAACATAGAAGTTATTTTTTTGGTAACTTAGTATTTTTATCGCTGAATCTATTCTATTTTGGAACTAAAGACAAATTAGAAAGGATATTTTTCAATTTACTAAGTGTCCGATTTTCTTTTTTTACGTTACATTAATTCAACATTATGAGCTTGCACAAAATTTCTTTCTATTTGGGATAAACTGTTTTGTACTTTCAGTAAGTATTAAATAAACAGTCTTTTTTGCATGTTTAAGACTATGTACCTTTTAATTTTACTGTCACTATAAAATAGATTTGAATAGGTTTTTATTTAATTCCTTCACAATGAGTGTATACGTATAATGTGCGTAAAATTCTTGACGTTATACACTAGTGTCACATAACGCAAGTCTGCAAAATTTGTGTTGTGTCATGTTTTTTAGTTTTTAATAATTTATTATTATGTATTTTTGAACACTGTACCGGTAAATAACCTTCATATTTTACCATCAAGCGAGGAAGTTTTGCAAATCGCAAATTTTTAAACTTTTAAAAAGTCAAAATATGTCGAAAATCTGATACTATAAAATAGTCGTAAAACACTTTTCCATAATAATTTATTAAAATTTTTTTCGATTATATGAAGCATGACGTATATTCGCTTTCACTTTAAACAAAGTTCTGATTTTCTCTCGCAGGCTGGTGAATGAACCCCTATCCCCTCTTCCCTCATCAGATTCTTCAACTATTTAGCTATAAGAATCTCCAATATAAACCAAAAAAGTGAATAAATTATTATGGAAAAAAAGTTTTATATTTATTTCATAGTATCAGATTTTCGCAATATTTCGACTATTTAACAATTTTGAAATTTACGATTTGCGAAAATAATGACGTGATGGTAAAAAATGAAGGTCATTTTCAAATTCAGCGCTAAATAATATATAAAATCAATTATCAAGAGTTAAAAAAACCAACCAGCAGACTTGTGTAATTTAGGCAGTTAAATAAGATGAAAATGATTTTTTAGTTATAACGTGAATTGATATTAAAAGTGTTGGACACTCCCTGCGAAAGCAATGAATGCTTCGATAAATATTCAACTTACAAATCATATACGTATTTTTTAGATATTCTCTAATAATAAATCAAGTTACTTAAATATACATTTTTGTGTGTTTGTGGCACAAACAAAGTATACTACCGCTTATAAATCTTCACGTGCTGATTTTTTTATACATTTACTTTATACCTAAAAACGATATTTCATAGAAAAATAAGCTGTTCCAAAAAGAATAATTTATTTAATGCGAAAGTAAGTAGTGCTTTTCTGCTATATTCTTACAGTCTGTTTAATAAGTCTAATACAAAGCCGAAGTTATGAATAATAAAAATATTTAACAAGCTCAGTGATTAGTTTTTTCTTTAGATTGTAGAAAATTGTTCAATTAATTACGTGCGCATGAACTATCGTTGCTTAGCATTAGAAGTTATTCTGGTAAATTAGTATTTTTATCGCTAAATAAGTATATTCTATTCTCGAACTGAAGAAAATTTAGAAAGATTATTTTATGGTGCACTAAGTGTCCAATTTTCTTGTTTTACGTTACATTAATTCACTATTATTAGCTTATACAAAAAAAAAATTCTACTTGAGATAAACTCTTTTCTTCTTTAACTAAGTATTAATAAAAGCTTTTTTTTTTTCATGTCCAGGATATATTTACTTTGTAATTTTACTAATATTTTTATTTTATACTTCAACGAAGGTTAAAATTTTTAACACGGTAAAATATATTTTGTAGATATTTTAAATATTAAATAAATTTTATTTAATGTACTACTTTTTTTTTTAAATTTGCGGTAAAAAGAATGCATTATCCAGATTTTAATACATGATTAATCATTACACATAGCATTTTTCATGGCTTTTAATGACATTAAAAATAATGCATATGTTGATAAATTGTCACAGATTGGAAGCTTTGTTAATAATAGTTTAAAAAGTTTTCTAATTATCATTCCTTCATTATAATTGCTTAGTTTAAAAGAATACTGTACCATAGAGTTATACAAGAGAAAAAAAGCGGGAGAGATTTCGTTTTCATTTTCTCAATTTCTTTAATAAACAGAGAAATGCCGAGTCTTTTAAAAATTGCTAAAAAAAGAAGAAAAAGAAAAAGCAAATGAATCAGGAAATATGCAATTTTGGAATGCAATTAACGAACAGCCGAAAAAGAAGAAACTTGTGCAAAATCAATATGCAAGTGTTTAATCTGTTGAAGCTTCAGTGAAGCAAATTGGAATTTTTTTCAAAAGATAACAGGCAACTAAAAACAACCATTGTCATAACACTGAGACAAAACGAAAATCTTAGAATTTATGTAATTTTTAAGTGAGGATTTTTATAAATTGTCACATTAATCTACGGTTTAATGCAGGGTTTAACTTTGTGCTGCGTTAAACAGTTCAATGAGCTAATTTCAATTCCAGTCGCAGTATTTTTTTAGGCAATAAGTTCATAACTATTTGCGACATTTATTAAAAAATGTAAGCTGCTCGTATTCTTGGAATAAAAATTTACATGATACAAAGGCAGCTCTCTTCTATACAAATTCTTCAATTTACTTTCTGTATCTAATACAATTCATGCGTAATAAAATATTTAGCAAGCCAAGTGATTATAATATATATATATATATTTATTTAGATAGCGCAAAATTGTCCGAATATTTCCAATTATTTTCACATGAAACATCATTCCTTGGCATTAGACGTTATTTTTGTACTATATTAGTATTTTTGTGGCTAAACATATTCTATTTTCGAATTGTTGGCAAATTAGGAAGATCGTTATATGGTGTACTAAGCGTTCAATTTTCTCATTTTACGTTAAATTAACTTATTAAAATTAGCTTAAGCAAATTTTCCTTTCACTTAATATAAGCTGTAACTTCTTTAAATACGTATTACTAAAAGTTAATTTTTTTCATTCACAGGATATATTTATTTGTAATTTTACTATCGTTTTTATTTCAAGCTTCAATGAAGATTAAGTTAATGACACAGTAAAAGATATTTTGTAGATGTTGTAGGAAATATTAAATCAGATTTCTTAAGTGTACTTTTTTTATTTTGTGGTGCAACGAATGCATTATCCAGATTTTAGTACATGAATTTATCACTACAGATAGCGCTTTTCTTGGCTTTAATTGACATAAAAAAATGCATACATTGATCAATTGTCTCAGATTACCAGCTTAGTTGATAATAGCTAAAAAAGTTTTCTGATTATTATTCCTACATTATAATTGCTTAGTTTAAAAGAATAGATATCGTAGAATTATACTAAAGGAGGAAAAAAAAAGATTTTCTTTTCTTTTTCTCGTTTTCTTTAACAAACAGCGAGATTCTGAGTCTTTTAAAAATATTAAAAAAAAAGAAAAGAACAAAAAAAGAAAACGTGCTTTTAAAAATTAATCATGAAATATGCAATTTTAGAATGCAATTAATGAACAGCTGAAAAAGGAGAAACTAGTGCCAAATCGATATGCAAGTGTTTAAGCTTCAGTGAAACAAATTGGAATTTTTCAGAACAGAACATGCAATTAAAAACATTCGCTGTCATAACACTGAGACAAACCGAAAATTTTGGAATTTATGTAATTTGCAAAAGAGGTTTTTTATAAATTGTCGCAATAATCTGCCGTTAGGAGTACAATTTAATTTTGTGCTGCATTAAACAGTTCATTGGGCTCATTTCAGTACCAACCGCAGACATTTTTTAAACAATAAGTTCATAACTAATTGCGATATTTAATAAAAATATTAAGCTGGTCTTGAAATAAGAATTTATTCAATACAAAGGTAGTTCTGTTTTACACTATTCCTTCAATTTACTTTCTGTATCTAATACAGTTTCCAATTCATGCGTAATAAAATATTTAGCAAGCTAAGTTATTATAATACATATTTTTTAGATTGTAGAAAATTATCCGAATAATTTCAATTATTTTTCCTTGAAACATCTTTCCTTGGCATTAGACGTTATTTTTGTGGCAGATTAGTATTTTTGTGTCTAAACGTATTCTATTTTGGATCTGTTGACAAATTAGGTCGATTATTATATGGTGTACTAAGTGTCCAATTTTCTTATTTTTCGTTACATTAATTTATTTTTATTAGCTAATGCAAATTTATTTCCACTTGATATAAGATGTTTCTTCTTTAACTAAGTATTAATAAAAGTTAATTTTTTATGTGGAGGATATGTTTTCCTTGTAATTTTACCATCGTTTACATTTAATGCTTCAGTAAAGATTCAAGTTAATAAAGCGATGATAAATATTTTCTAGATTGTCTAAGAATAAATAAACAAAGTTACTAAAATGTGCCTTTTCCTAAGTAGTGATTTCTGACACCTAAACAGTATCATAAGTATTTTAATGCGTGAATTATTATCATTCACAGTGTTTTTGCGGATTTTAAATGACACAAACAATGCGTAAAATATTTATTTATTCTAACTGTAGCACAGTTGGCAATTGATTTTTTTTTTTTTTTTGCTTTGTTACGCTTTCACTATTTAGAATACAAGGTATATGTAAGCAGACAAAAAAATTATGGGTTAAATATGAATTATGAAACATTTCCCAAGCCATTCAAAATACTGTAACAAAATTTCACCTTTTAATAAGGTGTAAGATGACGACTAAGTAAACAAAAGGGATGTCAAGCTATGACAGCCCCGGGAACTCAGCTTTCGCTTTAGAGTATAAGTGCAATCCCGGGAGAGGGGGGGGGGGAGGCTAAGTTAACAATTTCAAGTTCAGATCAGGCAGTGTGGCCTACCTAATGGCTTAAGATTAACAAGCCCTCCCTGTCGAGGTATGTTTAGTAAGACTCCCGTTTATTGAAAGATTTGAAAAAGATATCACAATATTAATTTCAGCTAGCAACCCAGTTATTTGAGCGTGCTACTAAACAATACTAGCTATGAATTATATGAGAACTGAAATAATTTTAAATGAAACGTTGGTTGTTACAAAATGATGATACACATATTCAGCCACAGAACACATGTTGTTTTTTGATTGTTAAAATAATTAACTCACAAAAACAGTGAAAATAGGTACAATAACTACAATACAAAGTTCCATTTCTAAAGTGCTGGGAATGTGCACAACTCTAGATTCTTACCTAATGTGAGGTAATTCCGAGATATTTCTTTATAAGGTAAAATTGGCTGTTTCAGGAAATATTTACACAAAAACTACTGGTTATGAATATTTTAAAGCACATAATACCATAAACAATAAAGCAGAGAATATTTACAAAACAACGTAGTATTATAATCAATTATGCAAAAAAACTTAGGAAAAAAAAGACATAAATGGTTAATTGTTATAAGAGTACGTACTTGAAATAGACAAGATATAACAATTATCTTAATTAAAGTATAATTATGAATATTAACAATATCAAATGTTTAATCTTGACCATGCATGACGGTTGGTTGGTTGGTTGTGTTTATGAGGGCCAATTATCAACACGAGGGATATAGGCCCTAAGGGGGAGGAGTGCCCTCCGTGGGGGTCGTTCTAGGGGAACATAACCCGTATTTACGCATCCGTGGAAATCCGTGGTTCGAAGAAAACCACGAAAACTCCGAAAGATTAGACCTACGTGCGCGATTGGGTTCGAACCCAGCACCTCCCGTCTACCAGCTTCGAGAGCAGAACCTCTTGGCCACTGTGGGGCTGACCATGCTTGATGGCAGAGCGACTATGTACAGTCGTGGATAAAAAAGTAAACACCCCCTAACACCCTAAAACAGTCCAGCATATAGTGCAGAGATGTGCCCAGTTGATGACATGTGTACTGGGGATGGCGCCTTATCAAACTTGAACAGATAAGATGGAAATGGGCCATGGTTCGTTGAAAATATGTAAATGTTCGGATGAATGTATTAGAAGTGACTCTGATACCTTAAGGATGAGAGTATGCGTGCAAGGTCCTGTATGTGCGTAGTCCAATTTTTGCTGCCATTTTCGTAGCATAGTTGTTTTGATGTTTTTCTTGAGGAAAGATGGTGGAAAGGGGAAGAATCTACTGTGAATGGTCATGGAAACTTGTTGCTGAGTTGCTTGATTTGCTAGGTAGTCGGTTATCTCGTTTCCGAAAGCCCCGGAGTGACCACGTAATAATTGAAAGTAAAAAGATTTCGCAGAGGATTTCAGGGCTTGTATGATAATAGTTACCAGGTAATTAGCAGTGAAGATATTTTCTAAAGATTAAAGGCTTGAAATGCTGTTCGAATAGAGGGTAAAATTATTAAATGTGGAATGCATGAAGTACTATGTTCTCTAAGGCCTAATTTTACCTGTATCGTGTGAATGAATTCTTCTTCCCGCAATATGCAGAAGGCGTAGGCCGTCCGCAGCTCAGTCTTGGATCCATCAGTATTTTGAGAAACGCATAGTACATTTGAAAACCAAATTTCAGCGATTGCTATCTATAGTAGGAAAACTATCTTAATTCTTTTGTGCAGCCCTGCATATGATCTATAGATTTGTATATGCATTTCATGTTATGCAAAAATTTAGTTCATTTAGAAAATGCATAACACAGTTGAAAATTCACATGTAGCAATTTCCGTCCATAAGTGGAAATGTACTTGAATTATTTTGCGCAGCAATAGAATTTATACACGCCAAGTAATATACAAAACATTAGTCACATTTAAAAAGTATACCATACTTGAAACCGCGCTTTCGACAGTTATCGCTCATAGACACTATTATAACCGAATTCTTTTGTGCGCCACAGTAAATGAACGACTAGAGAACAGGAATTGTGCTGTTTCAGAATTTAGTGTCGCCCCCGATGAAAAAAAATGTATATATAAATAGTACAAAACATATTTCAATTTTAAGACTTAAAGCACGCACTTTTAATTTATGTATAATGACGTCATTCGCATCCGCTTAAGAATTCCACATTTACGATCTACTCTTAAACACCTACAAAAAAGTAGGCATAGGACGTCACTATCGCGAAATAATACACAAATGAAGCAAAAAGATGCCGTCATTAAAGATACTCAACCAAAAATACCCGGTTGTCTAATGATTCATAGGCCTTCATTTGTTTGTAACATTAACATAGATACTTAAAATTAAATATAGTTTATAATACCTCCATGTTTTAACAGAAATCCTTCGTTTATATTTTTTTCAAAATAGCATTTATTTTAATTACATTTTCTTTCGGTTGTTATGAAAAAAATGGCAACAAAAAGATATAATTAAAATTTTACAATTATTTCTCCTTTACTTTCTACAGAAATGGAGTACTTCCGTTGCCAGTATTAAGCAAGTGGCTCCAAAAACTACAAAAAAAAAAAAAAAAAAAAAAAAAAAAAAAATGGAGATGAAGTATTCAAACAAATTGCATTTAAAAATACTTTTTTTTTTTTTTTTTTTTTTTTTTGCAATATGACGGTATAAAAATTAAAAATGTGCGATGCTTAGAAGTTAAAAAAAAAATTGTTATAGGGTATTTAATCGTACTGCTTTGTTTTACGGCTGACTTTTGTAAGTTTACGTTATTTTTTGGAGACAGCACAAAATAAGCTGGGAGAAAGACATAGCATACCGCACCGGGGGCTAATAAATGCTATGTACATCATTTTACATAGTAAGAATTTTGTTGCAATAACTTAAATTTATAAAATCTGTTATTTAAAATTTAAAAAAATTCTACTTTCTAGCTAATTTCAGCAAGATGTCATTTAATATTTATATTAATTAATTTTCTAATATATCTTATTAATTATCAAAGTTGCATATTTTTACATATAATAAAATATAATATTTTCTTACATAATTTTTACACTACAAAATGTTATTAATAAATTTAACTTGGTTTTTATAAGCCTACTTTAATTCTAATTGCATATAATCAATAAAAGTAAATTAGCTTAACAAGTTAAATATACTATAAAATATGTTCATATATTGCAACAAATTTGATATTATTTGCAATATTTTTGAAACATTTTATAATCATTAAATTATTCTGGAAACGGTTTTTTCCGTAGATTTTGATATGACGGAATTCTTTTGAGCGCCCTGTAGACGAATTATTAATATGACACACTTCTTTTTCATTACCGAACATGTCCTACTAAATCTCAACAATATATGTATATCTATTACATGACAATCCGAGTATATTTATGTGAGTTAAAACGCGGCTATAGAATCCGAATTCATAAACATTTTAACAGTTTTGGAAATTGTTAAAAGGTGTGCATTACAATAGTTTACTTTTTAAAACATCATTCAGTCTGACATATTTTATATATAATTTGAATATGCAACATTTAAGCAAAATTATGAATTAAGAAATATGCCGTCCAGCAAATAGTTACTCCCAGCTACAAATGTCACGTTGTATTTCTTTATCTTCTAACAGTTCTTTTAGTTCTACATTTATAAAACAGAACGACACCACTTATTTATCTTTGGTGAGTTTATTTACCTTATTTTTCTAAAATAAACTTAATGAAGGAAGTTCTTATATTTTTCCCTATTACTGTGCAGTTGGATTAAGGTTGTTTTAGAAAGTAACATGTATTTAAGTCACATTTACGTTTTTTTATGTACTACACAAATAAAGTACAAGTGCCGCTATAGAAAAAAAATACTGTTTAACCAATCTTCCATAATGTCAAATTTGTTGTGAGAAATAAAGTTTATCGGACATATGTATTAGAAGATTTTTATTTTTTTTTAGTTTTAGTTGTTAGGTGTTAGAATAAAATGTTTTCACATATTTAGACGTATATTAAAAAAGTAATGATAAAACATTTTGCCAGAAACAACGTCATTAAACCCTTTATCTACTGACGGTACTTATAAGTACCATTAAAATAACTTGTTATAAAATTCATTTAATACATCGATTAGTAGTAATACAGTTTAGAATGAGATATAGATGCATTACTTTATCTTGTTCCAAAAACATTATTGGTTACACTAAGCAAAAATATTTTTAAAAGGAGGATTTCTTTTGCCTTTTCATCTTTTCATCTTTCTTGGCGTTGAGGGAGAGGGAGATTTTTCAATTCGGAAATATTTTTATATTTCTATTGTGAGAACATTATAGTTGTACATTTACGAATTCTACAAAATACTAAGAAAAATATTTAAAATAAAAGATTTGAGTGGGGTTTTAAATATTGCACAAAATTCCAGTAAATTCAAATTTAATTAATCCTTCTAAAATCATTCTAAAATTTATTAAAAGATTATGTAAAAATTCTAATGTAGTTTCAAAAATTAACGAAAAATGCTTTAGAAGATAAAATTTTAATGAATCCATAATTCAGTACATAAAGGGTTAATACAGTCAAATTCCTAAAAAGGTTATCATTTTATCCTTGACACCTATTTCCTACAAAAAATTAAAAATAAACATAAATTTTCAGTTCTAAATACTTGTAAATTAAACGAAAAACTTTTTGGGTGTTTTACTTTACATTCCTTTTATTTTGCTTTATAGTTATTTATGATTATGCTGCATGATGATTTCTTTTGCACTTTGTTTATAGTCCAGACAATAGGGGATTTTACCTGGCAAAATTAATGGTAGTTCTGGAAATCGGCCTACTTTATGTTTTTTGGTTCGCTGAATCCCAATTTCTAATTTCCCACCGAAATTTCCCCCCGCAACCCCCCGAAATTTTGGTAAAATGCCCCCCCCCCCCCCCAAAAAAAAAGGTTTTTATTAAAAAAATCGTTTTTTTTATTGTTTTAGAAGAAAAGTATCTAGAAATCAAGAAAGTAGACAAATTTTGCAACAAATAAGATCTATGACATTATGGTGTAGGATGAATGGGGAGAGGGATCTGCCCCGGAACTTGGGCCGCGGTGCTGCGTGGACTAAGTTTCGCAATTTAACTTAACCACTCACATTGTTTTCATTCACCCTCCCGTCTCCCCTCCGAACTTTCCCTATAAGGTTTACTATAAGTTTTTTGAGTCGCTGAATCCGAATTTTTAACTTCCCCCAAAAATCCCCCCCCAAAATAGTTGTTTTTAAATTTGGCAGATCCCCCCTTCTCCCCATTCATCCTACGTCATAACGTTATATATCTTATTTATTGCAAATTTTGTCTACTTTCTGAATTTCTAGCTATTTTTTCCCTAAAGCAATAAAAAAATGGATTTTTTTTAATAAAAACCTTGTTTGGGGGTCATTTTATCATTTTTTCGGGGGGGGGGGGGCGGTTGCCGGGGGAAATTTCAGTGGGAAGTTAAAAATTCGGATTCAGTGACCCAAAAAACATTTAGTAAGCCTTTTTCCAGAACTACCATGAATTTTGCCAGGTAGAGTCCCTATACGGTCTCTATTGCCTGGACTATTAATATACCACACAAGTCACGGGAACCAAGTAGTTGCTATTTTCACTTAGAAAAGATACTGAGCCAAATGACATCTTCAAAATATTTTTAATATTTCACAATCTTTTTGAAAGCGTATATATATGTAGTTCTGTGTTCTCATAAAAATGACCAAAAAATTTAGAGACCAACATATATAATGAATATAGCATAGTGGGTACAGCCCTTGTTTTACATTTTGCTTTAATTAATAAGTTCTTACACAAGTCTTGGTTAAACCTATTTCTGTTGAAACATATTTGAAATATAAATTGATTGCATTTTAGCTTTGAACAGGACGTGCAAATATAATTAGCATTTAGTAATCGGAATCATCCGTAGGAACTTTAACTCCCCTAGTTTCTAATTACAATTAAATTAATTTCAAAATTCTAACCATGCGAAGGGATACTTGAAGGCATTTTTCGGAAATAGAACATTAATGAATATAAGATTAGAACTTCTCGAAGCCAGATAAGTACGAATAGGAATGAAACTGCAAACATCTTCTGAAATTAGATATATTCCGGTTAGAGTAATTTGGAATGCGAGCAATGACGTTTACGTGATTTATATTCAACGCCATTTGCCGATCACTTTTAGACTATCATACATCCTCTGCGATTATCAAGGAAAGGAATATAAGAGTGATGATGTATAATTAAGTACGGTGACTCAAAGTATGTTAAGATATCAGAGCAAGCAATAATATTCCCAGAAATGAAATGTATGCCAGATAAATTCTTCATTTCTATCATATCTTTAGTTTTGTAAGTAAAAATTACGCTAATATATATATTTTCTGAATTAATGAATTTTAAATTTTGAGATCATACATTTCGGGCAAAGGATTTGTTGATGCTGAAAATGATTCATTATTTGAGGTCTTTTTTTCATAAATTTCTTAAATAGTTTTAGTAAATATTTCAAGTATTTCATTATTTACTCTTTCTTTTTATGAATTCGACATCCTGTTGTTTTTCCTTTTGCCAATTTTGAATGTTTTAATTTTAAATACTTCATTTATTGATTATTAGGATATAAGTTTATTAAAAAATTCATTAATGATTTTAAAATTAATAACAGTTGATCCAGCTTTATTATGTATAATGTCAGTGTAATGTATTGATACTCACTTTATTATTATTATTTTTTTTAAAGATGATGAATTGTAATAGTATATAATGGTTATATAAATATATATATATATTCTTTTTTACTTTCTTCTATCTTTATAAGAAGAAAGTATTGGTTTCATGAAAATTTTCGAATTCCAGTTTTCGACGGATTTACACGTTTTATGGGTCAGAGATTCCAAAAAACTTGTTTTTACAAAATGTCTGTCTGTGAGTCTGTCTGTGAGTCTGTCTGTCTGTCTGTCCGTCTGTCTGTCTGTCTGTATGTGACACAAATCTTGTGGGCGCTCTATCTCAAGAACTAATGCACGGAATTTAATAAAACTTTATATTCTGGTAGTCCCTGATATAGATTGTGCTGATTAGTTTTTGGTGTAAATCGCCCTGCAGGTGGCGCTGCTATTTAGCATTTTGCAGGATTTCCGCAAAAGCTCTATCTCAAGAACTAAAGCACGGATTTTTATAAAACTTCAGAGTCCGTTAGTTCTTGGCGTGAATGGATGCTGTTTACGTTTTGGTGTAAATCGCCCAACCGGTGGTTCTGCTATGCTGCATTTTGCAGGATCTAAACTATTTTCGCAGTAGCTCTATCAAAAGAACTAATGCACACATTTTCATCAAACTTCAGATTTAGTTAGTCCTTCATATGAATGATGCTGACTACGTATTGGTGTAAATCGCCCAATAGTTAGCGCTGCTGTGCTGCATTTTGAACTATTTCCTCAATAGCTCTATCTCAAGAACTAACACACGAATTTTCATCAAACTTCAGATATAAGTATAACTTGATTAATATTGCTGCTGATTATGTGTTGTTGCAAATCGCTCAACAGGTGGCACTTCTATGCTGCATTTGTCATGATTTGCGATGTATCTCTATCTCAAGAACTGATGCACGAATTTTCCTCAAACTTCATATTCAGTTGGACGTTGACATAAGTTGGTGATAATTAGGTTCTGGTGTAAATAACCCAATAGGTGGCGCTGCTATGCTGCATTTTGCTGGATTTACACGATTTCAGCGACAGTCATACCTCGAGAACTAATGCACGGAATTTCATATTTTTAGAATTCTCATGATGAACACAGATTGCCATTTAATTTGGCACTGAGATAGTGAATTTTGAAGTATTGACATGTATGAGATAGAAGAAAGTTTTGTGATGGCCACAACATACTAGTTTAGAAAGAAGAAAAAAAAATTTCTCTATAAAAACTTCCAGAAAATTTTTAATAGTTTCACTCTTAAAGCTATTTTTATTAATTTATGGTTATACTTATCCGTTTAATTGCATGTATTTTTTATCCTTTTGGAATTAAAATGAAACCATTAATCGTACACCTGAAGCATTTTTTAAAATTGAATTATACTATGTTATTAAATTACTTTAATACACTGCAAAATTAAAAAAAGACAAATGTTTCTTCATCTGTGAAAATATAATATAACCACTAGCAAAAAAAATACAACAACCTCTTCTGAAATCCCATGATTAACCATGAGTTATCTCACGGATTACCCCATGATGAATACCTGCGAGTTATCCATGTTCCTGGAAATCATTCTTTATAATTACAAACCTCAGAAATCAATACATTTTCGAGATTTAAAGATTCATTAATAAACGAAAAGTTTCTTTTACTGACACTGATGTCGGAAACGTTTCCAAGTAGTTTTTATGGTGTATTAATCAGTTTTAATCATTATTGATCAGTATTAATCATTATAGTTCGAAACTATAATGGCAGTGTTTATGGTGCTATTTATTCCGAATTAAACATATTCACTGCTACTTCGAATTTACACATGAAAGAGAGATAAAATAATATGAATTTTTTGCTGTCAATTTATCATGTTTCTCTGAAAACAATTGGTACTTGTTAGTTATGCCGTCGATCAATTTCGCCAAATTATATAAATCGCCAAACCACTCGCCAAATTACACAAATTGACATAATTTTTATTTTATACAACGAAAGAACAAGTAAATTAGTATAACTTTAATAAAAATACAAATAAAACGTCGAAATAAAAATCACTTGATGACGTAAATACGTGTTGTCAAGTGAATGTGACATTTATGATCAACCATTATTGGCATTTAATCGTACAATTTACAGACAGTAATTTTGTCCACAGGATAACTAACAAGTAGCAATTTTTGTTGAACTTGAAAATGTTTAATTGAGAACTGATAGCATTAGAAATTGTCAAACTCCGGTTTGAGAAGAGGAATCTAAGAGTAATGATGCATATTTAATTACAGTTGCTCGAAGTATGTTGAAATATCAGAAAAAGGAATAATAGTCCAAGAAATGAAATGAATGCCGGATAAATTTCATATGCTTTTCTATTCTCATTTCTTTTAATGCACTATAAATTCTCTTCGGAAACATTTCTGAAACTCAGTTGATGAAATAGAAAAGTTTCTTGTATAAAATACATAATGTGAACATGAAAAAGGTCCACAATCTTACTTAAAAGGCGACTAATGTAATGAAAAAGATGTTACAAGTTTAAAATGTACGTTTTATTTAAAACTTCTTAGTACTTTCAAGCCTTCCAGACTCATCATCAGAAAATATCTTAATGACTCATTAAATAAGATAATTTAATAAGATTAGAAACTTTTCTTTTTACAGATGCTTCTGTATATCTCAAAAATATATTAGTTTCTGAAGCGTTTAAAGATTTTAAACCCTTTTCGAAATCGTTAGGACACTGTAGAAAAAAGACGGATGTTTCTTAATGTATAAAAATGTACTATAATCAAGAACGAAACTATACAATAACCTCTTTCGAGTCATCGAAGATTTCGAAAAGCATACCTCTACCTTTAAAAACCCCAGAAAATTATTTATTTTCAAAATTTAGATAACAATTTATAAAAATATTTTTTTTATTAGCTGCCTGGCATTTTCGGAAACGTTTCTGAGTAGCTTCTACAGTGCACTAATCAGTTTTCTCAAATCGGGATGCTGTCCATTCGCTTCTAAATATTTTGATATTCAGAATACATGTTTAACAGACAAACATACTAAATTATCATCATTAACATTAATATGAAAATTAACATTATTTTGTTACAATTGTATGCATAAATTCAGTTATGCAGCTGAAAATGTGTTCTTGAGAATAAATAGAATCCGAAAAACGGATATTCCGGATACAGAGAACTGATTAATGCATTGTAAAAGCTACTAGGAAACGTTTCCAAAAATGACCGGGCTGCTAATAAAAATTTATTTTTATAAATTCTTCTTTAAATTTCGAAAAAAAATTGTTTTGTGCAGTTTCTAAAGATAAATGAACACTATTCAGAATCTTGGGCGATTTGAAAGAGGTTATTATATATGTGCGTTCGTTATTATTGTGCATCTTCGTAGATTAAGAAACCCTTGTCTTTTTTTATAGTGTAATACGGAAGAGGTCATTGTATATTTTCGTTTGTGGTAATATATTTTTCCCCTAAGTTATATAAAAAAAAAATCTCTTTTTTTACGTCTCTTTTTTTCAATGTACTTGTATGGAATTTTCAGATATCTGGGCGTAAAAACTAACGTACCTGCTTCATATCTCTTTATTAGTGAACTTCACAGCATTTTTGAAACGACATAAAACAGTGTTTTGAAAATTGCAAAATGTAGTTTTTTTGTTTTATTATTATTATAAAACTAGTATTAAACACATTTTTCATACGGAGAGAATTAAAAAAAATGTACTAAAGAACCTTAAACATAGAAAGACACAACAATTTCTTCGATATATATGACATATGTCAAAGTATATTGATGATTCCATCCATTAAAATGAAATATACTCGTATTTCATCAATTCTTTAAAGGATATGTACTTTTCACATTTATTTTCAACCCAGACTAAAATTTAAGTAGTGAAACCGTTTAGGTGCTAAATTTTGAAAATCCAACACTGAAACAGAGTCATTTTAAAAAGGATATGTGCATTTTCATACATAAATTCGAACTACCACCTTACTAACAAATGCGCGAAAATAGGGCATTTTCTTCTGACTTGGGAACATCCCAATAGTCAGTGCTGGATTTTGACGAGAATGGTATCGTTCGAAAACTCTTGTCATGAAGATCAAGAAATGTATAGCAGCTATACTCCCGAATCCAATCATTCACGAGGTATGGACGCTTTTCTGTTTCGGAAGAAGATGTATAAAGAAGGCAAAAACAGAATCAGAGTCCTTCAAAAGCAATCGAAGGCAGGAATTTTATCTTATAACTAACTATTATAGTACTTTTGTACGTAAAAGTGTTCAAAACACTAGGGTTTCCAACATAAGGCACAAATAATGAATCATACCAGTGTTTGACAGTCAGTGCAAGGTTGTTTAGTATGATATTAATGCATATTTTACTGATTGAAAGACTGGATTCGTGTTTCGCATTAAAACCTTTTGAAAAGCATACCAACGCATTGTATCGAAAGTAGGTGATGAGAAACTGGTTGTAGACCAAGTAATGTACTTTTAGTATATCCTCTATAATAATATTGTTAATACACTATGACGCAAAAGTTTAGACAATGAAGAAATTCTTACATACTTTGAAAAATATTTATTCAATTTTCAAATCACTGCTTGAAATTAATGTGCTGTACATATAAACAATATTTATAACAAAGAAAAGTGGAATTGTGCATATTGCAATAAATTAAATGGTAACAAAAATAAACTGCTGTCTCAAAAGTTTAGACACAAATTAAATAAAATCGAAATAAACAATTTTTAAAACCTGGTTGCGCATCCATGCTTATGTATTACGTCATATACACGAGATTGCATGGAAGAAACAAAATCTTGCATAGTTTGTGGATCGATATCGTACCATGCATTCTCAATAGATGTCTTAAGTTCCTTTTCAGAAGAGTATTGTCTAGCGTTGCTATAAACTTTGCGACACATGATGCTCCAAAGGTTTTCTATAGGGTTAAGATCTGGGCTACATGATGGCCAGTCGAGAACTCTTATATTATGGGAATTAAACCAAGATTTTGAATGTTTTGCAGTGTGAATTGAAGCATTGTCTTGCTGAAATTCCCGCTGAGGACCCCCTAGAAGCTCAGCAAATGGCAGTAGGTTTTCTTCTAATGTCTGTGTATAATGCTGTGAAGTTTGACGACCACTGGTGAAGGTCAGAGATACTTGTCCATTATAGCAAAAGACTGCCCAAACCATCACCGAGCCCCCTCCTTGTCTGCGACTAAAAAAACGTCGAGGTTCCTTCCGCAAGTCATGCCAATACGATAAACAACCATCTGGACCATCCAGATTCCACTTTTTTTCATCGCTAAATATGACTGACTGCCATTTCTCTCCATATGACATATGCTTTCGAGTCCACATAAGTCTTTGTAACTTATGATGTGGTTTCAGAGCTGGTTTCTTCTGCATTTTGCTATAAACGATTGTTCCTTTTTCCAAAATTCGTCTACGAATCGTATCCTTTGATACAGAGAGTCCCGATGAGCTTTGAACTCCACGTACGCTCATTTGTTGAGTACTCGCTAGTCTTTGTATCAGGCTATCCTCTCGTACATTTGTCACACGTGGCCTCCCAGACCGACATTTTGCTTTATATTCGGAACCACTCGATAAAACTCGATAAATAGATTTTTTTGACCTATTAATAATAGCAGAAATTTCAGAAACGCTCTTCCCTTCACCTTTCAACTGCCAAATCCTTGAAACCTCATTCACTTGAATTTCTTTAGCTCTCGGCATGTCGACTATGAAGCGCAATCGTTTGCAGAACTTAAGTACTCCAAATTTGTGACATCATCGATTCTAAATTTGCATATGCCAGCGAATATTCAAAGAAATTTAGAATAGTGTCTAAACTTTTGCGACAAGCACATTTGAGTTTTTATGAAAAAAATTAGTATTATAGCAAATAAAACGACTGTCTTTTGTACATAGCATTTTAAATCAGTTTTTGAATATATTTACAGGTTTTTGTAATTCTGACGTCATAATTCTACATTTTAAAGCTGAATGACGTCATTGTCTAAACTTTTGCGTCATAGTGTATCACAACAAATACTTCTATGAGTTTTGATTAATCTCCTTTTTCTTTACCAAATATTTGTAGTCTTGGAAGAAGTAACATATCTTATGGCTGAAGGTATTTTGTCAATCTAGCTGAGGCGAAGACTAGCTGTATAGCACAACTTAGTTTTTTTCGATGCATAAATTTTTCTCTGTTTGGCCATTCCATCTACTAGAATAGCATTCTAAGGAAACGTAATCGTGAAAACTACTAACATGAAAAATTATAAGACAAAAATCCTACCTTCGATAACTTTCAAGGAATCGCGTACTGTTTTTCTCTCCTTTATTTCTCTTTTTTCAAAATAGAAAAGGGTCCATAGCTCGTGAATTGCTGCATTCGGGAGAAAAGTTCCTATACATTTCTTTATCCTCCGGAGAAGAGCTTTCGAGCGATAACACTCTCTTGAAAATACAGAACTGACAGTTGGGAATAATCCCTAGTGAATCAAAATGTTTACTATAAGAGACAAAAGGGTGCATATATGATTTAGCATTTCTCCTCCCCCCACCCCTTCCAAAAAAAATAGAAGAATAAAATAAACAATATGTCCTTATTAGTTCATCAGTGTTGTACAGTCATGGAAAAAAAAGTAATCACCCCTTAATAACTCTGCAAAAAGTTATTGTAGAAGAAAGTTACTGATACCACACGATTGGTAATAAAATCTACTTTTAAATGATGCATATAAAATTTGCTTAGGGGGTCATCTACATATTAGAACGAACCATAACTTTGTTTTTTTAAATAGCAGTACACAATTCTGACATCATAAATGAACTCTACACCCTTCAATTAGCCTAAAAACAAATTTTTATGCAATTCGTACGATAAGTTTCCGAGAAATTAATAGTTTTAAAACGAGCATATTTTAGGGGCTGTACCCAAATTGAAGTTCGGTATTCGATGGTAGACCGAGAGAGCTGCCTTCTTGATCAAGCGCCACACAAGCAGTCATTGAAAACTGATAGATTACAGGATAGAAATTTCATAATATCTAGTCACTTCTATCATAGACGGCCCCTTAAGCTATCATTTTGCTATTTTAAAGCATAATTTAAAACTTCTAGGAAGAAAAATATAAAATTATGGATTTCTATAAAGCAGGACTTAATAAATCTAAATTCATCAAAAAGAATTGTAGGTTGCAATTCATAATTTCTTCGAATATTAATTTCATAATTCATAATTCATATCATAAAATTACAAAAATTGCAAATTCAACGTATTTATGTTTGGGTATTTTAGTATTATTGCTACACGAAAAATTAGCACATTAGGAATATAATTTCAGGAGATATTAATAAAAGTATGAAAATGTAATTTAACATTGGATGCACTAAATTTTGAATGTTTATAATTCAAAAATTGATCACTTACATGACTTCAGATTTGGTGTCTAGCCATAGTTTGAATTGAAGTTTTGAAATATCTTGTTAAAATTGGGCATTGCCATTGAAAAAAATGAAGCTTTGATTCGTTTTAATATCTAGATGCCCCCCTAAGCAAATTTTATGTGCATAATTTAAAAGTAAAATTTATTTCCATTCGTTCGGTAACAGTAACTTTCAACTACGATAATTTTTTGAGAAGTTAATAGGTGGTGTTTACTTTTTTCTTTCTATGACTGTACAAAGAAACAAAATAATTTGTTAGTTTGACATTATTTGATATTAAAAACAAAAAATTGCATTTTTTTTAAAAATTAATCATTAAATAATCTTAAAATACGTTGTAGTTTTGAGCTATCTCTTATCTGTAAGCGCATATTTTGTTCTATTTTCTGCTACAAGTGGTTGAAATTATCTGATATTTAGAAACAAAAATACTAAGTGTAAGAGAAAGTATGTATTCCAAAAATCCAGTAAACAGTTCCTTAAAACTTAAATTTTGAAAATACTAATTTAAATATTAAAAATATTGTCTTCCGTGGTACACCTTGGAGTATATGCGCACCCAATGTCATAACATTGGCATTATCCACCATAGCGTGAGGACGCATACAGACTGATACACAAACATTTTGTTTTAATAATTTAAAATAATTTAAAATTACACGTTTTCTATTGTGCAAATGATAATAGATTACAGAAATTTAATCACTTATTTTTTACATTCATGCATTTCTCAATAAATATATTTTTCATTCTGCAGCAGATATCACATTAAATACAAACTCACATATTGTTTTACGTTAAATTTGTGTAAAGATCAAATAAGGTAATGAAACATGGTAATAAGTAATAGATTTTGAAATAAACAATAATTTCATTGAAGCTCTGCTACTCAACTGTATTCTAAAAATTCCGACTGGTGAACATAATGCTGAAAAATAATAATTTTAGCATAACTTTTTCATAAATGAAAATTCGAGTTTTAAAAGTATAAGATACGAAACATTTCGCAACGTTCAGACGCACAAATACGTACAACCCCATTAAAACCACATACGGCGGTTTGAAGGATTCTTGGATCCCCTTCCTCAGTGCGAGAAAAAAAGTGTTTCGGAGATATAAACTCTTGCTTTTGCCACTTCAGTCAATTTATTAGCCAGTACCCGGGGCTATAACAGAGGGGATCTTTGAACCCGTTTTAAACTTTTTTCCCCACGCACTGAGGAAGGGGTAGAGGTCTGCACGGGAATTTCCAGGCCCTATCTTGGTCCGGCACGGTGTAAATATTAAAAGTTCCGCCCGAGATCGGCCCGGCCCGTACAAAAAACAGTAAAAACAGACCCGGCCCAACTCAATTTCTACAAAAAATTCCGTTTTTCACGACATACAATTAAGATTTTTTTTTTTTTTTTTGAATACTACATAATACTCATGGGAACATTTTACAGTATATTTGAGATTACTATGTGTTCGCAAAACAGAAAATACATCATAGTAACATTAATGACTACTTACTCTTTTAGTCATCGTCTCTACAGACATTTCAAAATTCAGATAAGGATTCATTAAAAAATTAATGTAGTTTAGAATAAAGAATTAAAAACATGATAACTTGTGAAGCTGTATAATAAAAAGTAGGTTTGTGAAAATATTTCTCTCATTTTTAAGGCTGGCTTTTCTCAAATCCGAAAGATAATAAGGAAGCAATATATCTTTCAGATAATACTGCCAAAATTAGCGTTTGTAACAAGTCTGATGAAAAAATTATACCCGGGATCAAACATCATGTAACTGTACGATGTCGATATCTACGATGGACATGTTATATTTCTGTATTGATGTTGTTAATCTCGAATCGGCTCATGACGCACATTTATACTTCTATAGAAAGTCATGTTAATTGAAAATGGCTCTTATTTTATCTGCTTCGCTTAAATATTTATATCGGGCCAATAGGCCTGCTTAATTTTTTTTTATCGTCCCGGCCTAGCCCTGCAGGGCCGTTGAATTTTTTTACCAGAACGGCCCATTGAAAAAGTAGTCCAAATTCTGCCGGCCCTTCCCGTTTGAGAGTTTGCTTTCATTTCGCCGGGCCGGGAACGGGCCTCGGTCCAAGTCCGGGACCGTGCATGCCTCTAGGAAGATGACCCAAGAATCCTTGAAACGGCCATATGTGGTTTTAATGATGTTGTACCTTTGAACGTTGTAAAAGGTTTCGTAGCTTATATATTCTTGAATTTTTTTATAATCTTGGAGTTTAATAAAATATTTCTTTTATTTTTTTAATGATATATCGTTTACCAGCCGAGACTATTGTACGTTTCGAAAAAATAGGAGCTTTGAAGAATACATTAATGGTAACTATCATGAGCAGTTGGCTGTATTGAGTTTTTGTGCAATTCTCACATCCAACTTCGAGTAACGGATGTCGAGGTTCTGAAAAATAAAATTTATCAGTCGATGATGATAATAAATGTAATAATTGCTTCCTGTTATGACAACAAACAGAAATTGTAAGCGTCCAGTAGGGTGGGTCGAAAAAAATTGAAAAATTTCAGATAAACTTCTAATATATACATATAGTCCAGGCAATAGAGACCGTACAGGGACTCTACCTATCAAAATTAATGGTAGTACTGGAAATTGGCTTTCTAGATGTTTTTTGGATCGCTGAATCCGAATTTGTAACTTCCCACCAAAATTTCCCCCGGCAACCCCCCCCCCCCAAATTTTGGTAAAAAGCCCCCAGAAAGGGTTTTATTAAAAAATTCCATTTTTTTATTGTTTTAGGGGAAAAGTAGCTAGAAATTCAGAAAGTAGACAAAATTTGCAACAAATTAGATATATGACATTATGACTTAGGATGAAGGGGAAGGGGGGATCAGCCTCGGAACATGCGCCGCAGTGCTGCATGGACTAAGTTGCGCAATTCCCCTTAACCACTCACACGTTTACATTAGCTCTCCCATCTTCCCTCCGAACTTTCTCTATAAGGTTTACTTTAAGTTTCTTGGGTCGCTGAATCCGAATTTTTAAATAACCCCCAAAATTTTCCCCGCCGAACCCCCCCCCCCCCAAATAGTTGTTTTAAACTTAAATTGCTTATTATTTTAGGGGAAAAGCATTACGAAATTCAGAAACTAGACAAAATTTGCAACAAATAGGATATATGACATTATGACGTAGGATAAACAGGGAGAGAGGGGGGCGGCCTCGGAACATTCCCCACGCGCTTTTCTCAAAAACCAAATATTTGAAAAAATCAATTTTTTGGGGGGTTGCAGGGTGAAATTTTGGTGGGAAGTTACAAATTCGGATTAAGCGACCTAAAAAACATAAAGTGAGTCAAATTCCAGAACTAGTATTAATTTTGCCAGGTAAAATCCCCAATTGCCTGAACTTCATAATTTAGTGCACGTAGAGCCACAGTGCATGTTCAGAGGCAGCCCTCACCCTCCCCGTTCATCCTAATTCATAATGTCATATATCCTATTTGTTGCAAATTTTGTCTAGTTTCTGAATTTCGTAATGCTTTTTCCCTAAAACAATAAGAAATTTAAGTTAAAAACAACTATTTGGGGGGGGGGGGGTTGGGGGGGAAAATTTTTGGGGGAAAGTTGAAAATTCGGATTCAGCGACCCAAAAATCTTAAAGTAAACCTTATAGAGAAAGTTCGGAGGGGAGATGGGAGGGCGAATGTAAACGTGTGAGTGGTTAAGTGGAATTCCGCAACTTAGTTTACGCATCACCGCGCGCATGTTCCGAGGCAGGTCCCCCCTTCCCCTTCATCCTAAGTCATAATGTCATATATCTAATTTGTTGGAAATTTTGTCTGAATTTTCTTTTTCTCTAAAACAATAAAAAAGTTGATTTTTTTAATAAAAACTTTTTTGGGGGGCTTTTTACCAAAATTTGGGGAGGTTGCCGGGGGAAATTTTGGTGGGAAGTTACAAATTCGGATTCAGCGACCCAAAAAACATCTAGAAAGCCGATTTCCAGTACTACCATTAATTTTGCTAGGTAAAATTCCCTATTGCCTGGACTAATATATATATATATAATACTTGCGTTTTTCTTCTAATTACAAAAGCCAACTTTTCCGTACTATTAGAAATTGATCTGAAAATTTTCGCTTTTTTCGACCCAACCTAGTGTCCAACTGGATATTTATAACACGTGAAACTATGTTCATGGCTTTAACGTTACGTTTACAGTATTACGTATTCGCTTTGAGATCACAAAGTCTTGTTTTGTGCAGAAAATATCAATCAATTTCTATTGAATTCATTTGTGAGTGCTCTTTAAAAACGTTCTCTCTAAATAACTCCTTTCCTCCGACACTAGGTACTCCCTCTAAGTTTCATATGCCAGAAAAATTGTTATAAATAAGTATTTTAATTATTTGATGTAACTAAAGATTAATCTAAATTTTTCTCCTTTGATTTCACTATTTTCCCCTTCAATTATCACTCTTTTCTTTCTCTTTTCAATAATCTAATCGAATTTACGTATCTTTATTTTCATTTTAGCGTTGCGCAAAACTTTCCCCTCGTTAAATTCATTTTCAAAATTATTTACCTTCAAATTTTTGTCTCTGGTTTGTTCTGGAATGTTTTTCCCGCCGAAAAGACACCGTATTACAGTGATTTGTTCAATACGCTCTTTTCGTGTTTATCATTGGTCTAATGTTGCTTTGTCATAATGCAGGTATTTGTATTCTCCGCGCTGAATATAAAGCTTTGCTATTCTAGCTCAGACAACTTTTATGTCAGTGATTTCGCCAGTTAAAGCGAACTGCAGTACATATAATTCCGACATATAAAGAAGAATGGCGCTTGATTATTGAATCTCTCTTTTAACATCTTACAAAATGTTCATACAAAGTGATTTGCCAATACTCCATTATTTTAAGCTATCTTTTTTACTTTCTTCTATCTTTAAAAGAAGAAAGTATTGGATTCGTGAAAATTTTCGACTTCCGGTTTTCGGCGGATTTAACGTTTTAGAATGACCTGAACACGATTTGATGGTTTTTAGAAAATGTCTGTCTGTCACTCTGTCACTCTGTCACTCTGTGAGTCTGTATGTGACAAAAATTTTGTGCGCGCCCTATCTCAAGAACTAATCCACGGAATTTCACAAAACTTCATATTCAGTTAGACCTTGATATAAACTGGACCTGATCAGCTTTTGGTGAAAATCGCCCAAGAGGTGCCGCTGCTATGCGGCATTTTTCACGATTACTACAGTGGCTATATCTCAAGAACTACTGAACGTATTTTCATAAAACTTCAGATTCAGTTAGTCCAAGATATAGGTTGGTGCTGATTACTTTTTTGTAAAAATCGCCCTATAGGTGGCGCTGCTATGCTGCATTATTTATGATTATCGTAATAACTCTAATTCAAGAAAAAATGCACGAATTTTCATAAAACTTCAGATTCAGTTAGAACCTGATATAAATTAGTGCTATTTAATTTTTGGTATAAATCGCTCAACAGGTGGCGCTGCTGTGCTGCATTTTTGACGATTTCCGCAAGAGCTTTATCTCAAGAACTAATGCTTGGATTTTCACCAAACTTCAGATTCTAGTATACCTTGATATCAATTAGTGATGTTTATGTTTTGGTGTAAATTGCTCAAGGTGGCGCTACTATGCTACATTTTTCAGAATTTCCGCTATTGCCCTATCTGAAGAACTAATGCACGAATTTTCATCAAACTTCAAATTCAGATATAATTTGATGTGAATTGGTGCTAAATTCATGTAATTTCTTGCACTATTTGAATCATTTAATTGACGTGATTTATATAGAAGAAAGTTTTTACACTTCCTGATTTCTACACTTCCTGTGCTTAATGTGATTTATTCGGCACTTAGATAGAATTGACTGCACTGTTCTTTGAATGATAGATCTTTTAAATGATTGGACGCTGCTGTTTTAAATATTTACTAGGGGGCTCGGCCCCCAACGAGCTACGCTCGCCAACCCCCGTTCAGACACCGCAGACTCTAAATGCACGCTAATGTGATCAGCTTTGAAAAGATTTCGAAAGATTGAATTATAATTTAAAAAACAGTGGCGATCTCCCTATAAACGGATTTCTATTCATTTCTCTTTGATTGGGGAAATTTTAACGCCAAATCCGTTGCGGTACTACTTGATTATCCCGTCGACTAATTTCGCCAAATTATATAAATCGCCAAACCACTCGCCAAATTATACAAATTGATATAATTTTTATTTTAAATAACGAAAGAACAAATAAATTAGTACAACATTAATAAAAATACAAATAAAACGTCGAAATAAAAATAACTTGATGACGTAGACACGTGTAACAACATTTCAAAATAAGCTAATATAAAAGGAATTAAGTAAACAGAATCTTTGTCTCCCAGTATTTTTTAACAAAACGAAAAGAAAGTTCTTTTAAATGAGACATTTTAAATTAATCGTTTTTAATCTGACGTAATTTTGACCAAACTATTCTTTCTCTTTTTAATATTCACGTGAAAATACTTGTGTTAGGAATGAAATATTATTTGCGCTTTTCTAAGAAAAATAGTTGAAAAGTCTCCGATCAAAATATCAAATAAATGTCTAGCGCAATTTCTAAATTTAAACCGTTTTGCAATATTATTTTGTGTTCGTTTTATGTAATAACTGTAATGTTACGTAAATATGACGTAATTTCTCCTATTTAAGACTTCTAACGCATGTTAATAAATTTATTATTTTACAAATTCCTTTCTCTCTTAAAATTCACGTGTAATTATAGCTTTATGACGTAATTTTTAATAATTTCCTGCTTTTTGTACATAATTATTTAATTCTAATTCCCATGTTTTTTTCTGTTTATAATAGTCACGTGTAAATAAATTTTTAATTTATTACACGTATAAATATTTTTTTTTAAGCAAACATTATTGTTTCCGCTGTTTATACAGTTGGCAACAGTTTAAATTAATATCACTTTCTAAAATCTGTAAAAAATATCTCTAGAAATGCTGAAAATTTGAATTTAAAGTAGAAATAAAACCTCAAAAAATGAGCCAAATTAAAAAAAGAAATACAATCTGCACACCGGCAAATTCTAACGCATAAAAAGATCTAAAAATGATTACATTCCCATGTATAGTTTTTGCTGCTATAAAACTTTTTTAATGGAACGATTTTGTCCAAATTTAGCATTAAATATCTCTTAAAATAATTCTTCGATTTGAAAACTGTCTGCATCAGCGTGTTTATCAAACATTTCTCTATAATACCACCGATTTTCATATTTTGGTACGCAATATTTTTCTTAATATTAACGAAGAAAGACCTCCTGTCACAAAATATTCAAATTTCAAAATATTTCGGCGGCGGCGGTGACTGCGGTAGTTACTTTTTTTTAGAATAGAGAGGTAGAGCGATACAATCTGATTTTATAAATACTCTCCAGAATCAGCAAATGTCTGATCAGAGGAGTAAGCCAGCATTAATTGAGTTTGTATTGGATTTGTCATGACTACTCACATGCGTTACAACTTCGATAATTAAGCAGTAAATGCATCTTGATTAAAATGGAAACTCTGCATGTAAGCTTTCTTTAGTCGATCGCTGCAATAATCTTTTATAAATGTTACATTAAATTGTGTCACATAAGTATGTGAAGTACTTTATTTTGTTTAAATGCGTTGCTTCATAAAGTTATATTTATGCACATGTATATTTACATAAAAATCTATCAAACAAAATTACTATAAATTCATTTTTAATATGTTAAACAACGATTTTATAAAATGCAAGCAATGACAAATTTTTGAAATCTTTTTCACCTTCTTCCACATAATAGCATTTATTTTCGTTCCGAAATTTATATTTTCTTCACATTCATTTTATACAAAATTACCCTCCTGCGTAAAAAAGAAGAAAAATTGCTTGTTCTGTTGGTAATTTTTCTTTTCCTCTATTGCTGTTTATCTCGGAGATGGTGAATAAAATTTATTTTAGAGTAAATTTTAGATATGCATCTTCATGCATAATATTTTTTATCACAAACCATTATTTCTTCTTGCAAATATTTAGTAAGGAATTGCTCGCGGATGTAGAATATTTATTTTTTAAACGTAAATGTAAACATGTCGTTTTAATTTCTTTTTCATTATGTCTTCAACTCATTTTTAATTTCCTATAAAATTTAAGTTTGGAAATATTATATAATCTAGCTTGAAACTTAAATTATTTTTGTTTTTCGTGCATACTTTAAAAAATATTAAGAAGATGTATCTATTTATAAAAAACATACAGTAAAATTTTATCTTGTGCTTATCAATTACGATACACAAAATCATATATGACACCTCAACATAATATTCAGCCCCAAACTGTGTCAAGCTATCTTGATAAAGTGTTAAGAACATTTATTAATTTCTTAAGAACTTGTAATATCTACATTAAATAAATCATAAAGTTTCAATTTAATTTCAATGAATTTGATATGCTTTACATACATATTTAATTTCAGAATAAAGCGAACGCATTTAAATCAAATATAACGCAACTATTTGTTTTAGAATTACGTAAGACAGAATTTAATTGTTTATATTAATAGAAATAATCATAGGTTCAAACACTCTGCTTTATTTAAGGTTCATCATATCGAAATTGCTCAGTTTCTGCCTTCTACATAACTTATCATACATCTGGTTCTAAAAACAAAAGTTTCTGTTAAGTAATCGTGTAGAATTTCATCAGTTTCATTGAATAATAAATATTCATTTAATTTTTTTACTTTGAACATAAGAATTATTAAGGATATAACAAAACAGTCTTGTATTCTTTATTAAATGTTTATTACGTCTAATATTCCCTCCAATTTGGATGAACTGTAACAGTTATAAAATACATACTACAAAGAAAGCCGCGAGCTCAAAACTCTTGAAGATTCGTGACTAGAATGAGCGAGAAATGAAACGCTTCTGAGGGGAGAGGGTCACAGTAATAAGATCAAATAGTTTGCTGTTGAAAATGGATATTAATGTGCGACTGCTTTTCTTCCAAAAATAAAACCGAAAGCCCTTCAACTTGGGAGCCAAAACGAGAAAATAATTATCACGAGAGTAAAAATTTAAGTAGAAAAAATTTCATAGGTGAAGTATGAAATTAATTGCTTCGCGAAAGTTTCTAATTATGTTATGTTTTGGTGTGGAAGTTATGCATTGCTATTAATAAATTAACGAAAATCTAAGCATTAATTCTACCTTTCGAAAGTATAAGGAAGTAAATGCAAATATATCCCTCATATTAATTAAACCAAAATATATAGTTTAATCTTTTTGATCAACTTGAATCCCAATTAAGGATTAGAATAAATATGTCCGATATATCAACTTTGTAGAGGAGTAAGCTGATTGAGAAAAACTTACGAGTTTGATTTATTTTTAGAAAAACAATCGTGAGTTGAGTTAACTAAAATTTACACCTGAAACTCATTAATTTTTTTTTTCTCAATTTCCTGAAAAATTTGTCTCGCCATTAAATACACGTTTTTTACCCTAAAAATCACTTTTTTTATCCTTTAAATACAAGTTCACACAGACTAGTGGTACTCAAAGTCGAATTCTGAGAAAGCATGTGTGGAAAACTGGGTTGCACAGTTGTGCTTCCCGGTAAATTTCTGTTTCAATCGCAACCCTCCCCCTCAGCCTAACTTTCATCCTCTGAGCACCCTAAAAAATTTTAATCCGCCTTCTTTGCAGAGAAAGCGTATTAATTTTTTTTTATAATTGATATTACCAATAAAAGAGAGTGATATTTTTCTTTCTTTCTTAACATAATTCTTGCCAGTTCCGAAATTTCATTTAAGCTTTAAAACATTCTTCAAAATAAACTTTCCTTAACACGTTGAATGCCGTTTTATATGAATTTAGTAAAAAAAAAAAAAAAAAAAAAAAAAATGTATGGGCACAAAATATGTACTTTCTAACACAGCTACGCTCAATTTAGGGTTTGTAAATTGAACGTAGATAAAACCAGGGATCGTACGTTTCAAGGACGTTTTACCCGAATTTTCGTAACGTAATGTTTGGCTTATTTAATAAAAATAAAATTCTATCTTTAGATACAGAAATCCGCACTTTACGAAATTTGTGGTACTAAACACGAAAAATCCCCTGATGTGTACAAACCATAAAAACGAAAAAAAAAAAATCACAGTTTTTTGCATTTTTGGGGGGTAAAAAACGTATTTCCCAGCATAAATTTTGCTGGCAAACTTCAGATTCGTGTTCAGCGGCCCAAACAACATAAAGGCATCACATATCAAAACTACACCAAAACTTTCTTCTGTTTGTCTTTTTTGAGCACCTAATGCCTGGACTATAGTGCAGTGTACTTTGTTGCACTTTAAATGGTAAAGAAGTAGTTTTACTTATCACAAACACCAAAGTATCTGTCTTTTTGATTGGGAATTTTATGAAAATCTAATGGATTCTAAAAAAAAAAAAGCAATTTAACAAATTACAACGACCATTTGGAAAATGATTTTTTCAAAGACTAAAATTTAAGACATTAAAATCGCACGGAGTTGATCATACATTACGTACAGGGCAGTGTACATCACGTGACTTTTACCGGAGAACAATTAAGAAAGCTGTAGGACACACATACAGAAAAAGCATTGATAAAGGTAGCGATAGCTGTCCTACAGCTGCAGCAAAAACCTGTTCGTGACGTCACGTTGCACAGTTCTATTAACAACAGCGACAAAAATTGCCTGCGACTCGTCAGATTTCCTGAAACTTACGTATTATCCAGGCATTTCATTGGCTGTTCGGGAAAAGGCTTTTCCATCGTCAGATTTCCAAGAAAACTGACGGCCCATTTTAAATGAAATTTCATTCTTAAACTTCTAAATAGCCAACAATATTGCTTTTTACACCGTCGTATGGAGAGAAACAAATATACTTTAAAATGCAATTTGTTTGAAAGCTGTATCTCAATTTGCTTCTGAGTTATTAATTTTTTTTGTAGTTTTTATTACTTTTTTGTCATAGTGGCAACAGAAGTATCCATCTCTGTTGAAAGTAAAGGGAAATACAGATTACTGTATAGACCCATCAGAAAACGAATAAAATGCGGATTCAACCAATAAAAAGCTTCAGATATGCTTTTGATTTCCTACCCTGACGAGGACAATAACCATTTTTCCAAATGCTAAAAAAAAAACAAACTGGTCTTTCCCCTGTTCTTCACATTTTATTTAACGAATCTTATATTTTGCAATAAACATGCATTTAACGCCTGAATTTGAAACTTTTAAAAGACTAAATAAAGTAAATAAAGTAAGAGAGAATTCAATACCGTTTAAAACAAAATTTTTAAAAAGTTTAAAATATTAAAAACATTAAAAATACATATAGTTTCGCCATCTATTCGAATCTCCTATTACATGATATATTATTTGCAGAGACAACTACGCTGAGAATTCGAAATTATAAACCACTCAAGTATTTTAAGAATTTTAGATTAATCAATAGAAATTAATTGAGGCGTTGACATGGGAAAGGGAGTAAGTCACTGTTGCCATGGGCTACTATTTTTATATTCAGATTTCTTGACTGGCACCACTTTTTTGAAAATAATAAAATTAGTCTTATTTAATAAAACACTAATTAAGGCGATTAAACAAGGGGAATTTTACCATTTCAGAAAAGTACACTGTTAAAACACTATTCTTAAAAATAAGTAAATTGTACTAATTATTGAGCACTTCCCGATCAAAAATAGCTCCGGGTACTTAACTCTTATATTAGAAAAACGTATGTACTCATTTTTTTGAGTACATACAGGGACTCGAAAATAAGTATGTATAGAAACACACATACACTATAAGGAAAAATAAAGCGACATTACAGAGAACCGACAAATCACCATTTTTAATTGCGAAGTACTACAACTTTTGGAGCAAAGAACAACGAATTTACAATTTTAATTCTTGATATTTTGTGTATGAGCCACCCCGTGATTTGAACCCGAGTCCTCTAGGTGGGATATCAGTATTGTACTGACTGTGTGCTATAAGAGCAGTTACCAGTTGCTTCCAAATGACACCTTTTATGAATCAGCGACGGAAGATCGCTAACAGCAGAGATCAATTTTCCCTTTCTTAAATATTCTAATTTTTAATAAAACAATTTTTACACTAAATTTTCTTCTTTAACATTTCTAGTGAAATTGTTAATAAATTTGAAAAGTGTGTATTATAAATTTAAAATTATAACAAAGATAGACATATCTTTAAATAAAAACTTGGAAATTCCTACTGTCAATTCGGTATAAAAAAAGGGTTTATCAGAAAACTCATATTTTTGAGCACATAGGATTTAAACATGAATATTAAGACTTTAAAATACAAAATATATGTATTCATTTCTGCATACATTTACAAATCAAGTATAAGTATATACAACTTCAAAATATCATGTACTCGTTTCTGAATTAATTGTACTTAAAAAAATCGAGTAGGAAGAAATTTTCATTTTTAAGTAGATTAATGCTCCTTTTTGAAGCAATTGTAATACTTAAAAAATATGAGTACATAGAAATGCTCATTTTTAAGTAGATTATTTTTAACAATGTACTTCTTTTTGAAACAACTGTACTTAAAAAAATGCGAGTACATGGAAGTTCTCATTTTTAAGTAAATTATTTTTGAGAGTGTAGTGCCAATCCAGAAATCTGAATTTAAAAAAATTAACCCACTGGCAACAGTGACTTACTCCCTTTCCCATGTCAACGCCTCAATTAATTTAAATACAATATTTGAATTATACTGGAGTCTTTTCAGTCTTTTTTCAAAACTAAATTAACTAAAAAGATTTTGACATCACTATAGCAGCTGCATTAAATAAAGCAAAAAAAAAAAAAAACTTTCTTTTTAAAAACAAAATTTAATCCTAATCGAGATGTTTGTTCTGTTTTAAAATATGCCTTTGAACTGATCGAAATTATTTTATAAATTTGGAATTGGAGGGGCAATTTAACTCATGTGAAGGTGAATTTGAGAATTAATTAGTTCCTTTTTTCAGTGAATTAGCTCAACACTAAAATTTATATTTTTCTTTAGATATCTGAAAACATAATATTGTAAAAGCCTTGCATTGTTGTTGAATAATACAAAACATTACCGCTTTTAAACTTTAAAATAATAGAATCTTTAGGTAAATTTAACTTATTTATACTTTATTCGTTATGATGCATATACAAACATTAAAACCGTTTTATCAAATTTTTAATTTTTTATTATTTCTAAAATATTCTTTCACTATTTGTAAAATTAAATGTTGATGGAGCATGATTAACAACGAAATATATTATACAAAGGCACAAACGAAAGCAAAACTTAGATATGCAGTTGGGAAATAAATTTTGATGGGAATTGCTTCGGGTCATAGTGAAAGGATCAAGTATTTAGCTGTTGTAAACGGAAATCGAACTGATACTTCAGTTTTTGCCTGTAAGAAAAATGAAAGCATTTCAACTTAGTCGGTAGAATATCAGTGCGCTATACTGATGGCCCGGGTTCGAGTCCCGGCATGGAATCTTTTTCACTAGGTTGGCCTTTGCGCCTTTTAATTAATTAATTTGAAATCTGATTTTCATTTGAAATATTGTATGCAAGGCGAATGTTTCTCTCTGGAAAAATTTCCATGTATTAACATTAATTTTATGTCTGAAGAAAAAAAACATCCCGCCCACTAGAACAGTGACACAAATCGCAGAAATCCATATCGCGTTTTATTCCACTAACAGGTCTGTCTTGCTACAGGAAAAGTTTCATAAGTATTGTTTATTACGATACTAGCTAAAGTACCCGGAGTTGCCCGGAATTTTAAAAATGTTTGTTTTGAAAAACCAACTTCAAAATTTAATATACAACATAAAAAAAAAAAAAAAACAGTCGAAGTGTTGTACACATGAATCAAATGAAAACCCATTATAAACATGTATAAATTTATATAACCGACGCAAAATACTAGGTTGAGCAAAAAGTCCTGGGAAATGTGTGAAAGTTGCGTTGTTATGTGCAAATTAACAACAAAAGCAACAAGGACTATTCTTCAAAGTAGAGACCATCATAGTCCACGACTTTCTGCCATTGTTCTGTCAGATTCCGGATATACTGGAAGTACCATGGCGACTCCTAGGAATCGAAAAACACTTGACATGCTTCTTCAACTTCATTACAGGATTTAAATCGACGGCATTTGAAGTGTTGCATTGATCGAAATAGGCCATAATAGGATGGAGTGGTCCTACCTGGACTGTACAATAAGTACTCCTATATACGATACAAATTCTAGTAACTATAAGATTAAAAATTTTCCAGAACTTTTTGCTCAACCTAATAATATAGCTATAAATGAACTTATTTCAATTCATCATTGGAGCAATAATGTTAAAATACGCCAATATTTCCATAATCGAGTTTTTATCATGCTTCAATGTGTTGTTTCACCCTTATATGAAGTTATATATTCACCACGTTCTTTATATTTCCAATATGACGTAATATTCCATTTTTTTATTCGTCAAATAATTAAATAATTATAATTTTTCACATAGAAATCATAAAACAGAAAAATTATGACGTAACATTATCTTTTGTATTTAATTCGACAAACGATTAATGTAATTTTAATTTTGAATGTGGAAATCTTGTAGTAGAAAAGTTATGATGTAATATTCCCTTTTTTTATATACGTCAAATCATTTATTTCATTTTTTCACGTGGAAATTTTGCAAAAGAAAATTAATTGTTGTGGTAAGAATTTTATTGTGGATTTTTAATTGTTGGCAAACGAAAAATGTTTTAATTTTACTGGAAATTGATGTTAAATTGGTGATTTTTTATTAATTAAAAATTAACTGTAAGTTATTTCGATTCTGGATTACTTTCGTTGTCTCTGCCGTGTTTTTATGCACATGTACGTAATATTTCACAATTCTGGCTTCCAAACTGTGGATTTGTATAGCATTACAGACACACAGACAAATTTTCATTTTCATATGTTAGATATGTGCATTGGTGACCACAGAAGGAGGGCAAATTGTGAGGAGAGTTAAAATTACTCAATCCTCCAAACCTCATCTACGCTTTCATTCTTAAAAGGTTTAAGCTTTAATGCCCCTTTTTAGTGCTATCATTTTATGTTTCAGTGAAAACATGCGAATCTTATTTTGCCACTGTTTATGAAATTTACTTTTGTTGAGATGTGTCAATTCTCTTGCGAATAAGCGATATATAAAACATAAAAAAATATAGTGAATTTTTAAAATTTAATTTGAAAATTAATAACAAATTATGACTTGAAATGTTAATTAAATTTATGCTCTTCCTTAGAACTTATTGCCGCAGAATTTTTCTTTAGAACTACTCCTGTATAATTCTTCTAATACGGCAATCTACTGAATTTATTAATAACAAAACAAAAAAAATAATAATAAATAAATAAATAAATTTGTAACACTCAAAAGAACGATCATTGAAGTATTTGTATTAAATTTCACTTTGATCAAAAACTGTTTAAAAAAAAATATATATATTACGATATTTTTCCCAAAATAAGAAATAAAATAAGACATAAAATACATTTTATTAGATTCTTGAATGGTACATTATATCTATAAATTTCTTCCAATATTTCTAAACCTAACAGTTGGTGCAACATGATTCACGGTGAAATATATATTATAAAGAAACCCCCGAGCACAAAACTCTTGAAGATTCGTGACTAGAATAGAGTTGGGTGCGAATTGCTTCCAGGCACAATAAAAGGATCAAGTACTTAGCTGTTGAAAATGGAAATTAATGTGGGACTGCAATTTCATCCGAAAAAGAAAACGAAAGCATTTCAACTTGACAACCAAAACGAGAAAATAATTATCACGAAAAAGAGAATAAAAAATTAAGGAGAAAAAATTCTACAGTTGAAATAAAAATTAATCACTTCGTGATGGTTTCTATTTTTTTTATATTATTAATGGTGTGGTAATTATGCCTTCTATTTCAAAATTTATTTACCTACAGTGTTAAATAGTTTCAGCGAACTTTCCAATCATTCGACCGTTGTTATAGAAAAGGCTTACACCACCGTAATTTAATGCTATTCTAACCATATTATTGACCATGTTATGGCCAAATTACAGTTAAATTATGGTTATATAACCGTTTTCTAAAAAATGCTATTGAATTAGCGGGCAGTTTGGGGCAAATTTCTAACAGTGTAGTGTTATGCAATTTACTTGAGGGGTTTTCAAATAAAATCCAAACAGTATCTTTATTTTTGGAAGAACAACAGGTACACAAGTGTGGAGTAAAAAAGCTTCGTAAGAAAAAGTTTTGCACAATTTCTTAGCTCATATGAGGAAAAGTTTTTGCCTATCAGAGTTATCATCTGTGTGAACATTGCGCTTCCTATAAAGTAATCTTTGGCTGCCAATTTGACACAGTAATTTCCATAATATTTTAAAAGTTATGAATGTTTACTCTTCGCTTTTCTGCTGTGTGAAAATAACTCTAGCTCATGCACCCTCCCACACTTTGTCTTTAACCATTTAATTTAATTGCCTCATACAACTTGGAGATAATTGACTGTTGGTTTGGTAATGTAATTATGATCATTATTTTTAATCTTGTAAATCCTTCTCGTGCATAATAGTCACACACTGCTATTGTAAGTGGTGGTTTAGTATGTGTAACTGATTGAATTTCAATTAAATCTGTATTGTCGTCTGCTTTGACATTTAATGTAGGAACCTCAAACTAGCGAACATTTTGTTCTAATTTTTGCTATTTTAAAGTTCTTACTATTTCGATGAAAACTGTTGTTTCTCTTTTTCCTTTTCAAGTCATTGTATTTTTTCTTTCGCTTTTACTACGATCGACTACTTTCGAAGAACTTCTTACCATTTCGATGAAAACTGTTGTTTCTCTTTTTCCTTTTCAAGTCATTGTATTTTTTCTTTCGCTTTTACTACGATCGACTACTTTCGAAGAACTTCTTACCATTTCGATGAAAACTGTTGTTTCTCTTTTTCATTTTCAAGTCATTGTATTTTTTTTTCCTTTCGCTTTCACTACGATCGACTACTTTCGAAGAACTTCTTAACATTTCGATGAAAACTGTTGTTTCTCTTTTTTCTTTTCAAGTCATTGTATTTTTTTTTTTTTTAACCTTTTGCTTTTACTAAGATCGACAACTTTCGAAGAACATCTTACGTATTCGATGAAATCTGTTTTTTTTCTCTATTTCCTTTTCAAGTCATTGTATTTTTTTTTTTTTTCATTTCTGCTTTTACTACGATCAACTACTTTCGAATAATTGTCTTTGGTAATTATTCCCATACTATCTTTTAAACTGCATTTATAAGAATTGATGTTGATCTATCAGAAAATTTAGCTCCGTTGTAAGTGTGTGCTACATTTGGAAGCATAGTTCTCATTTGCAAAGTTGTCTCAGAATCTTGACTCGTAAATGTTTTTCATTTCACTTTCTTAACCCGGCATGACGGGCGCAGGATGTTTTGACACCCCTCCTACAATATTCATCTGCAGTCTTTCCCTATAAACCGAAGTGGCCGGGTTCATCAGTACCTGCTTCCGAGGTCACCTTCCATGAGTAGCGTATGAAAACGTTGATGATGTATGAAAAGGTATAATTTTTTTTTTTTTTAGTCTTATAGAATTTTAAAAAGATTTATAGAAATTGAAACTATATGTAAAACAATCAAAAAATCTAAAATTTCTGATCCATGGACACCCTAATTATTATGAAAATTCATAAATCTCACTATTTTTATCCACAATAATGTATAATTTTATTATAATAAAAATTGTAAAGAAAAATTAAGTTTTTCGAATAAGGAAAATAAAGGTGAGTGCCTTTAATTTATTTTTTATTAATTTTTAAAATTATCAATAATTTAACATTTCAGCTATCATTTTTCACGGGAAAGAGTGTAATTTTCGCGAATTTCATTAACAGATGGAATTCTAAAGATTTTTTTTTCGTATATATGCCATTTAATATGTTTGGGGTGTGTTGACACCCCATGCCCGTTCTCGTGTTACGTTTACGTGCGCCCGTCCTGCCACTTTAATATTCAGTATCTTCATATTCATCAGAAGAAATTGAAAAATTCAAATTGTGTCCAATAACAGAAAGTGAAATTCTGTTTTTACTTCACTGTCATGAGATTGATTTTTTTCTGCTGCCCTTTTTTAACGTTGCAGTTTTTACTCAAGCATTTTGATGGCCGAAATGTCAATACTTCGAATTACCATTCTGGAAATTAGTTCTTTGATCCGTTAAAAAAAAAAAAAACTTGTTCCTCGACAAGCACTTTAATTTTGCATGAACAAATTAAAAAGTTCTTGCATTTAAATAATTATATACCGAACAAATTTGGCAAAATTACCGAACTTTTAAGTTATTTTGGCAGCCAAATATATCATTTGATGTAGTTGAGATTTTGTATTATAAATAGACTTTGTAGAAGGCATTTTTTTCTCATATAGGCTTTTAAAATTTCTGATTTTAATTTTTTCAATTCACCCTAATTTACACTACATGAAAAATTGGATTATCATGGTGTTTCTTTGATTAATTTTAAATTTAATGCAGAATTAAACGTGTACAAATTATCATTTAAATTTACATTATTCCGTAGTTATCAGAAAAAATAGTGACAATATACAGTGTTTAATATTGCAAAAAGAATAAAACGTTACTACACATAAGTTTTAAAATAACTAATTGTATGTTAAATTTCCCATGATTATAACTGTAATATAATCTATCATACCGTTGAGCTACAATGAATGTCCCATAATCAGAGATAAAATTAAGTATTTAAACTATTTTATAAGATACTGCACTTTTTTTCTTATTTTAAAATTTTCTTCCGATATTTCTGAACTCTGATACTTGATGGAGCATAATTTACAGTAAAATATGTCTTAAAGAAACTCGCGATCACAAGACTCTTGAAGATTCGTGACTAGAATACAGTTAAGATTCTTTATGCTTCCAGGCATAATAAAAGGAACAAGTATTTAGCAGTTGAAAATGGAAATGAACGTGCGACTGAAGTTTATACCGATAAAAGAAAATGAAAGCATTTCAACTTGACAACCAAAACGAGAAAATAATTATCACGATCACGAGAATAAAAATTTCTGTAGAAAAACTATCCTTCAGAGGAGATATAAAACTAATTATGTCGTGATAGTTTCTAATTCATTATCTTTCGGTTATAGAAGTAATAACCTGTCTTGATATTGATAAATAACGTAACATAATGTGTTGTAATTGCGTTTAAATGTGCTTTTAATGAAAATCTACTAAAAACCAAATCTGCCTTTAACTGTATTTAAGGCATAAAACACAACAAAGTGCACTTTTATGTATGCTTCTCTTTTATGAAATTTAAATTATATTATACACAAAATACGAAATACATTTAATTAATTAGAAACATAAATATAGCTCATTATGGTAAACTTTCAATATTTAATATCTCGAATTAAAAGTAATATATATATATATACTAGAAAACAGGAATTCTGCTTTTTCAGAATTTAGTGTCGCCCCGATGAAAAAAAATATATATGTATGTATAAATAGTACAAAACATATTTAAATTTTAAGACTTACAGCACACGCTTTTATTTTATGTAAAATGACGTCATTCGCATCCACTTAAGAATGTCACATTTACGATCCACTCTTAACTATCTACAGCAAAGTAGGCATAGGATGTATTTATCGCGAAAGGTGCAGCAAAAAGATATCGTCATTAAAGAAATTCGACCAAAAAAGAAAAAAAAAAGTCCGTCTAATGATTCATAGGCCTTCATTTGTTTGTAACATTAACATAGAAACTTAAAATTAAATATAGTTTATAATAGCTCCATATTTTAACAGAAATCATTCGTTTACATTTTTTCAAAATAGCACGTATTTTAATTACATTTTCTTTCGGTTGTTATGAAAAAAATGGCAACAAAAATATATAATTACTATTTTACAACTATTTTTCCTTTACTTTCTACAGAAATGGAGTACTTCCGTTGCCAAAATTAAGCAAATGGCCCCAAAAACTCCAAAAAATTTAATATTTCAAAAATATATGGAGATACAATTTTCAAACAAATTGCATTTAAAAGCATTTTTTTTTCCCAATACGACGGTATAAAAATTGAAAAAGTGCGATGCTTAGAAGTTTAAAAAATTGCTATAGAGTATTTAATCGTACTGCTTTGTTTTACGGCTGGCTTCTGTAAGGTAATTTTTTGGAAACGACGCAAAATAAGCTTAGAGAAAGAAATAGCATATCGTACCGGGGGGCTAATAAACATAATATACAGGGTGGTTCAGAGTTATATGTCAAAATGGTCAAAAGGCAGGTAGAGGGGACCTATGCTGTTGTCAGTGGCGTGGCGTCCGGTCATCGCTGGATGCGGCGATGACCAAGCAATATTTTAAAACTCTTAATAAGCTTTTAAAACTCTATGATCCAGTTTTAGCAGATCATTTGGAGTTCATGCATAAGTGAAGGTAAGATTTAAAGTTTCTTTTTTGAACATTCAACCATTGAATTTTAGAGTTAATAATTTTTCACCACAAACTTAAATAATTGCGATGACCACCGAAAATTTGCACGCCACGCCACTAGCTGTTGTAGTGTGGGCGCTGTTGAGTTCGGCGGACGAAAGCGCTTCGCTGACTTGAATCGTCATTCCCCGCAGGGATTTCGAGGAATATGCATCATTACGCCAATACGGAACTTGTCGACATGTCTTTTATATATTGGGCTGTACAAAGAAACGACTCACACACACTGCACGTCTAACAGCTCTCGAGCAGGTTGAAAAACTATCCTCTACTGTGCGTAATACTGCTTCTTTCGCAGCAAGAATTATGCGATATCTTTCAGTGCCGCATGACGGCTCGAAGCGTGAAACGAACTACTAGCGCACCCCATGAAAACGCTCAAATGTCGGCGATCAAGCAGATTCTTACCGAGAATCGTTCCATGTACGTCTTATGAGCAGCCGCAGCATTTCCTTGCGCAGCTCCATACATGAAATTTGTGTCAGCAAGCTCCGCATTCGTGTAACAACGCATTTTGCTCCAAATCCCTGCGGGGAATGACGATTCTAGCCAGCCAAGCGCTTTCTTTGGCCGAACTCAACAGCGTCCTCTACTGCCACAACGCTGCATTTCCGCACCCACATTCCTATACGAAATCTGCGTATGTAGGTATCCTCTACCTGCCTTTACATGTTTCACATATAATTCTGAAACACCCTGTATGGAATGTTCTAAATAGCAATATAGACATAATATCTGACTTAGATATAAATATCTTGAAATCTTTATTATTTTTTATTTTTTTAGGGTTTAAAAATTTTTTCAAGTTTTGTTGAAAATTTAATTTGACAAACCAGCTATTTATAAGTGTATTTCATGATTTATATATTTTTGCCGAATTCTTTTATTAGCATGAATTAAAAATAAAGATATTTTAATATTTTGAAAGCATACGTTGTTTTAAAAATTTGTTTTCGCCTCAGAACTTTTAGTTATATCTTAGCTTTAATTTAAATTAACGAGTCAGTAAACTTTCTTTTTATAAGCTATATTTCTTTCTTATTTTCCGGTCTCTTTGTCTAATTTTCTTTTTTCAAAAAATCAGAACCGAAAATAAAAAGACTTACGATAAATCCAAACGCGGAACATCTTTCAACTAAAAATGTTTTTAAACGTCATTAGTCATGAAGATAAATTAACGTATTTGGAAAACGTTTTCATCAAAAGAGTTTTACATCTTTTTCCCTTTTTTACCTGGCGTCTTGCTTTGTAGAACCATATATTTGCTTTATAGATTTATTCTTCTCGAGTCTCATCTGATAAGTGAAACGGTTTAAAAATACTGGGTAACTTGTAAACATTTCCTAATAACTTCATGCTTTTAGTAAGAGAAGAGGAAGTTTAAGTACATGTAATCAATAAAGACACTTTTTGTGATACATTCAATTTATTTTACTAATTACACTGCTGTACTTTAAGTCGAGATGAAGTTATTTATTTTAGATTTCTAAGAATTGTAAAACATATATTATACACTGTTAAAGGTTTTGAAAATGAGATACAATACTCGTGTACTACAAAGTATACGATGTGCCTTACATATATATATAAATATGCTACATACTTATGTAAGAAAATGTGTAAAACAGACAAAAGAGAATGAAAAACTAGAGAACAGAAATTCTACCTTTTCAGAATTTAGTGTCCCCCCCGGGATTTCCATTACAACATTTTCTTCTAATGGACTGATGGCTTCTATTATTATGAAACAGCCATTATAAATGAAACGATAGGTGAAGATGAAAGAGCAGCCGTAAAAAGTAAAAAAAAAAAAAAGAAAGAAAATGGCCATAATTTGATTTGAAAAAAAAAAAAAATGGCCATAATTTCTTTTGAAAACAAAAATGGCCTTTTTTTCCATTCTGAGCAGAAAATCAGAGATCTAACCTTTTACGGCTTCTCTTTCATCTTCACCTAACACTTCATTTATAATGGCTGTTACATAATAATAGAAGCCACCAGTCCATCAGAAGAAAATAACTCGGTTAAGCGGGACTCTACTGCAGTACAAAACATATTTCAATTTTAAGACTTAAAGCACGCGTTTTATTTTATGTAAAATGACGTCATTCGCATCCGCTTAAGTATTCCACTTTTACGATCTACTTTTAAACAACTACAGTAAAGCAGGAATAGCACATCACTATCGATAAATAATGCACAAATGCAGCAAAAAGATGCCGTCATTCAAGAAAATCGACAAAAAAGGGGGCTATCTAATGATTACTTAAAATTAAATATAGTTTATAATAGCTCCATTGTTTTAACAGAAATCATTCGTTTATATATTTTTTTTCAAAATAGCACGTATTTTAAATAAATTTTCTTTCGGTTGTTATGAGAAAATGGCAACAAAAATATATAATTTCTATTTTAGAACTATTTTTCCTTTACTTTCTACAGAAATGGCGTACTTCCGTTGCCAATATTAAGCAAACGGTTCTAAAAACTACAAAAAAAAATTAATATTTCAAAAATAAATGGAAATACAGTTTCCTAACAAAATGCATTTAAAATAACTTTTTTTTTTTTTTTTTTTTTTTTTTTTTTTTCCAATATGACGGTATAAAATGTGCGATGCTTAGAAGATTAAAAAATTGTTATAGAGTATTTAATCGTACTGCTTTGTTTTATGGCTGGCTTCTAACTGGCAAGGTTACTTTATTTTTTGGAATACACAAAATTAACTGGGAGAAAGAAATAGCATAGCGTACCGGGGGCTAAAAAACAGCTGCAATTTTAAAAAAGTAGCAATCGGAAAAAAAATAAATTAAATTAAATTAAATATTACTAGGACTTCCCTCAGAGGGATTAGTCTGAGCGATATTACTGAGAACATAGATTTAATAATAACATGTGGAAGCAAAGAAAATGAGATGTTATCTTTAATTGTCCATATACTGCGATAAACTGAAATGATGAAAATAAACGAATCGTAGAATTACAAAATCTTATATATAATTTCGTATATACTGTTTAAAAAAATGGGAAATCAAACTATTCAAGACAGCCATGCATGGATATAAAATTGAAAGTACGCAATATATTAAAAGTAAAATAGAAAATGAAACACTAAATTACTTATATCGGAATTTTAACTGTATTAAATGATGTCAAGAGCATAATCAGACGCTCCGCACCAATTTGAGTAACTTTAAATGACAAATATATGATGTTTAAAAAGAATGGACTATAATTTATATGGTGTGTGCTCCCCCGGAATAGTTAATATTGTACAATATCTCTTTTCCACCGATGCAACGAGGTTGTCGATAACATTTAAGGAATTCTCTCCTCAAAATCTAATATAGTATCAAAGTACCGAATACATCAACAGTGGCATGCAATGCTTCGTTAGAGTGTGTTTTAGATATGCTCGATCGGATTTAAATGATGAGTGTATGCTGGCCACTACATACGCTGTATTGTTTTGTTTTCAAACGTATTCTGCACAAGTTGAGCTGTATTTAGCATGTATTAAATAAAAGAAATCGGCAATGATTACAACATAAAGTATGGCACAAGATCTGAATATATCGTCTGCATAACTTTTGAGCTGTAAAAGTGTCATTTGAAGTAATTTACAAATCCATACATATTTATTCCGGAAATCATGCAAGCTAACATACGCCAATATGATCCCGATTATAAAATTTCACCAGAATAAGCTAATATATAAAAAAGCTACTAATGATAATTGAGAATATGACCTTATGATAAAATGTCTAGAAAAATGAATCGGATAAAAAATTCATATCACATTTAAAACGGCACTTCCCTCTGTTAGTGGCCTTGGCGAGAGAGAGAAAAGCCTAGAGCAGGAACACTTTAACAAGTACTTTCGGGCAACCTACTCACTGTTTCATACAGGTATATAAATCATAATCGTAATATATTTCTAGGCTCGCCCTGAAACAATAGGGTAGCCAATTGTGATGCCTCTTGTGCTCTCTTCGGCGTGTCAGGCGGGTCGTTCTGAAGTCTTCTTTCCCGGAGACTGGGGTTCTGGGCTTGTTTCCGCAGGAAGTAAAACTTTTCCCTGCCCTGGGCTTGGGGGTTACACCTAACCATAAGCCAAAAGCGGGTTCCCAGGGTGGGTGCTTACTTACTTACTGTTTCATACAGGTCTTTATTTAATATTTACACAATTTATTTAATGCTAGGTGGGTATCTATCTGTTTTGTTGCATTTAAATTGCATTTTTTGCGGAGGAAATGCAGCATTATGAAATATTTAAAGTTGCTGTACCTAATAATTCCAAATTAATGGTAATTGAGATCGCTTTCCGTTAATTTCATCTTTTTTAATTTTTTAAAAACCATTCATAGAGAGAAATGTGTATTTTAAAACTAACCCGAAGCAAAATTTCAAGATTTTGGGCTCAGCAGTAACACAGAAATAGAAAATTTTTGAAAGTTTTTTGTTTTTGCACTGTTTTATATAGCGACATTTTTAGAAATTGTTCTATTGCGAGAATTTACGTCATGATAAATACAGCCATGTCAATTTTCATGTTTATATTCCTAACAATTCCATGTACTTCGTTACTTAGATCATCTTTAGATCTTTTTCCGCTTTGTTTAGTCTTTCTGTTTTTTAGAATTCGTTCTACAACGAGCATTTACATCTTATTAATTACTACCATGCCAAAGTTCTAGTTTCTAACCCCAACAGTATCCCAAAAATTTCAGTATTCCAAATAAATAATAGTTTAGAACCTTTCTAGAAATTTTTACGTTTATCCGTCAAATTGAACCTTTTAGAGAGCGTTCATTACGAGTATTTACATCTTAAAAGTAACTACCGCACCAAATTTAAAGTTTCTAACCCAATCAATATCACAGAAATCGCAATTTTAGAACTTTTTTGGTCCTGCAGAGATGTAGGTTCTTGCACAGACATAAAATAGTCTTTTTTTCGGAGCACTGATGGCCACCAACATTTTTTTAAGTTGGCTATGTAGTATCAGAGATAACACCTCACAAACGTACAAGCATTAATAATATTATATACTTCATAATATTATAACGCTTTATAATTTTAGCATTAGATGTACAGATACAAAAGCCATTTATCTGTTACAAACTAAAGTGCCGGCGGTGCCCAGAATTTGAAGGATGTTTGTTCTGAAAAATAAATTTCAAAATTTAACATGCAACACAAAACAAACATTAAAAAAAGCAGTCGAAATGTTGTATGAATGAATCATATGAAAACGCTATATAAAAATGTATAAATGTATATAACAGACGCAAAAGAATACAGCTATAAATGAACTTATTTCAATTTATAATTGGAGCAATAATGTTAAAATAGGCCAATATTTCCCTAATCGGGTATTTATCATGCTTCAATACATTTTTCACACTCATATGACGTTATACCATATCCACCACGTCCTTTATATTTGCAGTATGACGTAATATTTTCCTCTTTCACGTGGAAATCTTGAAATAGAAAAATTATGAAGTTATATTCACTTTCATTTAAATTCGTCAAACCATTTATTTCATTTTCATATTTCACGTGAATATCTTGCAATAGAAAAGTTATGACGTAATATTCACCTTTCTAAAAATTCGTCAAACTATTTATTTCATTTTCATTTTTCACGTGGAAATCTTGCAGTAGAAAATTAATTGTTGTAGTAATAATTTTATTGTGTTTTTTAATTGTTGGCAACTGCTATAACGAAAAATGTTTAAATTTGATAAGAAATTGCTGTTAAATTGGTGGTTTTTTATTAATTAAAAATTAACTATAAATTATTTCGATTCCGGATTACTTTAGTTGCCTCGGCCATGTTTTAATACACATGTACGTATCTTTTCACAATTTTGGCTTCCAAATTGTGGATTTTTATAGAATTACAAACAGACAGATAGACAAGTTTTCATTTTTATATATCTCTCTATTCTAAAAAAAGTAACTAACGCTGTCACTGCCGCCGCCGCCGGTTTTGAATTTTTTGTGACCGGAGGTCTTTCTTCGTTAATATTAAGAAAACTACTGCATACAAAAAATATGAAAATTGGTGGTATTATAACGAAATGTTTGATCAACACGCTAATGCATACAGTTTTCAAATCGAAGAATTATTTTAAGAGATATTTAATGCTAAAGTTGGACAAAATCGTTCCATTAAAAAATGTTTTATAGCAGCAAAAGCTATACATGTGAATTTAATCTTTTTTAGATCATTTTATTCAATAGAAAATCCCGGTTTTCAGATTTCATTAATTTTTTTAATTTGACACATTTTTTGAGGTTTTATTTCTATTTTAAATTCAAATATTCAGCATCTTGACTGATATTTTTTACATATTTTAGAAAATGGTATTAATTTAAACTGTTGCCAACTGTATAAACAGCGCAAACAATAATGTTTGCTTCAAATAAAAAAAAAAAATATTTACACGTTACTATTATAAACAGAAAAAAACCTTCAAATTAGAATTAAATAATTAGAGACCGGAGAGTTAAATATGACTTTTTCAAAATTTTATGATTTATCGTGGTATCGCAAATGTTCAGCTATAAGTAAGCAAACTTTCATGTCTCCAACTTAATTAGGGGCTGAGTTAGAAAAATTGCTTTAAATACACAAGTTAGAGCGCAGAGGGTTAAATGTTAAACCTTTTTCAAAATTTTATTATTTGTCGTTGGATGTGAGATGTTCAGCTATAAGTATGCAAAATTTCATGTCTCCAACTTAATTAAATTAGGGGCTGAGTTAGAAAATTTGCTTAAAATACACAAGTTAGATCCCAGAGGGTTAAATATTAGACTTTTTCAAAATTTTATTATTTGCCGTTTGATGTGTGGTGTTCAGCTATAAGTATGCAAATTTTCAAGTCTCCGACATGTATAGTTTCTGAGAACGGGCTCTGTGACAGACTGGTAGACAGACAGACAGACAAAGGAGTGAGACAGGTAGGGTTTCGTTAATGAACAAAACTCTAAAAACATGCTGCGGATGACTGTAACAACATCCTAAAATTACATTACCATTAGCGATCTACCAATCCCGAATTTAGTTTATATTCATTTCATATATTCTTATTCTTTTGTGTGGCCCTGTAAAATAACTATCAATATTATATACAGTAAAACCTCTGAATAGCGGACACCCCGAGAATGCAGAATTTGTCCTCTATTTAGAGGTGACCGCTACTGAGAGTAATACATGTACAGTTATTTAAGAGTTGGTAATCGAAAAAGTGTCCCCTAAATAGAGGTATCCACTAATCGGGTGTGTCCGCTATGGATGTTTTATCAGTAAAACCTCTGAATAGCGAACACCTCGGGAGGACAGAATTTGTCCTCTATTTGGAGGTGTCCGCTACTGAGAGTTAAAAATGTACAGTTATTTAAGGGTTGGTAATCGAAAAAATGCCCCCTAAATAGAGGTGTCCACTAATCGGGTGTGTCCGTAATGGAGGTTTTACTGCATAATAATATCATCCTTTACAAGAAAATTGCATGCTGTATGATAGACAGACAGACATCCAGAGAAAGATAACCTCCCGGAGCAATAAACACATATGTCTTTTGTTTTAATCATCCACAATTGTATGTCATACAACAGGCCAGATTTTATACAACAGGCTAAAAACGGTCACCGTGGTACGGAGTACTGTATTATTATTTGTTTGCCCACCAAAACTGGTTGCCACGGGTTGTTGCACGGTTTGTGATCACGTGGTTGAAACTGATCTATTCAATATTAATGCGTTCGTTTTTTTTTTTTATTTATTTGCTCCATGTGTTCAAACCAGTTGTCTACGAAAACATCAATCGGTGAAAGTAACGCACTTCAAATTTCTGTGACGTATGCAGATAAAATGTGCTTTTTTATCAGTTGTTTCTATATAATTTTTAAACGGTTTGGAACTTATTTTTCATAGTAGGTGCATTCAGTAGGCGACCCTCATAGGTACTCTCTGGTGCAATCAGAAATGAAATCCGACAAATATTTTTTGAGTTATGCTTGACGAAAGGTTTTTATTAGGCTTTTTTTTTAGTAGGACATGGCGTTAATATCCATCGTAGTAGTAATGTGTCCGGACAGTAATATATCGCTGAGTATTAGCCTTCGCTTCGCTCAGACAATTAATCTCAAAATTTATAGTAGTATTTTCTGTAATAAGGATCATGATCCTTTATTTAATTCTAGCCGGCTTTAACTGTCTAGTTGGTCGAATCTTCTAAATGAACCAAGTGGTGTGACCCAGAAAGTTTCAAAATTGTCTGAAATATTTAAATTAAATATTTAAAAAATTTAATGAAATAAAACGAAAATGGTGTTTGCTACTTTTAATTAGTTGCTTCGTGGCACCCCCATGCGAAATTTTGAAGCTCTACGTCCGGCTGTCTCGAAGCAATCTTGCACGCAGACAGACGATTATATTGACAAAAAACTATGAATTATTAGGTAAATAATTGGTATCAAGATTTAACCTCTTTGCAACGAACGTCTTTTACAGAATTTTTTATCTTTTATCACCGTTTTCCAAAACAGACATTTTACCTAATTAAATTTAGAAAATGCCCTAATTAAATAAGGCAAAATTTACAGTAAAAAATAACTAGTGTGAATAATCAAGGATTCTGAGTATATTATGCGCTACATATACAAGAAGCTCGTCCCGAAGTGTTTAAACAAAGATATATAGACTGTTTGCTTATTTTAGTGATTTAGTCTGCAAAGAAGAAACTTAATGCCTTTTTGTTACGGACCAGAACATGACGTAATTAAATAAACTAAGGGGCATTTTGCCAATATTTTCACGTGAATTGCTTGAGTCACACCGACTAAGAAGCCAACTTTCATGTTTACTGCTCATATTATATATTGATCGCTACCAAGGAGGTGGGAGGGGGGGGGGGCAGATTTTTCTAGCACCGTACCACTTTTATACTGTGAAAAATTTTTGTAGTAATTTTGCTGCAGCAGAGTTTCCAGGGAAAGGCACATAAACAAACGGGTTTTACCCCTATATAAATGAAATTTGCCATTAGATAAATGGGTTTTGCCCGTAAAACAGGAAATTTACGGTATTTGACTGTTTATTTAAAAAAAAGTGGCATTTCCGTAAATTTATTATAGCAATTCGCTGTAAAACACACGTAAATTAAGATTTTTTTTTTCTTTTACAGTGTACTATCTCCTTGAAAACACACATCGATACGACTTTCCATAACACAGATCTTATGTGTATTTATACAGTTGAGTTTTGCTGTATGTTATAGCTTTAAATAAATAGATTAATTATTTAGCTAATCATTTTGGCCATAGGAACCAAAAATCAGTTCTACAGATACTAAATGAATTATCTATTATGTCTGAATATAAGTCTAATATAATGTACCGAAATGTAATATAATGTACCAATCTATTTCATTATGCTGAATATGTATATTACCTGACAATCTATTCTTTACGAAATGAGAGCTATTACAGTTCGTTTGATTGTTAACTAAATATTTTATGACATATTTTTAATGCATTAAAAAGAAAGGAAAACGGTACTGAAATTCAGCTTTAAAGATTTTCTCCAAATATAAAAATGCCTGTATAGTGTATATTGGAAGAGACATTTTTATGAAAGAATATGTAAATGTTACATTATGTTATTTTTAAAGTGCCAAAAAAATCGTTTAAGAATTTGTTTTTTTAGGTAAAGAGCTACATTTGACCTTTTTCCTTTTGAAAAAATATAAAACGTCGGAGAAAGATCTTACTTTGAATAAATGTATCTTTCGAGCTAGTTTTTCCTATTTTCCTAAAATATTTTTCGTTCAAAAAGGGAAGAAGAGAGTGCATGTTTTAAATGATACAATTTTTTTCTGCATTTCATCCTTACTGCTATTTATTTGTTGAGAAATGGCTCGGTGAATTGAAATTCTAACTGAAAAATTCTATGTCAATCTCAATGCGTAGTAGAGTTTTTATACGTATACAAAAAGTGAGACTAGGAATTTCATTTTTTTTCTTATAAATTGATGATTTTTTAATTGAATATCAAAATTTGTTTACACTCAAAAACAAACAAACAACAACATTAAAAAATCCATTTATCAATTCGCGCTCATAAACAGTAGGTCTAACGAGTTATTTTATGCAGCCCTGTATATGATCTAAAAAATTTATACACTATAGTTATATAAGCATAGATTAAACTTTGTGCGAATTGTAATAAAAAGCTAAAATCTTAAACAACGTTTTTACGCACAAACAACATACAGAACGATAAAAAATACCCATATGATCGTTCCGAGGATTCCTCAATCCCCTTCCTCAGTGAGAAAAAAAAAAAGAAAGAAAAAGGGAATTGAAATGTGTTCTTCAAACCCATTTCAATTCCATTTTTTTTCTCTCTCTCACTGAGGAAGGGTATCGAGGAATCCTCGAAACGATCGTATGGGTATTTTTTATCGTTCTGCACGTTATTTGTGCGTAAAAACGTTGTTTAAGATTTTAGCTTTTTATTACACTAGTTATATGCAAAAATTTACTTTAATTTAAATGAATGCCACAACTGAAAGCACTCTTTCAGCTTTTCTCGCTCATAGACATTACAATAACCGAAAACTTTTGTGTGTCCATATAATTGAAGAATAACTGTTAAATACGTCATATTCTACAGCAAGCATCTTGCGGTGCACTTGAATAACGTATATAAATTCATTATGCGTTTAATACAATTACAATATTAAAACACGCAGAAAATTATTTTTCCCTTTAACCCTTTTTGTACTGAATTATGAATTCATGAAAATTTTATCTTCTAAAGCATTTTCTGTGAATTGTTTAAACTACATTATAAGATTTACATAATCATTTAATAAATTTTAGAAGGATTGAAGGATTTAGAAGGATTCATTAAATTTGAAGTGATGGGAATTTTCTGAACTATTTATAACCCCCACTCAAATCTTTTATTTTAAATATTTTTCAGAGTACTTGTAGAATTAGGAAATGTATAAATATGATGTTCTTTCAACAGAAATATTTCCGAATTGGAAAATAACCCCTCCCCCTCCTCCCCATCGCAAAGAAGCTAAAAAGATGCAAAGGCAAAAGAAATCATCCTTTTAAAAATATTTTTGTTTTGTGTAACCAATAATGCTTTTGAAACAAGATAAAGTAATGTATCTATAACTCATTCTAAACTGTATTAAAACTAATCGATGTACTAAATGAATTTTATAACAAGTTATTTTAATGGTACTTCTAAGTACCTTCAGTAGATAAAGGATTAAACTATTCTGTAATCTAATTATTTTGTATGACCCTTTAAATGGGTGGTAAATACTTTGCGCTCCATATTCTGCAGACGGTTTTCGCCTTTTAGTGTATCGCAGAAATGTATATTAAATTCATTATGTTTAAAGTAGTATAACATCATTAAAATACAGTGAAAACGATTTTTCTCCATAGACCATAATGTCAGGGGTTTCTTTTGATAAAATATTATTTTAAATTTTATTTAAAATATTATTTCGAAAAGGAAAAAACATTATACTTTTCCTTTCTTGTTTTAAACTAAATAAAGATTTAATTGAAATTTTAGATTGTAGTTTTCTTTTAATATATAAAGTCTTCATGAAAAAGAAACTGGGAAAAAACATATGAATTAAATAAATTTACTAGTTAAATACATCGAAAATTAATGGGAAGTTGCACAGGACATTTACACGCGATTCTGTGTTAACGCAAACAATTATGATTTAATTCATTCATAAAAACGTATTCATTTTCTGAATATTCACAAATGTGAATCTTTTTTCTTCAAAACTGTAAGTAGTAAGCATATTAACGCAGGATTTTTCTTTTAATTTAAGCAAATAAAAATCAGGAAATACATAGTTATTAAACGCTTCGCTGCTTTCAATTTTTCATCTTTAAAAAGAAATCATTTATGAACAAATGATGCGCTCAATCAGCGGAAATCTAAGTTTAAAGTATCTTCAAGCACAAGAGAATTTCTATTTTAGTTTCTGTATAAATGAGATGAGGAAAGTCCTCTATGCTTTTTAATTTCCCTTTTAAATGAATTCTTTCTTAAATATCAATCAATGTTCAATACTGAAATTATAATAAAAGAACATTCCATTTAGGGATAAAAATATGATAAATATATCATTTTCTCGCCGAAAAAAAAATTATTCCCTCGTATTAAAATAAATAGTTAATTAAAATTTCAGTTTATAGCTTTTTAAAAATACACTGACGGAAAAAAAAATCCCAACATCAAGAAAGACTTGTGTTAGATAAACGAAATTTGGTAGGCGTGTTTATACATCTGAAAGATGACATCGATTGAAATTTCGCGCTTCGCGCATAAGTGTGGCGCTAGTAACGCCACTAAGAACTTGCAGATCAGGTTTACTTTAAATTCGTGCTGTAAAGTTCGTGGGCGTTATTTAGCTTCGAAATGTGACGTATTGAGTTGATGTTAGCCAAGAATGCCTTTAACAAGACGAAGAAGCCACTGTCAACAACTCACCGAGTTGGAACGAAGTCGCATATTCCGGCTACGAGAAGGTGGATTTTCTTTCCGCGATATTGCAGAAAGACTTGGCTAGAATGTATCCACTGTGCATGATTGCTGGAAGCAGTGGTCAAGGGACGGTACTGCCTGCAGAAGACCGGGTTCCAGGCGGCCACGTGGCACTCCTGAGAGGGAAGATCACTGTACACGGAGCATGCCTGTGGCGCATCGTACTGCGTCTGCGGCAGAAATTCGAGCTGCAGTTGGTACCACAGTGACACAACGATCTGTAAGAAATCAGTTACTTCAAGAACAGCTCAGAGCTAGGCGCCCTCTAGCGTGTATTCCACTGACTCCAAGCCATTGCTGTTTGCGACGCCATTGGTGTCAAGCCAGAGCTTATTGGAGGACAGAGTGGAGATATGTTGTGTTTTCTGATGAAAAAGGAACACAACAGATCTCCACTATGCCTATCAATGAGCTCTTGCTTGACACGAATGGCTTCGCAAACGGCAATGGCTTGCAGTCAGTGGAATGCACGCTAGAGGGCGCCTAGCTCTGAGCTGTCCATGAAGTAACCGATTTCTAACAGTTTGCTGTATCACTGTGGTACCAACTACAGCTCGAATTTCTGCCGCAGACGCAGTACGATGCGCCATAGGCGTGCGCCGAAAACGGCGATTTTCCCTCTCAGGAGTGTCACGTGGCCGCCTGGAACCCGGTCTTCTGCAGGCAGTACCGTCCCTTGACCACTGTTTCCAACAATCATGCACAGTGGATACATTCCAGCCAAGTCTTTCTGCAATATCGCGGAAAGAAAATCTACCTTCTCGTAGCCCGAATATGCGACCTCGTTCCAACTCGATGAGCTGTTCACAGTGGCTTCTTCGTCTTGTTAAAGGCATTCTTGGCTAACATCAACTCAATACATCACATTTCGAAGCTAAATAATGCCCACGAACTTTACAGCACGCATTTAAAGCAAACCTGATCTGCAAGTTCTTAGTGACGCTACTAGCGCCACACTTATGCGCGAAGCTCGAAATTTCAATCAATGTCATATTTCAGATGTATAAACACGCCTACCAAATTTCGTTTATCTAACACAAGTCTTTCTTGGTGTTGGGATTTTTTTTCCGTCAGTGTATATAAAGCCTTAGTAAAAAATAAGCTGGTAAAAATATATGAATTACACAAATTTACTAATTAAATACATCGTTAATTAAAGAGAAGTTGTAAAGGATATTCACACAAGATTCTTGTGTTAACAACTGTGATATAACGAATTCATACAAACAAATTCATTTTCTGAATATTCACAAATATGAAACTTTTTTCTTCAAAACTGTAAGTAGTAAGCGTATTAACGCAGGTATTTTTCTTTTATTTTAGGCAAATAAAGATCAGGAAATACATAGTTATTAAACGCTTCACTGCTTTCAATTTTTCATCTTTGAAAAGAAATCATTTATGAACAAATGATGAGCTCAATCAGCGGAAATCTAAGTTTAAAGTATCTTCAAGCACAAGAGATTTTCAATTTTAGTTTCTGTATAAATGAGATGAGGAAAGTCCTCTGTGCTTTTTAATTGCCTTTTAAAATGAATTCTTTCTTAAATATCAATCCATGTTCAATACTGAAATTATAATAAAAGAACATTTCATTTAGCGATAAAAATATAATAAATGTATCATTTTCTCGCCGAAATTTTTTTTTCTCCCTCCTATTAAAATAAATAGTTAATTAAAATTTCAGTTTATAGCTTTTTAAAAATATATAAAGCCTTAGTAAAATATAAGCTGGCAAAAATATATGAATTGCACAAATTTAATAATTAAATACATCGTTAATTAAAGAAAAGTTGTAAAGGATACTCACACAAGATTCTTGTATTAACAACTGTGATTTAACGCATTCATAAAAACAAATTCATTTTCGAATATTCACAAATATGAATCTTTTTTCTTCAAAACTGTAAGTAGTAAGCGTATTAACGCAGTATTTTTCTTTTAATTTAAGCAATAAAAAATCAGGAAATACATAGTTATTAAACGATTCACTGCTTTCAATTTTTCATCTTTGAAAAGAAATCATTTATGAACAAATGATGTGCTCAATCAGCGGAAATCTAAGTTTAAAGTATCTTCAAGCACAGGAGAATTTCTATATAAAAGAGATGAGGAAAGTCCTTTATGTTTTTTAAAGTCCCTTTAAAATGAATTCTTTCTTAAATATCAATCAGTGTTCAATACTGAAATTATAATAAAAGAACATTCCATTTAGGGATGAAAATATGATAAATATATCATTTTCTAGCCGAAAAAAAAATATTTGTTTTCTTCTTCGTATTAGAATAAATAGTTAATTTAAATTTCAGTTTATAGCTTTATAAAAATATATAAAGCGTTAGTAAAAAATTATCTGGATAAAATATATTAATTGCGTAAATTTATTAATTAAATACATTGAAAATTAAAATGAATTCTGTGTTAACAACTATGATAGAACTTATTCATAAAAACAAATTCATTTTGTGAACATAATATTCACTCATATGACACGTTTTTCTTCAAATTTGCAAGTTGTAAGCGTATTGATCATTTTTTTTTTTTTTTTTTTTTTTTTTTTTTTTTGAGCAAAAATAAAATAAGGAAATACAAAGTTATTAAACGCGCCATTGCTTTAAAATTTTCATCTTTGAAAATAAACCATTTATGGACAAATGACGTAATCAATCAGCGGAAATCTAAGCTTAAAGTGTCTTTAAGCACAGAAAAATTTCTATTTCAGTTTCTGTATATAAATGAGATGAGAAAAGTCCTCTATGCTTTTTAATTTCCTTTTAAAACGAATTTTTTCCATAAATATTACTCAATGTTCAATACTGAAATTATCATAAAAAACATTTTATAAAGGGATAAGAATATGATAAAAATATAATTTTCTCGCCGAAAAAAAAATATATTTTTTTTTCTTCGTATTAAAATAATTAGTTAATTAAAATTTGAGTTTATAGCTTTATAAAAATATATAAAGCCTTAGTAAAAAATTATCTGGAAAAAAATATATGAATTGCATAAATTTACTAATTAAATACATCGAAAATTAAAGAGAACTGGTAAAGGATATTCACACAAGATTCTGTGTTAACAACTGTGATATAACGCATTCATAAAAACAAATTCATTTTCTGAATATTCACTCATATGACAGGTTTTTCTTTTAAATTGCAAGTGGTAAGCGTATTAACTCAGTATTTTTCTTTTAAATTAAGCAAAAATAAAATCAGGAAATACATAGTTATTAAACGCACCACTCCTTTCAATTTTTCATCTTTGAAAGGAAATCATTTATGGACGAACGATACAATCAATCAGCGGAAATCTAAGCTTAAAGTATCTTTAAGCACAGGTAAATTTCTATTTAAGTTTCTGTATAAATGAGATGCGAAAAGTCCTCTATGCTTTTTAATTTCCTTTTAAAATCAATTCTTCCTTAAATATTAATCAATGTTCAATACTGAAATTATCATTAAAAAAAAACATTCTATATAGGGATAAGAATATGATAAAAATATCATTTTCTCGCCGAAAAAATATTATTTGTTTTCTTCTTCGTGTATAAAAACAAATAGTTAATTAAAATTTTAGTTTATAGCTTTATAAAAATACACAAAGCCTTAGTAAAAAATTATCTGGAAAAAATATACGAATTGCATAAATTTACTGATTAAATACATCGAAAATTAAAGAGAATTGGTAAAAGATAGTAACACAAAATTCTGTGTTAACAACTGTGATATAACGCATTCATAAAAACAAATTCATTTTCTGAATATTCACTCATATGACAGGTTTTTCTTTTAAATTGCAAGTGGTAAGCGTATTAACTCAGTATTTTTCTTTTAAATTAAGCAAAAATAAAATCAGGAAATACATAGTTATTAAACGCACCACTCCTTTCAATTTTTCATCTTTGAAAGGAAGTCATTTATGGACAAACGATACAATCAATCAGCGGAAATCTAAGCTTAAAGTATCTTTAAGTACAGGTAAATTTCTATCTAAGTTTCTGTATAAATGAGATGAGAAAAGTCCTCTATGCTTTTTAATTTCCTTTTAAAATCAATTCTTCCTTAAATATTAATCAATGTTCAATACTGAAATTATCATTTAAAAAAAACATTCTATATAGGGATAAGAATATGATAAAAATATCATTTTCTCGCCGAAAAAATATTATTTGTTTTCTTCTTCGTGTATAAAAACAAATAGTTAATTAAAATTTTAGTTTATAGCTTTATAAAAATACACAAAGCCTTAGTAAAAAATTATCTGGAAAAAATATACGAATTGCATAAATTTACTGATTAAATACATCGAAAATTAAAGAGAATTGGTAAAAGATAGTAACACAAAATTCTGTGTTAACAACTGTGATATAACGCATTCATAAAAACAAATTCATTTTCTGAATATTCACTCATATGACAGGTTTTTCTTTTAAATTGCAAGTGGTAAGCGTATTAACTCAGTATTTTTCTTTTAAATTAAGCAAAAATAAAATCAGGAAATACATAGTTATTAAACGCACCACTCCTTTCAATTTTTCATCTTTGAAAGGAAGTCATTTATGGACAAACGATACAATCAATCAGCGGAAATCTAAGCTTAAAGTATCTTTAAGTACAGGTAAATTTCTATCTAAGTTTCTGTATAAATGAGATGAGAAAAGTCCTCTATGCTTTTTAATTTCCTTTTAAAATCAATTCTTCCTTAATGTTCAATACTGAAATTATCATTTAAAAAAAACATTCTATATAGGGATAAGAATATGATAAAAATATCATTTTCTCGCCGAAAAAATATTATTTGTTTTCTTCTTCGTGTATAAAAACAAATAGTTAATTAAAATTTTAGTTTATAGCTTTATAAGAATACACAAAGCCTTAGTAAAAAATTATCTGGAAAAAATATACGAATTGCATAAATTTACTGATTAAATACATCGAAAATTAAAGAGAATTGGTAAAAGATAGTAACACAAAATTCTGTGTTAACAACTGTGATATAACGCATTCATAAAAACAAATTCATTTTCTGAATATTCACTCATATGACAGGTTTTTCTTTTAAATTGCAAGTGGTAAGCGTATTAACTCAGTATTTTTCTTTTAAATTAAGCAAAAATAAAATCAGGAAATACATAGTTATTAAACGCACCACTCCTTTCAATTTTTCATCTTTGAAAGGAAGTCATTTATGGACAAACGATACAATCAATCAGCGGAAATCTAAGCTTAAAGTATCTTTAAGTACAGGTAAATTTCTATTTAAGTTTCTGTATAAATGAGATGAGAAAAGTCCTCTATGCTTTTTAATTTCCTTTTAAAATCAATTCTTCCTTAAATATTAATCAATGTTCAATACTGAAATTATCATTAAAAAAAAACATTCTATATAGGGATAAGAATATGATAAAAATATCATTTTCTCTCCGAAAAAATATTATTTGTTTTCTTCTTCGTGTATAAAAACAAATAGTTAATTAAAATTTCAGTTTATAGCTTTATAAAAATACACAAAGCCTTAGTAAAAAATTATCTGGAAAAAAATATACGAATTGCATAAATTTACTGATTAAATACATTGAAAATTAAAGAGAATTGGTAAAAGATAGTGACACAAAATTCTGTGTTAACAACTGTGATAGAACTCATTCATAAAAACAAATTCATTTTGTGAATATAATAGTCACTCATATGACACTTTTTCTTCAAAATTGCAAGTAGAAAGCGTATTAACTATTTTTTTTTTTTTGAGAAAAAATTAAAAAGGAATTAGATAGTATTAAACGCGCCATTGCTTTAAATTTTTCATCTTTGAAAATAAACCACGTATGGGCAAATGACGTAATCAATCAGCGGAAATCTAAGCTTAAAGTATCTTTAAGCACAGGGGAATGCTGTTTCAGTTTCCATGTAAATGAGATGAGAAAAGTCCTCTATGCTTTTTAATTTCTTTTTAAAATGAATTAATTCTTAAATATCAATCAATGCTCAATACTGAAATTTTCGTAAAAATCCATTTTATATCGAGATAAAAATATGATGAAAATTATTATTTTCTTGGTGTAAAAGAAAACCACACGAGTTTTTTTTTTTCTCTCGTACTAAACTAAATAAAGATTTAAATAAATTTCTTTTTTTATAGCGTTTTTACAAAATATAAACCCTTAGTAAAACACGTATTATGAAAAATACATTAATTACATAAATTTACTAATTAAATTTGTTATAAATTTTTTTTATAACAAAATGTAATAAATAAATAGATCTTTAAAAATTCATCATCTAAATTCATCTTTAAAAAGTTAAACTTAAAATTACACTACGTTCAAAATACTTAAAAGATGAAACAATATTTAAAAAGATGTTAAATTACTTTAATTCATCTTAGTACTTTCAGCTATAAACATAGCCTTCGCCAGAGAAATACAAAGATACTGTGTAATATTGTGTGTATTGTGTACATACTATTTTAAGTTTAACAAAGTCATGTATTTTTTCTTCATTCCGTAGCATTTTCCTTTTAAAAATAAAATAACAAAAATATTATTTTAAATATCTCATTCTTCTAGGTTAATTTATATTTTCAAATGTTAGCATATTTGTAAAACAAGCGTATCAAGAGAAACTACGAAAAAAAAAATTACACTACGGTCAAATTTTTAGAATGAGCGCTTAATCTTGTATAGAAAGATAATGCAAACATCGTAAATTTAATTTCTAAGTACCTTCAAGAATATCACGATTTCTTTTTAATCATCCGCTTAAATGAAATGAGGGAAGTTTATCTTCCTAATAAATGCTGAAGATTAGATTTATCAGAAAAGAAGTGCTTTTATTTAGGAATGAAAATGAGACGAAAACAATTCTAAGCACTCAAAAATGCTGATAAGCTATACAGAAACATTATAAGAAGAAGTTTATCTGAAGAAAGTTTTCTATTGTTTAAAGTTTACATACGTATCTTTCATGAAACTTTGCAAATATAATACATGGTGTTTCTAAATGAATATCGTGGTTTAAATGCTTGTTAGTATTTATTACATAAAACTTAAAATTATAATTAATACATAAAATGAAAAAGTAACTCAAACAGTTTTATCTACACGCTTACAAGTGTTCAATGTGTGCACCTTTCGTCACACGGCACACAAGTCCATAGCTCAGTTCTTCCCAAACTTTGATTAGCAAAGAAGTTCTGTTCAGACGCTTCACCCGATCTGACGCCATGTGATTCCTACCTGTGGGGGTTCATATAGGATCGTATGTATGTGCCTCCACTACCAGCTGAATATTGCAGCTGTTGCAACAATGACCTCACAAACACTAATCAAAGTTTGGGAAGAACTGAGCTTTCGATTTGATGTGTGCGTGTGACGAAACGTGCTCACATTGAACACCTTGTAAGCTTGTAAGTAAAGCTGTTTGAGTTGCTCTTTCATCTTATGCATTAATTATAATTTTAAGTTTTATGTAATAAATACTACCAAGCGTTAAAATCCCTACATTCATTTAGAAACACCCGGTATGTCAGAAAGATTTAATTCGGTCATAATGAAGGGAACGAATATTTTTTTTCAACTGGATTAAATGATATTCAAGGCTGGAGTAGCACAGTTGAAGTTTATTCCAACAGAGCGAAAAATGTCCAGACCAGGGATCGAACTTGGATACTTGGCGTGCCGTGCCAATGCCTTACTGTGCTACTCCAGCCTTTAATAAGATATAATTCGTTTAATATCAATTTTCTTATTTTTTAATAAACTTTTTTTGTTATTTTAATAAACTTTTTTTGTTATTTTAATAACTCATTTCTTTACAATTAACACAAAAGAAAGCAGGAATGTAAAGTTTAATAACATCTAACAAACCTATTTTTTTTTTCATTTTCAACTAGCGAACATTTATCAAAATATGATGAAAACAACTGAAATTGAAAACACCATGTATGTCAATCACTTTCGTAAATGATTTTTTATTCTTGGTGTTGTTTTAGTTAGTGATGTAAACTGTGATTATTATAAAAGGGTGATTTTTTTTCAGCAAATAATTTATGAAATATATTATTCTCCTATGAGGGAAGTATAACGATATAACGTCTTCAAAAGGAGAAAAGTAAAAATGTTAGTAATTAGATTTGTTATAAGAAATTGATATTATTGATATATCAATCAATGATGAGTTATAATATTGATATAATAGTTTGAAGAACATTTGAAATCTTGAATTTGTTTCTTCTATCCAAACATATTTCGTTTTAAAAAATAAAACAATTCAGATGCATTTTCAAAAACAGAAATGTCATTATTTTGAATAACTGAATTCTTCAAAGAACTTAAAAAATGCAATAAAACGCATTACTAAATGCTATATCAACTTTAATTTATTAAAATTACTTTAAACATATAATAAAATATACAAATCAAGGTTTTTGATCTTCTTCTGGGGACATCACCAGTAGCTAAAAGTAAAAAAACAATAACTTTAGAATCCGTTTAGTTAATTTTGTTCCTCAAAGTTTAGCATATTTTAATATGAAATAAACAGCAGAAACTAGATTTTTTTAAAAAGTTGTTCAGCTTGATTTATGTTTTTAAATTCAACTAGAGATTACATATAGAGAAATGACTCAAATATCATAAATACAAACTCAATATATCTCAAGAATAACTGGATTGATAATTAATCATCATCTTACATGAGATGCGGAAATTAATTTGTTCCTAATCAATGCAAAAGACCGCGGTTATGACTAAAGAAAGACTTCTATTTTGGAAAGAAATATAACGATAAAGAAATTTAAATACTGGAATAACTGTAATAAAATATATTGAAGATTTTTAACGGGTTTTCACAAGATGAAATTTTGTTCTTTTTTTAAAATTCCGATATTTAAAAGAGTTTCTTTTCCAAATATTAAAATGTCAGAAAGAATTATTTCTTCCAAATAATATCTAAATTGTTTAAAAGTTTATATTTAAATTTCGAAATATTTATAAAATACTATTTATTAACACATCTTCTTATGTTTTTGTGAAATCGTATCTAAGACAAACGGAAAAGTAGGAAGCTTACAGTAAAAAAAATATTCAACTAATCTGATTTTTCTATTTTCAAGTAGAAATCTTTGATTGAGAAAGATACAATTAGCTGAAATTAAAAGCAAACAAGCTTTTAAAGATGTTTCCTAACTTTTTAATCTTTTCTTAAATTTAAATCGCTGCAGGTAATTACGATTCTGATAAAAAGTAACAAAATTTAAAACAAAAAATAATACAATTTTGTCACTAAGTATTATTTTCTTTGCAAAGAAGTATCTTAATTTTTGCGTTACTGGTGCAGTAACTGAAAAAGAAGAACTAATTAAAATTTCATCTTTTTTTAAAAAATGTATAACGCCTTCTTATGGAGTAAAGGTAAAAGCAATTTCAATTAATTAAATTTTTTAATACGCTTTATAATTTTTTTTCAGTTTATCGTTTTACTTTCTTCTTTGCATATAAGAAGAAGTATTCGTTTCGTGTATTCCGACTTTCTTTATGCATTTACATGAATATCTTGAATACGATTTGACTATTTTTGAAAAATGTCTGTTTCTCTGTATGTTAGTCTGTTTGTTTGTAAGCCTCTGTGTGACGCACATTTTGTGGCCGCTGTATCTCATGAATTAATGCATGGAATTTAATCAAAATTCACATTCAGCCACTGTGTGACACACATTTTGTGTGATTCACATTCAGCCTCTGTGTGACGCATATTTTGTGTGATTCACTTTCAGTCTCTGTGTGATGCACATTTTGTGTGATTCACATTCAGCCTCTTTGTGACGCACATTTTGTGGCCGCTCTATCTCATGAATTAATGCATGGAATTTAATCAAAATTCACATTCAGCCTCTGTGTGACGCACATTTTGTGTGATTCACATTCAGCCTCTGTGCGACGCACATTTTGTGGCCGCTCTATCTCATGAAGTAATGCATGGAATTTAATCAAAATTAACATTCAATTGTTATTGAATCGAGTAAGATGAGACTGCAAAGCTAATTTAAACAAAAATGTTTATTGCTTTAAAGGGACTTTAACACACTTCTATTGAACATAATGAAAATATACATTAATAATATTATGCATATTGATAATATTGCACATTTCGTATTTGGTATACCTTTTGCGAAATGCTTGCTAATTCTTATATTTTGTTAATTTTCGGTGTGTCTATTTTACTGTTCTGAAATCTACAAAATGAAGCATATTTACGTGTAACGAGTGATTGAGATACATAAATACGTTTTAATTTTCAAAATACTTTTACTTTTAAAGTTCGATAAAATATTTCTATTGTGTGTATCTACATTAAAAAAAGTACCTAGCATAAAATGTTCATGATTAGTAAGACCATCAATTGAGGCTGAGTGTTAAAGAATATATTATTTTCACTTGTTGATTTACCTCAAGTAAGTTTTTTGCATGATGTTGCTTTCAAACAGAGCTATAACTTTATAGCCAATCACTAGATATAGACGTTTAATCTCATTTGAAAAATTATCTAAGACTGTGATATGTGCTTATGAAACCCGTTTACGTTATGTTTATTTTTCATAATTTGGGTTCAAAACATACAATAAGTATAACAAACATTTTTTTCAGCAAATTGAAGTAATAGTGACTAATGAGGTAACTTACAGAATTTCTAATAGCAGCCTTACAATTTCTAAAACAAGCTTTTCTGCACGGCTATGTGTTTTTAAGCGATTAAATCAATTAGAATCTTTCTCAATTAAAAAACACCCAATTCAACGATATCCCACAAATTATTACATAATTATACACTGAATAATTGAAATTCGTGTGATTCATTTCATTCAGAATTACCATTATCTTTATGTTGTTGGAAGGACTGTTATTTTCAATCTTATAATAAGTCCCAGTAACACATATCATTTTCATTATATTTAAAAGTGTGTAATATAATTAAAATACGCTTCAAGCAGTTCCCAGTACACGGAATTCCTTTGTGTGGCCCTGTAAATGAATAGTAAATCCTTTGACACCCATATTATTCAGAATGTATGATTCAGTACACTACATAAATCCTTATCAATTTCGTTAAATTTGAAATTGTCTAGCATCATTAAAATGACCTGGAAATGATTTTTCCCATAGACGGAAGTATAACGAAAAATAAATGATTAGTAAATCCTTTGAAAATCATATAATTCAGAATGTATGATTCAGTGCACTACATAAATCCTTATCAATTTCGTTAAATTTGAAATTGTCTAGCATCATTAAAATGACCTGAAAATGATTTTTTCCCATAGACGGAAGTGTAACGAAAAATAAATGATTAGTAAATTCTTTGACAATCATATAACTCAGAATGTATGATTCAGTGCACTACATAAATCCTTATCAATTTCGTTAAGTTTGAAATTGTCTAGCATCATTAAAATGACCTGGAAATGATTTTTTCCCATAGACGGAAGTGTAACGAAAAATAAATGATTAGTAAATCCTTTGACAATCATATAATTCAGAATGTATGATTCAGTGCACTACATAAATCCTTATCAATTTCGTTAAATTTGAAATTGTCTGGCATCATTAAAATGACCTGGAAATGATTTTTTGCCATAGACGAAAGTGTAACGAAAATCTTTGGACCGTCCTTGTAAAGGAACTAAAAATGCTACACGGTCCATTTTCAATACCGATCGTTCTATAGTAAGCATCAATAACAAAAAAAAAAAAAAAAAAAAAAAAAAAAAAAAGCAAGGCAATCCGATTATATTTACGAGATTTAGAACTAGTACAGACGGACAGACTAATAGACAAACCGGAACAATTTCAACTACGTTGGAAAGTGCACTGTCAGAAAAACACGTCAATATACACTAAATTATTCCTCATTTTTTAACAAATAATTTCGGAACTGCTAGAAAACATGTTTTATCCTTACATTCTCCCCGAACATCTAAAAATGAGTGAGAAATTCCGTTCATTCCTTCCACGCATGCGTATTCGTTCTATTGATAATAAATCCGAATATATTTTTTAAATGAAAAACCAAAAATTGTATAAATAAAAATTTCTAATTTAATGAAAAAATACAAAAAACAGTTTTCAAATTTCAAAATAAATAACAATTACTTTTCTCACTCATTGTACTCACAATTAATAAATAGTACTGACAATTTATTTTTTTAAAGTTGAATAAGTTGAATAAAGTTAAAAAAAGTTGAATTTTTAAAGTTTTTTATAAATAAATATCGCATTTAAAATATAATTAAATGAACATATTTAAAAGATATTTTAAGAAAATTAAATGGAAAAAAATCGATAATACTAAAAAAAAATCTTATCGGATAAAAATATAACATTCGTATTTTACCTCTAGCAATCTACATAAAAATATTTAAAATTCATATTTTTATACTATATTAATACTAAAGTGTAAAAACCCCAGCCACAATATCATTAAAGACGAAATCTTCCCAAAATGAACTGCAAAATTAAAAGCTTTTTAAAGAGATTGATCGAGCCATACCCATCTGAAAAAAAACATATTTACTTCAAAACGATTCGTTGCTGTACAACTACAGCACAGTGCTAGCGTGTTCGTCTTGTAATCCTGGGGTCCCTGGTTCGAATCCAACGCCAGCCGGTTTTACTTTTCCCAACTTTCTTAAATTGACGGATATTTTACCTCCTGTAACGGAGAGAAAAAATACGGATATTCGTCAATTCACGGGAAAATGCCGGCAGCACTGCTGCCAATAGAATTTCCGTGAACTGAAGAAAGTTTTTTTTGAGAGTGTGTTAAAAATTGCCAAAACCCAGGCAAATTTCTATTTCTAATTTTTCCAATTCGCGAATTTATGGTATGAAAATGAAACAAGTTGTAAATTTTTACATACTTCAAATTTTTTATGCTTGGTGTGTGGTTGTTCTGCACTTTTTTGATTTCACTGATCACGTATTACAGTGGTATAGAAGAAATTTTTGTCATGGCCGATGGACACTAGTAAATTCTGGGAAAATAAAAATAGCGCACACATTATTCTTTATGAATAGGTGAATTTTTTTTTTTTCATATTTTAGTAGATTTGAACAAATATAAGAGCACAGTTAAAAAAAATTAGACGTACACCCGAATTTTCATATTGCGTTTGAAATCGTGTATAGAGAAATGGCGTAAATCTTGTAAACTCAAACTTAAATAATCTTCAATAGTAGAAGGATTTCTATTGAATCATCAGTTTAAATGAGGAAATGGAGGAAATTGAATGTTCCTAATAATACGAAAGACTGTAGTTATGAGAAGAAAATAAGTAGGGTAAGGTGCCCTATTATCGCACCCCCCCCCCCCCCCCCCAGTCACTTTTAGGACCTTGGAATTTGTAACTTTCAGTGAAAATCTACCAAATTTGGATTTTACATAAACTAATTACCCACGCACATAGAAACATAGGAAAATGTCGTACATAAAAATTTTAACAATGCTAAAAAATGTTTTTTCAAAAGTATCTAAAAAATTCAAAAGAAAAAAAAATGGTTCTAATTTCGTCCCCCCAAAAAATTCAATACGCCGAGTCTTAACTTATAACTAAATCAAAATTTATTTCTAAATGAGTAAATAATTTAATTTACATTAAAGTAAGGCACAAAGAAATATACTAATTATCAGTGGAAGAATAACATAACGAAACATTTGCCATCCAAACGTGGGGAAAATTTTTTTAAAAATGTCATGAAAAAGCTTTCCTAGTTTCTTCCCCGGGACAAAAATAAGAACTGCAAGGGGGACGATTTGGGACCACGCTACTTCCCAATATGACGGAGCTTCAGTTCCAGTAAGATGAACTGAGCGTCCTAAAACTCACTGTATTCTACTGTTAGCATCTTACCAACATAAAATACATGCAATGAATAAGAAATAAATACTTACAGTACAGTAAATAACGTTCTACAAACGACGTAATAAGAACTCGGGTCTTCTAAAAATAGGAAATTCGCCGTCTTTAATTTATGTATGCATCTTGGAAAACGAAGCTTCCAACACTGACGACCCCTTTTACACCCTGTCCCCTGTGCCTTGCATCATAAGTGACGCCACTTTCACTGAAGCGGAGAAGTTAAGGTGGACGAAATATGGGCTATTTACCCTACTTTTACTTTGATTAAAAAAAAAAAAAAATGAGAAAAAAGTATTTAAACACTCAAATAGTTCAATAAAATGTATAAAAACTTTTTAAACAGTTATTCACAAGATAAAATTTCCTCTTGTTTTAAAATTCACATTGTAATATGCGTTCACAATAAAAGTTTTTCCAAAAATAAAATTATCAGAAAACTCCATTGTTTCAATATTTTTTTAAAGAATTTTACCGTGTTATTTACTGCTACTTAGTAGCTGTTATTTTTCAGTGTTTGATAAATGCTTCTTTAAAAAAGAAACAACAACAACAACAAATAACAAGCGGGAAGTGCACGTTTAATAAACATTAAAAAAAAGCAAACACTCAACATTTCCGATATTCTAAATGAAATATTTTTAATGGATTTTCACAAGCGGATATATATATTTTTTTTTGTTTAAAATTTACACTTCATTGTATATATTTTAATAAAATGCGATTTGTAAAAAAATATTCTTTTTAAAAAAAAAAAAAAAAAAAAAAAAAAAAAAAAGGACGAAAAGATTTAATACTTTCAATGACTGTTAAAAAAACTTTTTAAGTGGTACTTAATTGATATTACGAATCTTCTTCAATTTTTAAAAAAATATTACTTCAGACATAAAAAAAGACAAAGAATTTTAACTAATCTGATTTTCTACTTTCAACTAGCAGTCACTTTTTATGAAAAATGCGATCAGCTGAAATCCTTCCAGAATGAATTAAAATTTTAATCAGTGATCAAATTTCCTTTTCTCATAAAAAGGAAAAGAAGTCGAAATAAAAGGTAATAAAATTTTGGCAGCAATTTTAAAGTAAAATATTATTTTCCAAGCGAGGAATTGTCATAAGATTTTGATTTACTGATGTAATAAATCAAAATTAAGATCTGATTAAAATTCCATTATTTTGCTTTTTAAAAATATATGCAATATTTCAAATGAAAATCAAATTTCAAAGTAATTGCTTAAAAGGCGCAAAGGCCAACATGGTGAAAAAGATTCCAAGCCGGGACTCGAACCCGGGCCATCAGTATACCGCACTGACATTCTACCGACTAAACCACTTGGAACGATACACAGCTCGGAAAATTTCTCACTATTATATGTTGGCAAGGCTACAAACGCAGCACAAGATGGAATATTTATCGTGAGCCACCGACCTGGGGCTAACACGAAACATAATTAAATCCAGCATCGATAGAAACTATATTAATACATGGAAATTATTCCAGAGAGAAACATTCGCCTTGGATACAATATTTCAAATGAAAATCAAATTTCAAAGTAATTGCTTAAAAGGCGCAAAGGCCAACATAGTGAAAAAGATTCCAAGCCGGGACTCGAACCCGGGCCATCAGTATATCGTACTGACGTTCTACCGACTAAGTCGGGACTCGAACCCGGGCCATCAGTATAGCGCACTGACGTTCTACCGACTAAACTTCTACCGAAGTTTAATATTATTTGAAGTTATAATATTGAGTTATAATAATATTGATAATAATAATTGAGTACATAATAAGACAAAATTATAATATTGAGTTTTTTCTGCATTAAAACACTCTTCTTTTAGAAAGATAAAATGGTACTTTTTCTGTATAGGTGCCTTGGCGAGATAACGAAAATGGCGTTGGCGATGGAAGAAAATATTTTTCTACCTATTTTCTGGCAACTTATTTACTGTTTCATGTAGGGAAGAGAAGGGTTAAGAAGTGTTTATCCATTTTTTGCAAAATGATTTTTTATTTTTTAAATACTGAACGTAGAATAAAGTTTTATGTATCATTATAACAATCTATTATCAAAATAAAATTTACATAAGTGTCACATATAAGAAATTTGAAAAATGATTTATTTTAATCATGAGAAAATAATGGGTTAAGGCTCACCACGTATGGGGGGGGGGGAGGGGGGTTGTCCCACTATATGGGTGGCTTCACCCATTTTCTTTTATATTGAAATATTTGTGAAGAGAAATAAAATCAGACTAATATATATATATATACTACGTGTTTTAATTATTATAATTTTTTTTTTTAATATGATGCATAAACAAACTTGCTTAGACGCAATTGCAAGAGTCAAAGGAGAAAATTTTAGTTTTAAACAGGATTTTGTATGAGCAGGTATATTTGTACAGCAGTGAAAATGAAATTTAAACCGGTATTCCGTTATAGACAGGTCCCATTTTTATAGAGTTACATATATTATTATGTCCATATTCAGGAATCACTGTCCCGCTTTTTTTGTCTCCTTGTCCTACTTTTTGTAACACTCGACCTGACAACTCTAGCTGTCGCATAGTTTGGCTTCATCTAACTGTATTCATCCAGGTGAAATTTTGTACATACCTTCCTAAAATTTTTCGATCAATGCTGTGTTGTTTTGCAGCCGCATGAGCACATAACATATCATTAACATATTTTAACCTTTTCAGGGGTTAATTAGTACTTTCATTGCTAAAATGTTCAAATAAATGACTGGCACTTATGAACAAATTTATTTGGAAATAAGAAAAAGGCTATATTTCACATACATATTAAATGGAAAAGATTTTTGTAAAATTCTGGTACCATTGTGGCATTTGGGAATTAAAATTAAGTGGTTTCATAAGAATACCACTGCCCCTGAAAGTGTTAGGTAGGAAACGTCCAATTTAAAAGCGGTTTTTTTATTTAGAAATTCCGAATTCTCACCAGAAAGTTTTAATTGTTATTTTTAATTTATAAAACGATAGGTATTCCCTCAGATCGGGACCTGTGAATACTCCACAAACCAGGCATGCTTTCATACTTTCTAGACTTTTCCACGGTTTCTATTTACCTTTTGTAAGTAATATTTAAAGGGAAAATCGTTCATATCAATTTTCCTATTTATATTTCATTAAATATTTCCTCGCAGTTGATACTATAGCAATTTATCACATCTTTCGTTAACCAGTTTTAAACATTTTCTTTTCCATCATCCCATTTTACTGTAGCTTTACAGAATAAATTTAATTTATATATGTACTAGCAAACCCCACGGCTTTGCTCGCGTAATATTTAAAGTATTCCAAGTAATATTTATATGTGTTTTTTTTTATTATTAAAAGAATTTATACATTTACAAAAAATAATTCAAAAATTACGATTCAAAACACAGTTTGATTAAACATCATTATTACATTGCATTAGGCAAATATGAGACTTAAATTGATAAAACGAAATAAAACTAAATGAATGATTATTTAGAAAATATTTTGAAACTTTTATGCTCAATTAATACGCTCATTTCAGTATTCATTTGAAGCTTTGAATTTTTTAGAAACCATCTTCTTACATCTTAAAATTAACTCAAATTCCAAGTACTACCACCTCTTTCAACAAAAAGGGCTATGTTGGAATAGGAACTGTCACCATTAAATTGGCAATATTAATTTTTAAATCGGTTTGTTATTTCCTAATATTCCACAGAAACGTAATTTAGAAAGCTTTTAAAGGCCTTTTTTAGTGCGTTTGTTGTTCCTGTGAATCCCAGGTGGTAGAATCATCGGCATAAAATATAGCCTGTGTGGGATCAGAGACTGTTACCATTGATTCGCAACTATTACTTTTATAATCAGTTTATATCCCCTGAAATTGCATAGAAATCGTAATTTAGAACTTTTTTAGAATGCTTTTCGCACCTCCCCTTCGCTTCACCCCTTTTTAATTCTAATTTATTTTCGACAGTCCTTCGAGGGCATTTATATTTTATAAGTAACTACCATGCCATATTTAAAGTTTCTCGCCTTTTCAGTATCACAGAAATCGCAATTTAGAAAGTTTTTAGTTCCTGCAGTGGCACAGACATAAAATATAGCTTATGTTTAAGCAGGTTCTACCACCAACGATCTGTCATCGTTTTTTTTTCATCGGTTAGGTATTTGATAAGATTGCATAAAAATTGTAATTTATAACGCTTTTTGCTCACATCATCTTTTTAAATTTGGAACTTTCTTTCGACTGTTCTTAGAAAGCAGTTGTATCTTGTACGTAAATACCATGCCATTCTTCAAAGTGTTAGACCCCTCAGTTGTGCAGAAAACGCAAATTAGAATATTTTTTTGTTTTTGCAACCCTCAGATGATAGTCACAGCAACGTAAAATATAACCTATGTTATAGCAGGGACTGTCACCAGTGATTTGCAACCATTACTTTTGAAATAGCTTTGGTATTTCCTGAGATTGAGTAGAAATCGCAATTTAGAACATTTTTATAACGCTTTTCGCGCATTTTACCCCTTTTAAATTTCTAATTTTTTCGAAATTGTTCTTAAAGATCATTTATATCTAATAAATATGTACTTTGCCTAATTTTTAATTTCTAGCCCTTACCGATCCCAACAATCGAAATTTATAACGCTTGTTTGCTCCTGCAGCGTCTAGGTGATAGTGATACCGACATAAAATAGCGTCTATGTTAGAGCAGAGGCTATCAGCATCAATTTCCTACCATTACTTTTGAAATCAGTTTGATTCTTCCTGAGATATTGCTGACAAATCGGCATTTAGAACGTTTTTAGAACGCTTTTGGCGCATTTTCACTCCTTTTAAATTTCGAATTGTTTAAGATCTGTTCTTATACATCATTTATATCTTATAAATAACTAATATTCCAAATTTCATATTTCTAGGCCCTTCAGTAACGCAAAAATCGCATTTTTAGAACGTTTTTTTGATCCTGCACCCCCTTTGGGGTAGTGGCATCGACATAAAATATAGCCTATCTTGGAGCAAGTGTCGTCACCATCATTTTGACACCAATATTTTTTAAATCATTTTGGTATTTCCTGAGATTATGTAGAAACTACCATTTAGAACGCTTTTTGTGCATTTTCACCCCTTTTAAATTTTGAATTGTTTAAAAACTTTTCTTTGACATCATTTATATCTTATAAGTAACTAATATTCCAAATTTCATATTTCAAGGCCCTTCAGTAACGCAAAAATCGCATTTTTAGAACGTGTTTTGCTCCTGCACTCCCTTTGGGGTAGTGGCACCAACATAAAATATAGCCTATGTTCTAAGTTGGACTAACACCATCATTTTGATACCATTACTTTTGAAATCGGTTCGGTAGCTCCAGAGATTACCTCTAACAAACAAACAAACTTTACTTCTTTATAATACTAGTATATATATATATATATATATATAACCAATAAAAGCTCGATATTTCTGCATTATTTAAAAGCTATCTACTTAAATTTCTATAATATATTTTATCTGAATAGAGCTTACAAAATATTTCTAAAAAACATAACTTTTAGGTTGAAAACGCCTCACAATGGATTTTTTCCAAACTTATTTCGATTATTTGTATGAAACAAAGACTGTTGTTTGAACATTCCAATAGCTTTGGTTGACACGTATTTATAAAACTCTGAAATTCTTTTAAATATGAAAACTGATGGGTTGGTTAAACCTCCCTATCAAGTTTGTTTTCATAGCAGTTTATATAATTTAGCAACAAATCTCACTTTATAAAGTCTAAATTGTGCCAAGTTAAAAAAAAAAAAAAAAAAAAAAAAAAAAAAAAAAAAAAAAAAACGCCAAAGTCTTAATAAAGGTGAATTACTAAACTGTCCGAGACATTTATTATTTAGAATAACTGAATGAATTCAGGTTATATACATTATTTAATTTCAGCATACCTTTATATGGACATAGCAGTATAAAGTATGAAGTTTAAAAAGTTCAACTACGTTCAGTTTATTAAATTCAAGAAAAATCCGAGTATGGGTCAAATACGAAACATTGTGAATGAAAACTCAATTAATTTTTTTAAGTAGCAGGATTTTTGTTGAATCATTTGCCAAAATGAGATAGGGAACTTTTATGATCAGTGCTAAAGTCTATGCTCATTAGCAAAGATATACTTCTATTTTCGGAAGGAAAAAACCGTTTTCAATACTCAATTAGTATATACAAATAGTTATTTAATGTAAATTTTCATAAAATTTAGATGTATGTTCTTAAAATGTATAGAAATAATTTTAATGATTCCACAACAGGAAATTTTCTTCTTGTTTTAAAATCCCGACGCCTATACATCTGTAGAACAAAACTCGGTTTTAAAGTAATTTTCTTTTTCAAAAGAAAAATATATGTATATCAGAATTAATTCTTAAAAATATATATAATCTTTCTTTATAAAAAACTCGATCCTACTTCATAACTAATCTTCTTCAATTTTTATAAAATGTTATTTGAGAAAAAAATAAAAGCAATAAAAGTAAAGTATTTTTTTTATTTTTTAACAAAACTGATTTTTCTATCTCCAGCTTGCAATCATTTATTGAGAAATTGTGCAATCAGATGAAATTCAAAGCTCCTGTGCTTTTTAATATTTCTCCAAAATGAAGACTTTCTTAAATTTCAATCAATGCAGAAAATTGCGATTCTGATAAAAAGTATCAAAAGTTAAGAAACAAATGTGAAAAAATGTTGGCAGAAGATAAGAGGAAAAGATTCCTTTCTAAGTGAAACAAGCATAAGTTTTTGTATCACTGATGAAATATACTAAATAATGAACTAATTGAAATTTCTTGATTTTTCTTCTTTTTTTTCTTTTTAAATTTACAAAGTCTTCGTAAGTAGTAAAATAATAATTGTTAAGGTTTATTTCATTTACCGAAATCTTAATATTGTTATAATAAACGAAATTTATTTTTTCAACAGTGTATTGTGTCTGCCACCGATGGTTGGCCGAGATAGCAGAATAGGCACAGTATTGCAATTGAGCCAAAGTTCTTGGGTTCGAATCCCGACCTGGACACTTTTATCATTAATCTGAAAAAATGTCAATTCGTATGATATGTTTATCAATCAGTATGATTGATTAAAAACAATGAATTATAGACCGAGAGTCAGCTCCACAAACAACCACCTCATCGAGTTGACGGCTGTAATTCCAGGATTAGTTAAAACTCGATTCGCATATTAAAATGCAATGAGTCTGCCAAGTCACATCATGGTGGAAAACACCTGAAAACCCGATTGTAGTGGTTGACTTGTAGGTTTACCATTGTGTTTTCCTGCTCCCATTCCTCCATGTGCTTATACCATTGAGTGCAGAAAAACACAATGATAAACCTTCCGATAAATCATTGAATCGGGTTTGCAGGTGTTTTTCACGAAGATATAACTTGGAAGATAAGTTTCATTTTAATATGCGAATAGAATTCTGTCTAATCCTGGAATTTCAGTCATAATTTCTATGAGGTGATAGTCTCTGCAGCCGCGTCCCGGTCTGTTATATTGATGTAATAATGTAATGTATAAGTAACTAACAGAGGAGATAGGTACCTCGGAGCAGAGCGGAGTGAAAACGCAGTGGAAAGTAATATCAGCTGTGTAAGATATTCACTTGTATACCCTTGTAACTTTTAAAATTTTATTTATAATCCAATACAGACATCTGTGTTTAAGCGTTTAAACTTAAAAACTTGCATGTAAAAGTAACAAGACAAAATATACACATATATAAAGTAGGAGAATAATAACATATTGCGTCAGACAGTAGAAAACTTCAGGTCATATAAAAAGAAAAAGCTCTTGCTATATACCGAGACAAACATTGTATTTCAAAACAATGTATATATATAATCAGTTTATCATTGTCATTTGACATTTTTATTAACATACATCTGACCTGTGTGCTTGGCGTCAAGCGCTCGCTTTTAAGTCATCGTCAGTATATACAGTGACGAGATAGCACACACAAGGAAATTTAGAACACAGAGAATTACAGCCTGGAGCTCCACAAAGAGTGAGCAACGGAGCCCGCACCCACCTATACTCGCAAGCGATTAGCGGTGTGATGCCTTGACCACTTAGCCATTGTGGGACCTTATCCATTGTGCAATTCCACACATTTTCACAAATTGCATAACGAAGTTTTCCAAAATATAAAATATCAGTGTTAAACTTCCTCGTATACCGACATACGTAGATGCTTCGCAAAATACGAAATAATTGTAAAACTGAGAAAACAATCTGAAACCATTTCAGCATGGGAAAACCTGCCTATCAGTAACCGTGTATTTTCCCTCATTACATCTATTTTTTTTTTTTTTTTTTTTTTTGGGGGGGGGGGGGGGGGGGGGGGAAACATTGACACAGACATTTATTATTTTATACAACTAAATAATTCAGTTTCATTTTTTATCAAATTTTTTTAAATACAAACAGAAACTATATAGATTAAAAACTTCAACTACGTTTGTGTTGAACTAGAAATCGTCAAAAGGAAATTGTCAAAAGGATGCAAACATCGCAAATTTACTGCAGAATACACTGCAGAGTAGCAAAATGTCTTTTTTTTTATCATCCGCATTAATGAAATGAGAAATGCAAATCCTCCTAATCAATACTAAATTTTACGGTTTTGATGAAAAGAAAAATTTTCCATTTTGGAAAAAAAAATATGGCAGAAAAAAAGTTTACAGACTCAAAAAATTTTTATAAAATGTATGGCAATATTTTTAATGAAACTCCACATTTTACAAGATGAAAGGATTCTTTTTCTGAATATTCAAATGCTTACATATATTTACCACTGAATTTTTAACATACTTTCTTGTCCGAAAGAAAAAAAGAGATGTAATTCATACTTTTAAAAACTATTTTCTGTCTTAGAAAAATGTTCACATCAACTTAATATTTATTTTTTTATCAGTTTCTATAAAATTTCCTTTGAAACAAAAGGGAGAGCAGTAACCATGAACTTTTTTTTTTTCTTTTGTAATGTGATTTTTCTATCCATAGCTGACAATTATTTATTGAGAAATTGTGCAAACAGATCAAATTCAAAGTTTTCATGTTTTTAATATCCTTCTAAAATGAACTCTTTCTTAAATTTCAATCAATGCTGAAATTTATGATTCTGATAAAAAGTATCAAAAGTTAACAACAAAATCTGACAGAATTTTGGTGGAAGGTACGAAGAAAAATATTTTCTAAGGAAGAAAGTATCACAAGTTTTTGTTTTACTGATGTAATAAACTAAATAATGAGACACCGTATATTTCCGTGTATAAGCCACACGAGTCTAAGAAAATCTCCAAAATTGATACTCTAAAATAAAAAAGACGATACATATAAAAAAAAAAAACATAGAAAATATAAATGTCTAAAAATACTTTGATACTCCATTGTTTTACGTTGAAAAAAGTCACTAATCATCATTCACAATCAACATACTATCACAATTTTCAAGCAACTCGTTAAAAAATATTCCTTTCATTAGTACATGAGATGAATATCATCAGTATCTAATCCATCATCGCTATCTGCTTCAAAAATGGCATTATCCTCAGTTACATCCAGCCCGTTTTTGATGTAACATTTTTTTTTTTTTGAAATATCGCAATATCATTTCTTGTGGCACTTTAAACCAAGCTTCTTTCACCCATTCAGAGATAGTGAAGGTGTCAAGTTTTTTTTTTAATTACCGGAATATGACATAGCTGCACTCCCAGATGACATTCATTCTGTCCATTTCGAACGAAGCCTGTGTTTAAATGGCTTATTTAGACAAACGTCCAGTGGTTGAAGAATAGATGTAAGGTCAACGGCGATCTTAGCTACCAAAGATCCAATCTCACAGGAAAGTTGTTTTACTTTTTTTCTGTGCGATACGCTTTAAACGCATCTGAATCAAGCAAAGACGGCTTCTCAAAAACAGCTCATTTTCTTTTACCCCATACATTTTTAAGCTAATCTAAAATTCCATTTCATCCATCCAACCCTTCGGATGGGCAGGGTTCTCGCTGCCACTCGCCATTGCGCCAAATCGCGACAAAATGCTTCATTTGGCGAGTAACCGCCCAATCAGACTCGCCAAACTACGAGCGCTCAATTTTTGCGCGGATTGTGTGCGTGCGTGCCTATATACAATCGAGATCTTTTTCCGCGTTTCTGAACGATTGATGTCGCTTTACATGTTCAATCGCAGTGTGCCGTTTACATTGCTGTATTTATAGAGATACTGACTTAATACCAATTCTGTTTAGCATCAGCTAAAGACACAGAAAGAATTATGTGATCGGTATTTCTTCTATTGTCAGGCAATCCCTATTTATGCGCCAGCGTCGCACTCTTAAAAACACAAACAAAATTACTCGCATCAAGTGCAAATAGAAATAGGTTTTGCTGGAATGTGATGTTGAATCATTTTTCATGGCTCATCGTTCCCTTCCTTATGTGATGTTGAAATTAGTCATTTACCATACTATTTATTAGTTGTGTGTAACGTATCATTCGCTGGTCAATTTCTTTTAACGGGTAGAGTCGAAATCTCATAGCAATTTTTACTTTCTTCTATCTTTACAAGAAAAAAAGTATTGGATTCATAAAAATTTTCGAATTCCAGTTTTTGACGAACTTACACGTTTTAGGAGTCAGAGAATACGAAAAATATGCTTTTACAAAATGTCTGTCTGTGAGTCTGTCTGTCTGTCTGTGTGTGTGTGACACAAATATTGTGGGCCCTCTATCTCAAGAACTAATGAACGGAATTTAATAAAACTTTAGATTGAGTTAGTCCCTGATATAAACTGGTGCTGTTTACTTTTTGGGGCAAATCGCCCTGCAGATGACGCTGCTATACTGCCTTTTTCACGATTTCCGAAACAGTTATATCTCAAGAACTAATGCACGGATTTCTATAAAACTTCAGACTACGTTAGTACTTGATATAGTTTGACGCTGATTACTTTTTAGTTAAAATCTGCCAACTGGTGACGCTGCTACGAGGCATTATTCATGATTATCGCAATAGCTCTATCTCAAGAACTAATGAACGGAATTTTACAAAACTTTATATTCAGTTAGTCCCTGATATAAACTGGCGCTGATTACTTTTTGGTGTAAATCGCCCAAAAGGTGGCGCTGCTATGCTGCATTTTTCACGATTTCCGAAATAGCTGTATTTCAAGAACTAATGCACTGATTTCTACAAAACGTCAGATTACATTAGTACTTAATATAATTTGGTACTGATTAATTTTTAGTTCAAATCGCCCAACAGGTGTCGCTGCTATGTGGCATTATTCATGATTATCGCAATAGCTCTATCTAAAGAACTAATGAACGGAATTTAACAAAACTTTAGATTCAGATAGTCCCTGATATAAACTGGTGCTGTTTAATTTTGGTACAAATCGCCCAGCAGATGGCGCTGATATACTGCATTTTTTACGATTTCCGAAACAGCTATATCTCAAGATCTAATGCACAGATTTTTATAAAACTTCAGATTCAGTTAGTCCCTGATATAAATTACTGATATTTAGTTTTTAGTACAAATCGCCCAACAGGTGGCTCTGCTAGGCTGCATTTATAACGATTTCCGCAATAACTGTATCTCAAGTACTAACGCATGAAATTTTCATTAAACTTCAAATTCAGTTAGTACCTGATATAAATTGGTCCTGATTAGTTTTTGGAGTAAATCGACCAACAGGTTTCGCTGCTATGTAGATTTTTTTTACGATTTCCGCAATAGTTCTACCTCAAAAACTAATGCACGGATTTTCAGCAAACTTCAGATTCAGCTGCAACTAGACATAAATTGTCGCTGATTACATTTCGGTGTGAATCACCTAACCGGTGCACTAATATGCTTCATTTTTCAGGAAATATTAAGATGTATGAAATAGAAGAAAGTTTTGGAAGAAAGTTTCCGACTAGTTAGGGTATATTTTCACAACGGTAAATCAAAGACAGCTGTTTCGAATTTTTATTTAGAGTGCTAAAACAATATCTGAAACACTTGCACATTTAGGAGGCATTTAGAATGTACTTAATTTTAATAGTTTCTGTAGCTGATAAGCGAATTTCTATATTATAATTACAAAAAATTTGGTTATTTTAGAAAATATTAAAGTAGATTAAAGATAGATTTTTCAGAGTTTCTCGCCGAATCTATTTTGCTAACACTTATTTTCATTTGGTTACTGTTTTTTATTTTAATTCGCCAAATCGCTAATGTCGGTCAAAAGCCAGCGAGATCCCTGCACTTGGATAATGTATTATACCCTTAGGCAATAGTTTCCGTTTAAAAATTATCATTAGAAAGAAACGTAATAAATCCGCTATGAAACTTAAAACATCTGCGAAGAGCGATTTCTCATTACCAGTTGTTTTAACAACAACAATCCTTACACCTTTCTTCTCCACTGTGTGATTTCTCGGTAAATCAAAGCATACATGGGCTACATCCATGTTTCCTATTTGTGAAAGTTCAAAGTTATATTTCTTTCGCAATTGGATGCCATGCTTTTGAAAAAATTGAACCTTAACTTCTAGCTCTTTCGGAAATTTTTGGGCAATTTTAGTACACGTTCGGATACACAACCCACATCGATTCATAAAAAGATTGCGCTAGCCAACCGATGCAACAAAATTTGCTGGTTTAAATGGCAGTAAATTTCTGATCTTTCATAATATTCAGGGCCCGAATACAAATATTTATATTGGTTACAATAAAACCGCTTTACCGGGACACTTGTACCGAGTCGGACAGTTTTTCTTTCAAGTGCAGGAAAAGGCGGTATGCGTCCACTTGCAGTTTTCATTACTTTTGGAAATTTTAATATCTCGTCTTTTTACCCGACTGCCAAGAAGGGTTATCTGTTTCATGCCTATCTGAGTATGTGGGTTTCTTTATACCCTCGAAACATCCCAACGGCTGGATGGATTTTAATGAATGAGGACTCCATCGATTCGTCTTAACCGTCCGATGGTTTTAGGCTAGGTTTTGTTTTTATAAATACAAAATGGCGGTAGAGACAAAAAAAAATTACCCACCCTATTGAGTGGCATATCATTGGATAAGGCTTTCAAAATGAAGAAGATGTTCCATTGACTATTTTATAGTCAGAAGCTACGTTTAAATATTACACAAACTGGAAGTTGTGTAGGTAGGATCTCTTACTTTACAGAAACTGTAGCCATCATAGACATCTATAGGCCTCATCAAAACAGTGTTTATAGATAGGAACTAACAATTAAACGCAACTTAAAAGTCATCATTACAAGTAAATAAAAAAAATAGGTAAGTAAAAAAGAAAAAAAAAAAAAATTCACATTGAGGAGAAATAATTAATTATTTCGCTTTTTACACAATCGGGTTTTTTGATTTTTTAAATTTAATTTAATGTAAGAACTCAGTGTCACTGTTTAATATACTTTTTCTTTTATCCATTCTTGCACTTGTTTTTAGTTGAGTGTGAAATGACGAGAGCCACTGAGCTATTCTTCTGCTTTGCAAATTTGATGACTTTTAATTTAAATCCCGCATTATAAGCCGTGTATTTTTGTCCAAGCATTTTTCCTTAAGCAAAACTAACAGTTAGCAGTTACGTGAAGTAGAGAAAGGTTTTCCCATTTCCAAATGTAGGAGGTTCGGTATTTATGAATGAGTATGTCATAACAGAATATGAAGAACGCAATTAAGAGGCTACTTCAGTCAAGTGAAAAGACCAGAAATTTATAAAGATAACTCGGTTGCATTTCAATATTTTTAAATGATTTTTTTTTTTTTTTTTTTTTTTTTTTTTTTTTTGCATTGGATAGCCGGGATCGATCTGTATAAAGGCCGTTTTTCACTTTTTCGATTTCGATTGCAGATTTTTTTTATGAGGATGCTTTCAGTTTCGAAACCGGTTCCGAAATTCAAAGTGACCTCATTAAAAATATCTGCAAACAAAATTGAAAAATTAAAAAGACGGCCTTCGTACAGATCGATCTCAGCTATCCATTGCAAAATAAATCATTCAAAAATATTGAAATGCAACCGAGATATCTTTATGAATTTCTTCCATAGGATTAGCATTAGCGAACGGGTCTTTTCACTTGACTGAAGTAGCCTCTTAAACCGATTTGGAAGCACGTCAAAAAAAATATGGGATATAAATAATTGCGGAAAGCGATTTTTTTTCTACTAATTATGCTAAGTTTTCGATCACTGAATTTTTCATCCCTTTTTTTTTTAACATCGTCTTATTTACGAGTTTCCAATTTTAGCCTATTTTTTTACCGAATAGTCGTATGCTCGGCTTATACACGGAAATATACAGTAATTAAAATTTCATCTTTATATATTTTTTAAGTGATAAAATCTTAATAAGATATAAAATAAAAACTCATGAATTATTTTTTTTAATATTTATATGGAAATAATATTAAAAACTAAAAAATACCGCATATATTTTTTTCACCTTACATCCATTTTTTATTCTAGAAAAACAACATTTTCAGAGGCATTTATTATCATGCGCAAGTGGATTTTATAGTTTTCAGTATTTTAGCTGCTCCGAGTTTTCCGTTTGGTGGCAAAATGACGATTTCTTGCTAGAGTTCTACTCTGATTTCTCTATCTTCAAATAGCAATAATTTATTGAGAAATTATGCAATAATCAAAAATTCAAAATCAAAGTATCTGAAAAGTAGCACGTGTATAAATGAGCCGTTTAAGAGGACCTTCTAGATTAGCAGAAAAAAGCACTTTTTTATCATTTTTTTGTAAGAAACTACATGATGGATCTTTTTGAAATATTAACAGTTTATTCATACATATCTTAAGGTATACATAAGAATTTTTTTATTAGATTTTGTTGCTTCTACTCTAAGTTATAAACAAATATGTTCAACTGCTTTAGAAAATTTCGTCTGGACGGTGGGGCATGATAGCGTTTTGTAGAATTGTCTGACACACAAAAATATTTTTTTTTCGTAAACTTTGTGTGTATAGCTTCTAGTTAAATTAAAGGAACCCATAAATTTATTAAAAAAAATTATGTAATGGCTGATTAAAAAAAAAAAAAAAAAAAAAAAAAAAAAAAAAAAAAAAATTGTTAAAAAAATTCGTTCTTATTTGTTAATAACTTTTTTTATTATTATTATTTTAGTAAAAGATTTAATTCATATTAAAGGCAATTAAATAAGGTTTAATTAAAAAAAAATTCAAGATGATCCATTGAGTAGTTTTTATTAAATCTTGCCCAACGTGTCAAAAAATGTGGTTGAACATATTTGTTTATAACTTAGAGTAGAAGCAACAAAATCTAATAAAAAATCTTGTGTATACCTTAAGATATGTGCAATAAACTGTTAAAATTTCAAAAAGATCCATCATGCAGTTTTCTACAAAATAATCATAAACAACTGCTTTTTTTTGCCTCCTGATGTAGAAGGTCCCCTTAAAGTTTGGTAAGTCACTACTTTTCTAATCGCACGTAGGGTATCTAGACGTAGACAAAGCAATCTATTAATAGAAAGATAGGTGTAAGTGATAGTTATTACAGAACGTACTTGCAGATAGCATACCAAGATATATGCCTACATTGAATTCGTTATAACGCGCCCAAAAAATAATTGATTTTGATCATTTAAGGGGTTGCTTCGCTGAAACTCCCCGAACGCCAAATTCTATGTTAACTTAACGGTAAAACTTTAAAACGCGATTACTCATAACCTAACATAATTCATTGTTATAATCATTAACTAATATATTTTAATAACTAGATGTCCTGCCCGGCGTTGCCCGGGCCCATTATGAAATCTTTCAATATACCTAAAATCAATGTGAAAGATTTTATATATTTAACCTCAAATCATTCTAAACTATCCTAATGCTTGGGGTCCCAATGCTTTTAGTAGTATACACTCTCGATTTCGAATGATTTTTTAATTTTCAAATGCAACTCTATCCAAAGAATATTAGAGCTAGCGGCCCCTTTGACTTCGCACACAGGGCGTACTATGAACACTCCGGTCTGTTTTGATTTTATATTTTTAAACGAAAAACCGGAGAAATTGTCTGTTATTAAACCTATAATCAGTTTTGAATGAATCAATATATTTAAATGAAAATCTTTCGAAACGATCCTAATAATAGAGGACCTTAGGTTGCTAAAACATTATTTCTTCTAAAGTGAGTTTCGGAAATGAATTTTTTTCAAATGGTTAATACTCGTATTTTTTTAAACCAAGGACATCTTTTAAAAGCTGAATGTACGCTCAAGCGTGTGAGATCCCCCCCCCCCCATTTACATAAAACATTCCGTGAAAGAACGTTAAACATTTCAAAATCAACGGATTCGAGGAAGTTAATTACGGCAATCAACATTTTTGAAAAGGTTGCCCCATTCCACTCGAAAGATGTCTTTCACTCACCACTAGTGTTGCTAGGTGTCCACCGTAAATCCGGGCTTCAAATGCTGTGGACACCTGTGCTTTACAGTAATTTAATGAAAATTAGGGAATGTGTGAAAATTACTGTACATTAGAAAATTTCATCGTCTGCGAATTCGAATGAAACCTGGCGTTTTATTTTCAGATAAAAAGGATTGCATCGAACTGATCATGTGCTGGCTTACTTCCAATTTTCACTAAATAGAATGCGTATTCTACGAGTTTTTAATTTATAACCCTGCTAATTATGAAAAAATTAAAATTCTGAGCCTCAGGTGCAACAGGAGAGGCCTTGAACTACACTCACCCAAAGTTTCCACTTTGTACATGCAGTAGATTTTGCTATCCATCGCACACACACACACAGAAACTTTCTATTATTAGTATAGATATAAAAACTGATTTTATCATCGGTAAGTAAATGTCAGTTGTCAACGATATGCATGGTTAAAAAAATATTTACTTAAACTTTAAATAGTTTTAAAAAGATGATAAAATTGCATCAAATGAAAATTTCAAAGTTTATAGTGAATTTTAAAATACTTAAAATTTAAGGAGGCAATTTTTAAAAATGCAACACGTCGGCATCTGATATTTACTTTCCGATGCTAAATTTAGTTTTTATATTAGGTAAGTACTATATTAGTCAAATTATATTAGGTAATGCTTATAATAACTGCTTATACTAGGTAATTCGTAATCGCGTTTTAAAGTTTTACTGTAGGTTAGCAGGGGATTTAGCGATCGAGGGTTTTCAGTGAAGTGACACCTGAAAGAAATGTGGCTTATATCACTATAGCTATAAACACCTCAACTGAAAATAGTAAACTCAGTTGCTTCTAAATCGAATCTTTCCTTAAATCACATCAATACTGAAGATTGCGGTTTTTAATAAACGGGAACAGTTTCATATTAACAACTGAAAATAATGAAATAAAGAAATTTTTTTGAACGTGGAATATTGATTTATTGATGTAAGAACCTAAACAGAAAGCTAATTAAGCTGCCATCTTGTTGCTTCCTTTGTAAAATAAAACAAAAGTAAAAAGTTAAATATGAAAAAATAGCTTAATTAAATATATTTGCTGATTAAAATTTCTGATCGAAATCATCATTTCGATAAAACATTACAAATCAAAATAAGCTTCATTTATTTTCTTTATTCCAATTAATAATTTTTTAATATCTTTCGCGTAAAAGGAAAAAAAATCCAATCATCTGTTTAAAAAAAAATGTTTAATGAAAATTCTCACATTCTTTAAAAAAATTTAGTTTGTTTTAAAAAGATCTTTTATAGATCTTTTTGATGTTGGACTTAACTAAAATCTTTAGGGATTATCTCTTAGTAATTTAAATTGTTTAATATTTTATTTTAGCTGGAATAAATTGCTGACATGAATATGTATGTTGAGTAAAAAAAGAAAATGTGGATGTTTACAGAAAAAGTTATTCCTTAAACTTTTGTGGTCGGAATGAAGAATTGAAGAATGTGAAGAATAATTTAGAATTAATCGAATTAAAACTTTCGAATAAACTATGAGTAGAAAATTACAAGAAAAAGATATGGGATTTAAAATGTTTAATTGAATACTTAATTGAAAAGCAATTTAAATTACCAGAATAACACAAACAAACTTAAGAATGCTACTTAACCCAACTCCTAATAAAGTCAGGCACACAACACTCAATAATAAAGCATGATAAAACGTCACATATTTTATTTTCACTACAAATGAGAAACACTGAAGAATAGGACTGAAATAATATTAGGTTGACTAAAGAATGTGTATTCTGTATTCACGATTGCATTACATACACTTAATTGTTATGCTTAATCTATAAAAAAAAAGCATGAATATTAACATATTGAGTATGCTTGACAGTGATCAGTGAACTCATATGCCGCCGAAAACAGAACACATTTCAAAATCGCTGATGAATAAAGAATTTTCATACTAACTCGCGAATTGACATAAGGATGTGATTTTTCATTTATGAAGATTCTTAAGTTCTATAACATTGAGCAACGTAGGTGAGGTAAAGTAGAATAAATTGGCGAAGTAACATAATATGTAGCTTGGAAGGGCGCCCTTATACTGTGCGAAACCAGAATGAATTAGACTAGAATATATACACTACAACCTTTCGAAAAAGAAATATTTTTTTTTTCGTTCCGAGATAGTAGCTATGTCATTTTTCTGACGTCACTTTTTTCGACGCAAACCGTTGTCATGGAAACGAACTTTTACTTGCCCGTGTTTTCATTCATATCTTCCAGGGTGGGGTGGGGGGGGGGTGAACTCCAGGTAAAGAAGTAATCTATTGAATGGGACGCTTCACTAGTACGAATAGTTACAACTAGTGTTGCCAGGTATCCTACGTCAGGGCACCAAATACTCTGGACACCACAACTCTCTTGTAGTTATTTTCCCCATATTTAATCGCAGATAATTCTGTCATTAGATAAGACGAAGAAAATTACTTTAAAATACTGATGTCCAGAGCATTTAGAGACCCCATTTACGCGGAACACCTGACAACACTAGTTATACCTCTAACTATTCCGTTAGCACCAGGGTGGACTTTCTCGATGGGTACTAACTTCCAGTGAGCTGGATGAATTGAGGATTCTTTGAACAAGGCTAATTGACTAGTTTTAATAATGTGGTAGACTTTTTTCCACTTATATCTTTAGGACAATGTTTGGAGATATTCTTTAGTCAAATATTTAGGAAATCACCTATGCGCTGAGCAAGCGGTTGGGCAGATATTCACATATCACATATCACAACTTTCTTAGCTTCTTCTTAACTGTTGAACTATCATCTGAAATCCAACATTTTTGACGCATTAATGAAAGAACTTGATCAGCCCCAGCATGCAGACTATAGAGATGTATATACCGAATAATAGCTTCTGTCAGTGGATGATTTTTAAGAATGAGCATTGGATGTTTGGTATCGAATGACATAGTTTGTATTTGCTGAGGCGTCTACTAAACCGCAAAATCCTATCTTAATCTAGAAAGATGTTTAAGGAAAGTAGCTTACTGTATGTAGAAACGGTTTTTATTGTTTAAGAAAATTAATTTCTGCAGAAAAGGCTTATTTTTGTAAGCACTAGATGGCAGTTTTACAAGCATTGTTATGTTCAATGGCATTTATTGTCCTTTTCCTTTTCAAGGCATCTTTAGTGTTGTAGAGAAATCTATATGACGAGAATCTCGTAAGAATGTCCACATCATTTTTCAGTTGATTCAGTAAACTAGAACTTTCAGAGGGTAAAGACTCAACCGAATTGATTGAAGCTTTTGATGGTTCATCAACGAAAATATTAGAAGATTCATTGAGCCAAGTAGTCCCAGACCAGTAACTTTTACAATATTTTAACTGATAAGGATATAGACCTCAAATGGCACAATCTGCTGAATTATATTTAACAGGAATGTAACGACAATTTGCGACTGATGTCAAATCTCTGATTTTATTTGCATGATAGAGCACAAATTGATAGCCTTTGGCTGGAGGTTTAAAAGTCCAGCTCAATGCAATGGTAGAATCTTTTCACAAGAACGTTTCGTAGACAGTGCCGAGTAATGCATATTGCACCTCATGAATAAGTTCTGATAACAGAGCAGCTGAAGACATTTCTAACCAAGGAAATGTTCCTGCACTGGCGGGATAAATTTTTGTTTTTGCAACAACTAGCATTACTCTGAGTGGATTAAGAGTTTTTAAATAGACAACGGCTGCGTATGCACGTGTAGGGGCAACACAGAATCTATGAAGTTCAAAAGGTGATGATGTACTAAAATTCACATAAATCCTAAAAATGTAAAAATGACTTTTATTTGCATATTTGCATTATTTATAAAACTCTAAACTCAATGTACTAATATTATCTATATTTGAATTAATTCACATTCCGCATCAACAGATATATTTTATTATAAATGTGATAAACCAACCTATCTCTGTAACAATAAACTATTATACTGCTCTTCATTAGTCAAGTATTTATAACTTGTACCAATATTCTCTTTATGCCATGACCAAAACAACTATCAACTTTTTCCGGCATAGAAGAAAAACTTTTTGCTATGAATATCGATTGGAATGAAGAATTATCTCCATTTATCTATCGATTGAGTTATCGTTCCGGATTATTTTTGTAGAAAAAACGAAAAGCAATTAATCTAGAAAAACATGATTAAAGTAAAGCAAAGTTGCAGTATGAGCTAAGAAAAGAAAAGTTTAATGTGGATGCAGAATGGTCGTGAGTATTTTTCTCGATAATTACTTGAGAAAACTCCCATGAGATTCCAGATTATCAATTACACGAAGTTCGCAACACATATTATATTTAATTTTTTTTTTCAGCCATCTGAAATCTCCAAGAAGTTTTAATGCATTATTGATGTCCATTTATGGCCTCAAGGTCACGTTCTGAAAAAAGCCCGGCGAGCAATTCTAAAGTGGAGCTAACTTCAATCAAAATATTGACTTGTAAAAAGCGGAATGGAAAATCAATAAGGACTTCGGAGCAGGAAGAATTTTTGTTTTATGAAGTCTAGACTTCTTTCTTGAGCTACTGAATAAATAATGTGATTTAAAATAATAATTTCAGATACCCGAAAAATTACCCCTATTACTGTAAAATTAATCTTGAATTAGAGTTTAAAGAGTCTTGTACCTTTTAAACGCGTCGAAAATTAACGAAAAATCTCAAAGTTTGAATTAGTCTATCTTCAAAACCTTTTTATGTATAAACATGAAATTTTGGATATTGATTAAACAGATTGTGCTTTGTAATATGCTGCCATTAGACATTTTTTAGCCTTTTACAGAGTTTGTGCATTGTTGAAATCAAAATAGCTCTTTTTTTACTCCATAAGTCATTGCGCGCATGGTATCGTGAGAAGTATGTATGGATTGTTATGAAATGTGGTAAAGATACTAAACAAGTGTGTGTGTTTAAAATGGACTACTTTTAAGTATTTACAATGCTAATATTTTGAGTTATGACTATTTTTATTCATTAAAAATATAATTTTTTTTTTATATATACGAGAATATTTTTTTTATATAGCTAATGAAATAATTTTGGCCTAAGAGTAGTACATTTTAAACACACATATATGATTAGTATCTTTGCCAAATTTCATGACAATCTATACATACTTTCTCAAGATATCATGCGCACAATGACTTGTGGAGTAAAAAAAAAGAACTATTTTGATTTCAACAATACACAAATTCTGTAAAAGGCTTATAAATTTCTAATGACAGCATATTAAAAAGCGCAATCTGTTTAAACAATATCCTAAATTTCATGTTTATACATAAAAAGGTTTTGAAGGTAGACTAATTCAAATTTTGAATGTTTTCGTTACATTTCGTCGTGTTAAAAAGGTACAAGACCCCTTAAAATGAAAAATTTTAAATTTAATTTTCAAAACATTTGAAGGTCACACTGAATATAAATGAAATGTACTTACAGCTAGTGTACATTTATATGACGCAATAGTTTTCAGAAAATAAAGTTAATAATAATCTTGTTCTTGTTAGTACAATTTTCATCGAATTATTCTAAAAGCACTCGGAAGTTCATATGAAGTTATTAGCTTTTAATAGTGTATAATCCTTTTAAAAGTTTCTTCGAAAATGCAATTCAATAATTATAATATATATTGATAGTTAAAATAATTTGTAAAAATTCGCTATTTTCTTTTAACGTTGAACAATAATAAAAGACAAAGAAAAAATATGTGAGCCAACAAGGTGAACTTTAAATAAGATATATATTAAAAACACATAAACTCGCTCAACGGTAGACATAAACAAGAACTTTTACATGAACTTGTACAAATAAAATTAATGATAAAGCATAATATCGAAGTTTCTAACTGCTTCTGCAGTCGTCTTCATGATAAATATTATGTTGAAATGTTTAAAAGTATAGATACGAAAGCTTCTTGTCGAGTCTTGATCAATTACATGAATGGAAAATTGCAGTGAGTAGTACATCAGAATTATTTGAAAATGAAATAAGTTTAGATGAATCGAAAGTCAACTTATTTCATTTTTAAATTTTCTGATGTACTACTCCTTGCAATTCTCCATTCATGTAACTGATCAAGACTCGACAAGAAGCTTTCGTATCAATACATTTAAACATAATAATTTCTTGTTTATGTCTGCCATTGAACAAGTTTATGTGTTTTTAAAATATACATCTTATTTATTATATTTTATGGTACAATTGTCCTACTTATGTTAATGTTAAGATGAGTTTTTTCTTAAAATTAAAATAGCGCATAAAACAAAATATGATTTTTTTAATTTTAAGGTATATTTAAGCGCTTTTGGTTGATTAAAAAAAATATTTTTTTCTTTAAATTTTGAAACTTTGAAACCAATAGCGGGGAGCTACATGTTTTTTCAGCAATATATTCACTTGCAAGCAGTAAAGATATAGATAATTTGCAAGGATTTCATGGAAAATAATAGAAATTATTTTCTCGAGCTGTTCTTTAAAGATGTTCTTTCTCTCCATACAATTAGATACATTGTCGACTTTTAGATTGTGGACTGAAAAAGAAAAGCATGAACTAACAACCTTTTGCTTGAAAATAAAATAATTTTTCACACTTATTAGAAACTTGAAATTTAAAACAAATTGAATTGAATTTTACTTTTACTTACTTTTTTGTGGGAGGAGGGGGGAGGATATACAGTCAATCAGAAAGTCTTGTTATAAATTAATATAATTATTTAATTTATTCTATAGAGGATTATATCTGTTTTATGTTTTTAGTCTTTTAACTCTCTAAAACTCTTTCTTCTGCAATTTTATAGATATTCACAATGAAATTGGAAACTCTTTACAACGTAAGCTTACTTACAGTACTTACTTAACGTAAGCGATTTTATACAGTGGAAATATCCAATACAAAGTTCAGCTTTATTTATATTTAAGGTAATAAGTTAAAAATTAATTATAAGTGATATGAGCTACAATTATCAGAATACAAAAATTTAGTAAATATAAGATTTCAGCTAATTGACGTCATCTTCAAAAAATTCTAGAAAATAAACTTTTATGTATTTATTAGCTTGTGCCCTAAAACTCCTAAAAGGAAATATTTTGAAACGCATCGTTTTGAACTGGCTCAGTTGCTGTTTTATTTTGTACTAGCAGATCTACCTGGCTTCGATCGTGTCAATAATAATGGTCCACCCGGGTAAAATACATTAAAATGAAATAATACGGCAGTGACAATAACTGAGATTGGTGCATTACCGTCCACGAATCGTTAAAATACCGATAAGAAATATAAGTAAAATAGTTTTAATTGCGTCTACTTTTAACTATACCATAATAATGTATATACCAAACAAATGTCATAACATATATTAAAGTACAATTATTTGCTTAAAAAGCGTCATTTAAATAATAAAAAACATTAAAAATATTAAAAATTTACATGTTTCGACTCTTTCATTGAGTCATCTTCAGAATATATATATATATATATATATATATAAACTACAAACACAATGCCTATTGTGACATTATACTGATGATGGCAATGACCTAACCCATAAATTTTGCCTTTACTAAAATTTTTTAAACTTATGATCATCATACAATTTCGTTTTCACACTGTCGAATAGAAAAAGCTTCTGTCAAATGAAATTTATTTGAAAATTGTATCTCAATTTTTTCATGTGAAGGGATTTTAAAGTAATTTTCAATCATGGATATTTTTGATTTGCATGCAGCCAGGGATAAAATTTCCGCATTTTTTCACACCACTATTTTGTTAGAGTAAATGATATTTCATTTAATCGGGACACTCTCTTGATATAACAGAACAACATTTTCTTTAAGAATATACCGGTGTGCAAAAACGTGGAAATCTCATCCCTACATGCAGCCCAATTACGAAAGATAAACCTGTTTGCTCTTAATGCAATATTATAAAGTAAAGACATTGATGAACTATGAGTAACTCTAGCATCATATTGTTGGTGGCAATAACCTAACCCAACCATAAATTTAACTTTTACTGCAATTTGACCTTTAAACATCGCACATTTGATTATTCCAACATCTAATAGAATACAAAAAGTATTTTCAGTAATTTTTTTTTGAAAAGCTTATCTCAATTTACGGATTGTTTATCCATTTTAAATTAATTTTCAATCACGGATATATTTTTAAATATACCTGTAACCCAATTCAGAAAGATATATCCGTTTGCTATTAATGCAATATTATGAAGAAAAGACATATCTATGAGTAGCGCCTAGCAACATATTGTTGGTGGCAACAACCTAACCATACCATACATTACGCTTTTACTGCAATTTGATCTCTAAACATCATGCATCCCATTATTTCAACGTCTAACAAAAAAGTCTGTCAGTCATGAAATTTTGTTTAAAAAAGAAAAAAAAGCTTACCCTAAATAAAAAATAGTAGCTATAATTTCTATTTAATATAAATCGTACAATAATCGTATTTTATATAACCGTATTCGATACAAATCGTAGAATGTTATCATTGCATTACAGGTATTAAAACATTTATCTAAATGATATAATTAAAGATTACAAAGAAATAGGGAATAAATTGTAGCATCCAGTTTTTAGAGCCAGTTTGAAGTTATATTGATGACATTGACGTCATATCTAGCAAACAGATTTTTTTTTTTTTTTTTTTTTTTTTTTTTTTTTACTATTATCATTTTCCTTATTTGATTCTTGATATTGAAACGACTTCATTAAAATAGATTTTTTAACATTCAACTAAAGTACTTCTAAGGTCATTTTAAAACATACTTAGTTAAAGTTTTTACATAAATATATAAAAATGTGCATTTTCTGATTAGAATGACGTCGATTTCAAAAAGGTACAAATATAGCAGTCGAGTCTGAATTGGCTAATAAAACAAAGTACTCGAGTTATCATTTTTTTTTAATTATTGAGCAGTTTTTTAGACGTGTGGCAACAGGAAAGAAGCTATTGAATTTGAAAATTTAAAATGAGATATTTCTATAATGTTAAATTATGAAAGATGATAGAAAAAAGGGATAAATATTGGTCTGATGATTTTTTAAAGGTGACAGGGATCTATTCCACGTTCTAAAGCCTATGTACAGCAAGTTTCGTGCAAAACGGTCAAAAATTAAACATTTGTATAAAGGACATACACACAGAGAACGGCTTATATATATATAGATATTACTGCTATGCTTTGCTGTTTAGCAGTTCTGTTAACATCAGTGAAACTATCTAGCTATATTATAAAGGTCAAACGTATCCGTCGATAACGCTAATATTATTTTGATGTTGACAACAGCAGACGATTTAATTTCGGTTTTACTGCAATTTTTTAAACCTCTTATAGCCTCCATGAACTTGTACAAAATCGTTATTATTTTTATTAAAATTTAATTTAACTTATTGTTATGGCAACGTAAAAAAAAAAAAAAAAAAAAAAAAAAAAAAAAAAAAAAAAAAGTATCTTTGGAATGGAAAAAAATAAACGTTTTTGCAGATATGCAAGAATTGTTTTTCTTATTACTTTCTTCTATCTTCAATAGAAGAAAGTATTGTAATCGAAATTTTTTTCGACTTCCGGTTTTCGACGGATTTACACGTTTTAGGGGTCAGAGATTCAAAAAACATGTTTATAGAAAATGTCTGTCTGTCCGTGTGTCCGTCTGTCCGTCTGTCTGTCGCCATTGTACCATCAAAAAGTGTATGAAGTTATGCATATAATTCAACCAAATTTTTACTTAAGTTATGGCTATGGCAAGCAGATCCTCCCTGAATTTGGAAAAAATTCGCCGGTAGGGGGCGCTGTAATAGCGATTTTTGTGCGATTTTGAATATTGTACCATCCAAAACTGTATGAAGTTATGCCTACAATTGAACCAAATTTTTATTTTAAGTTTTTGGATATGGAAAGTAGGTCCTCCCTGAATTGGAAAAAAAATCGCCGGTAGGGGGCGCTGTAACAGCGATTTTTGTGCGATTTTGAATATTGTACCATCGAAAAGTGTATGAAGTTGTACATAGAATAGAACCAAAAAAATGTTTTAAGTATTTGGCTATAGCAAGTAGGTCCTCCATGAATTTGGAAAAAATTCGCCGGTAGGGGGCGCTGTAATAGCGATTTTTGTGCGATTTTGAATATTGTACCATCGAAAAGTGTATTAAGTTATGCATAGAATTGAACCAAAAAATTTTTTAAGTTCGTGGCCCTGACAAGCAGGTCCTTTCTTAATTTGGAAAATAATCGCCGGTAGAGGGCGCTGTAATAGCGATTTTTGTGCCATTTTGAATATTGTACCATCGGAAAGTGTATGAAGTTATGCATAGAACTGAACCAAATTTTTTGTGTTTGTTTTTGGTCATGGTACGAAGGTCCTTCTTGAATTTGGAAAAATTCCGCCGGAAGGGGCGTTTTAATTGCGATGTCTGTATGATTTTCATTATTGTACCATCGAAAAGTGTGTGAAGTTATGCATAGAATTGAAACAAATTTTTTGGGGATGTTTCTGGCTGTGGCAAGCTAGTTCTCCCTGAATTTGAAAAAAAAATCTGCCGGAAGGGGGCGCTGTAATAGCAATGTCTGTTCCATTTTCATTATTGTACCATCGAAAACTGTATAAATTTATGCATAGAATCGAACCAAATTTTTTGATTATGTGTAAGGCTATGGTCGGTAGGTCCTCCATGAACTTGAAAAAATTCCGCCAGAAGGGGGCGCTATAATTGCGATGTCTGAGCCATTTTCATTATTGTACCATCAATAAGTGTATGAAGTTATGCATAGAATTGAACCAAATATTTTGTGTATGTTTCTTGCTATGGCAAGCAAGTCCTCCCTGAATTTAAAAAAAATCTGCCGGAAGGGGGGCGCTATAATAGTGATGTTTGTGCCATTTTCTTTATTGTACCATTGAAAAGTGTATAAAATTATGCATACAATTGAATCAAATTTTTTGTGCATAATTTTGGATATGGCCAGCAGGTCCTCCTTGAATTTGGAAATATTGCGCGGTAAAGGGGCTCTGTGATAGCGATTTTTGTATAATTTTCTTGATTTTTCGTAGTTCTATTGTCCATTGGTAGCTCGCGCAGCGGCGGGAACTCGCTTCCTGCTAAGCCGGCTATTCGCAAACAGCTGATAACAACAGAATAAAGAAAAACTATTAATTTTAACAAATATCATGATATAGATTAACTCGTTTTTAGTCCGTTTAATTGACTGAAGCAGAAATTTAAGAAGAAAATGAAAGTTGGTATAGCATTGAACTAATAATGTTGAAGTATTAACACGTGTATCTACTTTTTAAAATATTAATATGTATAAGATAGAAGAAAGTTCTGGGATTGGCACATCCAACTAGTTTTTATTGCTTAAGTAATAATTTACTTCAGTAAAATGACTTTAATTATTTTTTATATTAGGTGATATATAATTAAATGAATACCTTTATACAAAGTGTGACCTGTTTTAGTGACTAAATAACTTATAATTAATTAAATCTATATGCGCCTTCTGCGAAGACCTCAAACATTTAGAATTCTGAAGCTAGCAAGGTAAACGTAAAAATTATTCCATTCTGGGGAAGTAAAAAAATTAAATATGGTTTTAGCAAATAGAAGCACAATTCGTTGTAGTAATTATTACAAATGAGGAAACTAATTTTATCTGTCTAGTGTCCCAGTTGGAACCTAAGTATGTTAAAAATATTCGGGACATTATCCAAAGTAATAAGGATGATAGATATACGGGATAGAAGAGAAATAAATTAATACCTTGTTACAGTATAAGTATGCCACAATTTCAAATATTACACCGTCGAGAAGAGAAAAAAATATGTACTGTGAAATGCAATCAGTTGAAAACTGTATTGCAATCTACTCATTTTTATATGTTTTTTTAATAATTTTCAAGCACGAATAATTTTTTAGCCCCCGGTACGGTATGCTGTTTCTTTCTCCCATCTTATTTTGTGTCGTCTTCCAAAAATAATGTTACCTTACAGAAGCCAGCTGCAAAACAAAGCAGTACGATTAAATACTCTATAGCAATTTTTTAAACTTCTAAGCATCGCACATCTTCAATTTTTATACCGTCCTATTGGAAAAAGAAAGTACTTTTAAATGCAATTTGCTTGAAAACTGCATCTCCATTTATTTTTGAAATACCGTATTTACTCGTGTATAACGCGCACTTTTTTTTTCGAAAATTTAGAGCAAAAACCCTAGGTGAGCGTTATACACGGAATATTTTTTTCTGCTAGATGTAATCACACGATATATATGTATATGAATCAATAAATGTATTCAAAGAAGAAATTAACACTGGAAAAATCTCATTTAAAAGTATTGCTGCATCTTTATTTCACTCCTTGCACATTTTTATACAACAGTGCTAGTAACGTTATTTAAACGCTAATTTGTAATTCCCGTTGCCGCTACTGCTGTTGTCCTCGTCATCACTGGCACAGTCAATATCCTCGTTAATCATATCGTCTTCAGTTCCATCCATCTGATTGGCAATTCCAGTCACTTGAAAGCTCTTTATTATCATCACGGAGGAGATGGAATTCCAAGCTTCACATATCCACTCACATACAGTTGGGAGTGGCGCACGCTTCATTCTCCCACTTCGAGTGAAGTTGTGATCTATTGTTTTCATCCACCAATTGTTGGCATGCCGAAATGCAACTTTAAATGGTCGGTTGATGACAAAATCTAAGGGCTGGAGCACTTTCGTCATTCCATCTAGTATCATAACCAAATAACTTAAGCGACGAATTTTCACTTTTACTCCAGGCGTCGAGTGTTCATGGAAGCTGTCCAGGACCAGCATCGATGGCTGACGTAAAGTACCTAGCAGACGTTCCCACACAACGTTATTCCAATCTTTCACGAGCTCATCCGTCATCCACCTACTTCCTGTGCTCATACAATTATGCCGACAGGAAACGATTCTTTTGCGATAGTTTTACATTTAAAAATCACATATGTTGTCAGCTTGCTGCCGTCAGCTGTAATGGCCAGCAAAACGATGCATCGTTGCTTGTCAGCTCCTGCTGTGCGCACTCGCTTCTATCTTCTACGGGATGAACGGTTGTGGCTTTCGGAATATCAAACAACAATGGAGTTTGATCTACATTTTCAATTTCCGACATCTGGTGTCCCCCTTTTTTTTTTTTTTTCAGCCTTATAACGTACTGGAAGAACTTTGTACGCTGTTCTTCGTATTCTTCCGGAAGCTTCTGCAATAGCATTATTTTTCTCCTCATAGAGAGACTGTTACGGATCATAAAGCGTCTCACCCAGCCATAAATGGCCTTCTCAAATTTATGGTGCGCGTTACATACGAGATTTAAAAAATCGCCTTTTTTCCTTGTAAAGTAAGGGGTGCGCGTTATACACCTCGAAATTCTCGAAGTTTCATTGTTGCAACCGCGCGAAACCTATTTATTGTTCATATTGGATTATTCGCCAAACGAAATACATATTGGATTGTTGAAATCCAATCCTACAGTTTGTCACCTGGGATTTTAGGAGTTTAATTAATAATAGCCCGCTGCAAGAATGAATCTGTACAAGGAATCTGTACTAAGCGGACCGATTGTTTCAACGCAAAACCCGTTGTTTGATCGTTGCTACCTCGAAATTCTCGTAGTTTCATTGTTGCAACCGCGCGAAACCTATTTATTGTTCATATTGGATTATTCGCCAAACCGAATACATATTGGATTGTTGAAATCCAATCCTACAGTTTGTCATCTTTGATTCTAGTAGTTTACCTCGAAATTCTCGAAGTTTCATTGTTGCAACCGCGCGAAACCTATTTATTGTTCATATTGGATTATTCGCCAAACGAAATACATATTGGATTGTTGAAATCCAATCCTACAGTTTGTCATCTTTGATTCTAGTAGTTTACCTCGAAATTCTCGTAGTTTCATTGTTGCAACCGCGCGAAACCTATTTATTGTTCATATTGGATTATTCGTCAAACGAAATACATATTGGATTGTTGAAATCCAATCCTACAGTTTGCCATCTGGGATTCTAGGAGTTTAATTAATAATAGCCCGCTGCAAGAATGAATCTGTACAAGGAATCTGTACTAAGCGGACCGATTGTTTCAACGCAAAACCCGTTGTTTGATCGTTGCTACCTCGAAATTCTCGTAGTTTCATTGTTGCAACCGCGCGAAACCTATTTATTGTTCATATTGGATTATTCGCCAAACCGAATACATATTGGATTGTTGAAATCCAATCCTACAGCTTGTCATCTTTGATTCTAGTAGTTTACCTCGAAATTCTCGAAGTTTCATTGTTGCAACCGCGCGAAACCTATTTATTGTTCATATTGGATTATTCGCCAAACCGAATACATATTGGATTGTTGAAATCCAATCCTACAGCTTGTCATCTTTGATTCTAGTAGTTTACCTCGAAATTCTCGAAGTTTCATTGTTGCAACCGCGCGAAACCTATTTATTGTTCATATTGGATTATTCGCCAAACGAAATACATATTGGATTGTTGAAATCCAATCCTACAATGTGTCATCTGGGATTCTAGGAGTTTAATTAATAATAGCCCGCTGCAAGAATGAATCTGTACAAGGAATCTGTACTAAGCGGACCGATTGTTTCAACGCAAAACCCGTTGTTTGATCGTTGCTACCTCGAAATTCTCGTAGTTTCATTGTTGCAACCGCGCGAAACCTATTTATTGTTCATATTGGATTATTCGCCAAACCGAATACATATTGGATTGTTGAAATCCAATCCTACAGTTTGTCATCTTTGATTCTAGTAGTTTACCTCGAAATTCTCGAAGTTTCATTGTTGCAACCGCGCGAAACCTATTTATTGTTCATATTGGATTATTCGCCAAACGAAATACATATTGGATTGTTGAAATCCAATCCTACAGTTTGTCATCTTTGATTCTAGTAGTTTACCTCGAAATTCTCGTAGTTTCATTGTTGCAACCGCGCGAAACCTATTTATTGTTCATATTGGATTATTCGCCAAACGAAATACATATTGGATTGTTGAAATCCAATCCTACAGTTTGTCATCTGGGATTCTAGGAGTTTAATTAGTAATAGCCCGCTGCAAGAATGAATCTGTACAAGGAATCTGTACTAAGCGGACCGATTGTTTCAACGCAAAACCCGTTGTTTGATCGTTGCTACCTCGAAATTCTCGTAGTTTCATTGTTGCAACCGCGCGAAACCTATTTATTGTTCATATTGGATTATTCGCCAAACCGAATACATATTGGATTGTTGAAATCCAATCCTACAGCTTGTCATCTTTGATTCTAGTAGTTTACCTCGAAATTCTCGTAGTTTCATTGTTGCAACCGCGCGAAACCTATTTATTGTTCATATTGGATTATTCGCCAAACAAAATACATATTGGATTGTTGAAATCCAATCCTACAATGTGTCATCTGGGATTCTAGGATTTTAATTAATAATAGCCCGCTGCAAGAATGAATCTGTACAAGGAATCTGTACTAAGCGGACCGATTGTTTCAACGCAAAACCCGTTGTTTGATCGTTGCTACCTCGAAATTCTCGTAGTTTCATTGTTGCAACCGCGCGAAACCTATTTATTGTTCATATTGGATTATTCGCCAAACCGAATACATATTGGATTGTTGAAATCCAATCCTACAATGTGTCATCTGGGATTCTAGGAGTTTAATTAATAATAGCCCGCTGCAAGAATGAATCTGTACAAGGAATCTGTACTAAGCGGACCGATTGTTTCAACGCAAAACCCGTTGTTTGATCGTTGCTACCTCGAAATTCTCGTAGTTTCATTGTTGCAACCGCGCGAAACCTATTTATTGTTCATATTGGATTATTCGCCAAACCGAATACATATTGGATTGTTGAAATCCAATCCTACAGTTTGTCATCTTTGATTCTAGTAGTTTACCTCGAAATTCTCGAAGTTTCATTGTTGCAACCGCGCGAAACCTATTTATTGTTCATATTGGATTATTCGCCAAACCGAATACATATTGGATTGTTGAAATCCAATCCTACAGCTTGTCATCTTTGATTCTAGTAGTTTACCTCGAAATTCTCGAAGTTTCATTGTTGCAACCGCGCGAAACCTATTTATTGTTCATATTGGATTATTCGCCAAACAATATACATATTGGATTGTTGGAATCCAATCCTACAATTTGTCATCTGGGATTCTAGGAGTTTAATTAATAATAGCCCGCTGCAAGAATGAATCTGTACAAGGAATCTGTACTAAGCGGACCGATTGTTTCAACGCAAAACCCGTTGTTTGATCGTTGCTACCTCGAAATTCTCGTAGTTTCATTGTTGCAACCGCGCGAAACCTATTTATTGTTCATATTGGATTATTCGCCAAACCGAATACATATTGGATTGTTGAAATCCAATCCTACAGTTTGTCATCTTTGATTCTAGTAGTTTACCTCGAAATTCTCGAAGTTTCATTGTTGCAACCGCGCGAAACCTATTTATTGTTCATATTGGATTATTCGCCAAACGAAATACATATTGGATTGTTGAAATCCAATCCTACAGTTTGTCATCTTTGATTCTAGTAGTTTACCTCGAAATTCTCGTAGTTTCATTGTTGCAACCGCGCGAAACCTATTTATTGTTCATATTGGATTATTCGCCAAACGAAATACATATTGGATTGTTGAAATCCAATCCTACAATTTGTCATCTGGGATTCTAGGAGTTTACCTCGAAATTCTCGAAGTTTCATTGTTGCAACCGCGCGAAACCTATTTATTGTTCATATTGGATTATTCGCCAAACGAAATACATATTGGATTGTTGAAATCCAATCCTACAGTTTGTCACCTGGGATTTTAGGAGTTTAATTAATAATAGCCCGCTGCAAGAATGAATCTGTACAAGGAATCTGTACTAAGCGGACCGATTGTTTCAACGCAAAACCCGTTGTTTGATCGTTGCTACCTCGAAATTCTCGTAGTTTCATTGTTGCAACCGCGCGAAACCTATTTATTGTTCATATTGGATTATTCGCCAAACCGAATACATATTGGATTGTTGAAATCCAATCCTACAGTTTGTCATCTTTGATTCTAGTAGTTTACCTCGAAATTCTCGAAGTTTCATTGTTGCAACCGCGCGAAACCTATTTATTGTTCATATTGGATTATTCGCCAAACGAAATACATATTGGATTGTTGAAATCCAATCCTACAGTTTGTCATCTTTGATTCTAGTAGTTTACCTCGAAATTCTCGTAGTTTCATTGTTGCAACCGCGCGAAACCTATTTATTGTTCATATTGGATTATTCGTCAAACGAAATACATATTGGATTGTTGAAATCCAATCCTACTGTTTGTCATCTGGGATTCTAGGAGTTTAATTAATAATAGCCCGCTGCAAGAATGAATCTGTACAAGGCATCTGTACTAAGCGGACCGATTGTTTCAACGCAAAACCCGTTGTTTGATCGTTGCTACCTCGAAATTCTCGTAGTTTCATTGTTGCAACCGCGCGAAACCTATTTATTGTTCATATTGGATTATTCGCCAAACCGAATACATATTGGATTGTTGAAATCCAATCCTACAGTTTGTCATCTTTGATTCTAGTAGTTTACCTTGAAATTCTCGAAGTTTCATTGTTGCAACCGCGCGAAACCTATTTATTGTTCATATTGGATTATTCGCCAAACGAAATACATATTGGATTGTTGAAATCCAATCCTACAGTTTGTCATCTTTGATTCTAGTAGTTTACCTCGAAATTCTCGTAGTTTCATTGTTGCAACCGCGCGAAACCTATTTATTGTTCATAATGGATTATTCGCCAAACGAAATACATATTGGATTATTAAAATCCAATCCTACAATTTGTCATCTGGGATTCTAGGGGTTTAATTAATAATAGCCCGCTGCAAGAATGAATCTGTACAAGGAATCTGTACTAAGCGGACCGATTGTTTCAACGCAAAACCCGTTGTTTGATCGTTGCTACCTCGAAATTCTCGTAGTTTCATTGTTGCAACCGCGCGAAACCTATTTATTGTTCATATTGGATTATTCGCCAAACCGAATACATATTGGATTGTTGAAATCCAATCCTACAGCTTGTCATCTTTGATTCTAGTAGTTTACCTCGAAATTCTCGAAGTTTCATTGTTGCAACCGCGCGAAACCTATTTATTGTTCATATTGGATTATTCGCCAAACCGAATACATATTGGATTGTTGAAATCCAATCCTACAGCTTGTCATCTTTGATTCTAGTAGTTTACCTCGAAATTCTCGAAGTTTCACTGTTGCAACCGCGCGAAACCTATTTATTGTTCATATTGGATTATTCGCCAAACGAAATACATATTGGATTGTTGAAATCCAATCCTACAATGTGTCATCTGGGATTCTAGGAGTTTAATTAATAATAGCCCGCTGCAAGAATGAATCTGTACAAGGAATCTGTACTAAGCGGACCGATTGTTTCAACGCAAAACCCGTTGTTTGATCGTTGCTACCTCGAAATTCTCGTAGTTTCATTGTTGCAACCGCGCGAAACCTATTTATTGTTCATATTGGATTATTCGCCAAACCGAATACATATTGGATTGTTGAAATCCAATCCTACAGTTTGTCATCTTTGATTCTAGTAGTTTACCTCGAAATTCTCGAAGTTTCATTGTTGCAACCGCGCGAAACCTATTTATTGTTCATATTGGATTATTCGCCAAACGAAATACATATTGGATTGTTGAAATCCAATCCTACAGTTTGTCATCTTTGATTCTAGTAGTTTACCTCGAAATTCTCGTAGTTTCATTGTTTCAACCGCGCGAAACCTATTTATTGTTCATATTGGATTATTCGCCAAACGAAATACATATTGGATTGTTGAAATCCAATCCTACAGTTTGTCATCTGGGATTCTAGGAGTTTAATTAGTAATAGCCCGCTGCAAGAATGAATCTGTACAAGGAATCTGTACTAAGCGGACCGATTGTTTCAACGCAAAACCCGTTGTTTGATCGTTGCTACCTCGAAATTCTCGTAGTTTCATTGTTGCAACCGCGCGAAACCTATTTATTGTTCATATTGGATTATTCGCCAAACCGAATACATATTGGATTGTTGAAATCCAATCCTACAGCTTGTCATCTTTGATTCTAGTAGTTTACCTCGAAATTCTCGAAGTTTCATTGTTGCAACCGCGCGAAACCTATTTATTGTTCATATTGGATTATTCGCCAAACCGAATACATATTGGATTGTTGAAATCCAATCCTACAGCTTGTCATAAATACGGTATTAATTTTTTTGTAGTTTTTGAGCCATTTGCTTAATATTGGCAACGGAAGTACTCCATTTTTGTAGAAAGAAAAGGAAAAATAGTAAAACATTAATTATATATTTTTGTTGCCATTTTTTTCATAACAACCGAAAGAAAATGTAATTAAAATACGTGCTATTTTGAAAAAATATAAACGAATGATTTCTGTTAAAGCATGGAGCTATTGCAAACTATATTTAATTTTAAGTATCCATATTAATGTTACAAACAAATGAAAGCCCATGAATCATTAGTCAGCCGTTTTTTTTTTTTTTTTTTTTTTTTTTTTTTTTTTTTTTTTTTTTGTCCATTTCGCGATAGTGACTTCCTGTGCCAACTTTACTGTAGATGTTTAAGAGTGGATCGTAAATGTGGAATTCTTAAGCGGATGCGAATGACGTCATTTTACATAAAATAAAACCGTGTGCTGTAAGTCTTAAAATTTAAATATGCTTTGTACTATGTACTATTTATATAGACTTTTTTTTTCATCGGGGGTGACACTAAATTCTGAAAAAGCAGAATTCCTGTTTTCTAGTTTTTAATTTTGTTTCTATCGCGAGAAGATGATTATGAAACTAAGTTATGATGACAAGTTAATATAAATAGTTCAACAAATTTTTTTCGGTTGATGTTCCACAAAGAAGTAAAAACTACATCAATAAAATGAAATAATATAAATAAAAAATAAGTTAACAGACAAGTATAATGTAATGTGAGAGCTTAAACAACTGAAATGATAAAAAAAATAATAATAGAAAGGGGTACTATAAGTGACGGAATCTTTGACAATATCTTCGGCTATTAACTCATAGGAAAGTGTCGCATTTAATCGATTTCAAAACATTATTTAAATGCAAATTTGTTACTTTTCAAAGAAAAATTCTTTTTGGTGTTGTTAGTGCGAAATAAAAAATATATTAATATAAATCAAGAAAGAAAAAATCATGCGTCAAGCAAAGATTTTGACACTTTATCCAACACATTTTTTATATCCATTATAAGAGAAACCATAGAGAATGTAACACGAGGAACTTCAATATGTAGCGATGCAGCATCATTTAACTTACCAAAATTATGGCTCGAGTTACTCAATGGATGCGAAAATAAAAATAAACATCCAAGAAAAATAACATGCACAATATGAAAGACCACCTGAAAATTTCCATGATGACGTTTCGTAGACCGTACAGAATATTTTTATTTATTTCTCTTGAAAATTATTCTGGTAGAGACGAAATATGTAAACAGTCGAATAAAAATATTTTCACTTCTTTTTAAAGTTTTAATCTTACCTTTTAGCAATTAAAATTAGTATACGATGTTAAGTTCAGTAAATACAGCAATTTCTTTGCATATTTTTTTTGCCCTTATTAATTTATTCTTTTGATAAGAATTCTTAAAAAGTTGACGCGAATTTTCTGTATACCTAAAATAATTAAATTAAAGAAAAGGTTGTTTAATTTAGCATTAGTTTGATAATCTGTTTAATTTCTATTAAACCTGAATTCAATTTATTCAACGAAAGGGATTATTTTACATCATAAAAATATTTACTTCTTTAATGAAAACTTCGGTTACTGCGGTTAAAAAAAAAAAAAAAAAAAAAAAAAAAAAAAAAAAAAAAATGGCTTGCATTGAATTTGCATTAAATGATTTTCTAAGAGTTTATAATTATAAATTTATTTTCATGTGTAAATATAAATTTTGTTTCTGGATGATTTATGTAGTTTTATTTTATTACAACAAAGAGCATCGAATGTCTTTTGCAAAAATTATATATTCCTTAAATAAACTCATCTAATATTATGAAAAAAATACATACAATATTCGACTAAAATTATTGTAGATAATGCATTTCAGCATTTGTGTAAATAAAACTAAAGTCTTTAAGGCTTTTATTAAGGAAAAATTCTTCATAAAGCAGTGAAAATAATTATTTTAATGAATATTTTGATATACCAGAATTTTGACCTCATTTTCATGCTTGGAAGTTTATCAATTTATATTATAAATGTTTTCTTTTTTTCTTGCAGGTAAGTTTCATAAGACGTATATTTTATGAAGCATCTCCGCATAAAGAAGTTTCTCCCTTACAAAATGATATGCTCTCATCGTTTTATAAATCCTGATAATTTGTGAGTATTGAATATTTCCAATAGAATAATTTTCACTACTGATTTTCAATGGAAATATGTTAATGCTATAAATTGCCTCATTGTCATCCCAATAATATTATGTACAATGTAATGACACAAAAAAATCGTCAATATTTTGCCTTCTCAACTGTTTCAATTTTCAAACATAAACGAGCGCAGATATTTATCTTTGCATACTTAATTTCCCAAAGTCTCATACGTTTTATTAAAAAATTATGGCTGTATGTGTTTTTTTTTTTTTTTTTTTTGAAAAAAAATCATATGAAACCTTGTGCAGTATGCTGGAAATACTCCGGAATGCGATAAATATTTCGTTTTATATCAGTGGTATTACCTTATATGTTGTACATAGAAATTATCGTTTCTATCGATGCTGGATTTAATTAAGTTTCGTGTTTGCCCCATGTCGGTGGCTCACGATAAATATTCCATCCTGTGCTGCCTTTCTAGCCTTGCCAACATGTAATAGTGAGTAATTTTTCAGGCTGGGTATCGTTCCATGTGATTTAGTCGGTAGAACGTTTGTACGCTATACTGATGTCCAGGTTCGAGTCCCAGCATGGAATCTTTTTGACTGTGTTGGTCTTTGCGCCTCTTAAGCAATTACTTTGAAATTTGATTTTCATTTGAAACCTTATATGATAATGTATATTTAATGAAACCTATTCAAGTGATGGCTAAATATTGGCTCCATTCGACAGCAAATAGTTAAATTATCTTGATATATTTCAAAATATTGAAATATGATATTTAAATGATACTTTTATCCAACTACCATTCAAATTAGTATTTGTATTTAAGAAAACGTAAACAAATTTTGTCTTCCAATAATCCAGTGCATCTCTTATTATTTCAAAGATGTCTTATGATGCGAATTGATTAAATATCACATTATATCAATACTTTGTTAAATACACTTTTCAAAGGAACTGACAACTGCATAGTTTCATTTCTAAAGAAATTTTTACAAAAAATAATGAGTTGATTTGAGTTAAGCGTACAATCTAGTTGTAATGAGGATTAAAAATTCGTACACGAAGATGAAATATAGAATAATGTTGATTTAACGTAATAGTGGAATGTATCCCTTTTCAATTTTTATGCTTATATATGAATAGGTTTATCATAATTCCGAAGCATTTTAACGTGAATTTATACTTAAAAAGAGCATGAAAAATGACTTGCAGAAATGCAAGTAATAACTTTTAACACTTTATTTACTGAAAGTACTCATAAGATCTAATAAAATAACTTGTTATAAAATTCACTTAATACGTCGATTAGCTGTAATACAGTTTAGAATGAATTATAGATACATTACTTTATCTTGCTCCAAAAGCATTATTGGTTACGCAAAACAAAAATACACTGCTCAAAACAATTAAAGGATATTGCAGTTTTAGGTGGATTTTGTATCTGGTAAACTGTTTAGCTGATTGATACATGGTCGACAGACATAGTAGGTTATATGAGAATAAATTACACATGTTTGGCAGAAAAAAATGCATTTTATTGCGCATTTGTGTACTAAAGGAAAAAAACACAATTTGTGCATATGAGAAAAAAAGAATAAGAAAAGGTGTTTTCTTCAAAGAAAATCATTTTCAGTAGGGGGTATGGTTTCCACGGGCGGCCAACAACGTTGAACACCTTTGAGGCATGGACTCAATGAGGCTATTAATGACGAGTTGCGGTATTCTGCCCCACTCTTCCAGAAGAGCTCTTTCCAGTTCTTGGAGAGTTTGTGGGGGTTGTTGGCGGCCAGAAACTCGTCTTCCTAGAGCGTTCCAAACGTGCTCGATTGGATTCATGTCTGGAGAACACGCTGGCAATTCCATTCGAACGATTCCTTCCTCGAAAAAGAAATCCTCCACCAGGTTTGCACGATGTGGCCTGCAGTTATCGTCCATTAAAATGAAGTTATCTCCGATTGCTGCAGCGTAAGGGGCTACAATAGGTCTGAGGATTTCATCCCTATATTGGCGACCAGTCAGAGCTCCATCTCGAATGATGTAGAGGTCAGTGCGCCCGTCAATGGAGATGCCACCATACACCAACACTCCTCCACCGCCAAATCTGACACTTTCTTGCATGAACGCAGGATTATTCCTACTGCCACGGTCCCTCCAGATGAAAATACGCCTATTATCCGGATGCACAGAAAAACGGGACTCGTCAGAAAACAGAATATTGCTCCATTTATTTCTCCTCCAGTTGACATGCTCGGTTGCCCACTCCCTGCGGTCGCGACGATGCCTTGATGTTAATCTAACACATACCATCGGTCGGCGAGTATACAGACCTACAGCATGGAGCCGGTTTCGGACAGTCTGAGTTGAAATCGTGGTGCCTGCAGGCGAGCGAAGGTGTTGTTGGATAAGAGTAGCGTTCATGGTTCGGTGTCTCCGAGCTGTTAACGCTAAATACCGATCTTCATTCGGCGTTGTTACCCGTCTACGACCTTGCCCTGGTCTTCGGCCTGCACATCCACTCTCCAAAAAACGGTTCCAGATCCTGGAAATGACACTTTGTGACACTCCAACGGCTTGCGCTACTTCGTCTTGAGTTTGGCCCCCTTCTAACCTACCAACGATTCTCAAAGCTTCTGAATCTGTCAAATGACTTCGCTGAGACATCGTACTCATCAAAACAAAGCAATCACTGAATGCCGATCATCCTTGTCTTCATTCTCTTTTATCCAGTTGAAAGTCAAATTTCATTCTGCCGCTGAAGCGACGTTTTTGACGTCGAACTCAAAATTTGCATACTCCACAGTTTGAAAACCAGAAAAATTTGCATTTGTGATTCTCTTCTTCTATTTTCGGCAAAAAAAATTTCGTTTATATCTTTATTTTATATAAAACTTCAAATATCCTTTAATTGTTTTGAGCAGTGTATTTTTAAAAGACTAATTTCTATTGCCTTTGCATCTTTTCAGATTTCTTGGCATTTCGGGGGCAGGGGGTGAGGATTTTTCAATTCGGAAATATTTCTATATTTCTATTGTAACATTATATTCGTATATTTACTAATTCTACAAAATACTCAGAAAAATATTTAAAATAAAAGATTTGAGTGGGGTTATAAATATTGCACAAAATCTCTATAAATTCAAATTTAATTAATACTTCTAAATACTTCCATCCTTCTAAAATCCTACTCAAATTTATTAAATGATTATGTAAATCTTCTAATGTAGTTTCAACAATTCACGAAAAAGCCTTTAGAAGATAAAATTTTCATGAATTCATAATTCAATACATAAAGTGTTAAACTGGAAGTAAGTGAGTATTAGTATGTATTTCCAGGTAGGTACTTTTATTATTTTTCATGCATTTGGAAATAAATTAGAAGTTATTGGAGCTTTTGTATGAGTTTGTTTTGAGTATGTTAAATAGTCATCCATATATGTTAAATATCTTATATATCTTAAATATCTTAAATATCCATAATTTTAATCGGAAAATTTACTCTTTGTCATAATTATAAATACTATTGCTTTTGTAACGATTTTTCATTCGTGTCTTCCAAACTACGAAACTTTAAATGAATATTTTATGGTCAGATTTTTGTATTAAATATTCCAAATTTCTCCTGCAACAATGGATTAAATTTTTAATGCATGTTATGCGAATATACATTGCATTTAGCTAAAACTAAATAAATATAATTTTTATATTATTATTGAACTGATCGTATAATTTGATACAAATCAAGATGACTAAATAACACAGCATCTTCAAACAATTTCTGACTACTATTAGTGCTGACAATTATTGAATATTGAGTTCAAAATACTATGAAACCTATATACGAGGATTATCGATTCTATAAACATCATGTAATCATGAAAACGTAACCAAATATGATCATACAGATCATGAAATTGTGACAATATCTCTATATATTTATAATATATACTTACTATACTAAAACAATATCTATTAAACTGCCTGATCTCTCTGCGTTAAAAATCTATAGACTTATCTTATCTGTAATATCGAAATCTTATACTAAAAAAAAACAAAAATTCAGATACACTCAAAAATGAAAATATATTTTTTGTTATTTACTTCTCTACTAAGTTTAGATATAGGAAAATTGTTTTAAAAGAAAAAAACATATATATAAATCGGAATCGTAGAGATAGCAAAATCTAAAGAAATCCATCCTTTAAATCTACCCAAATACTACATTTTGATAGAGCTATTGATTTAAAACTACAGTTTTAAGTTATATATTTTTTATTTTTCCCATTTATTTAGTATGAGAGATCGGAATCAATAGAGTTTTTGTTATTTGCACACATTTAATAGCTACACTTGATGGCAGAAAATATTTTTGATGCTGGATTCTTTAACCCTTTATCTAGTGACGGTACTTATAAGTACCATTAAAATAACTTGCTATAAAATTCATTTAATACACCGATTAGTTGTAATACAGTTTAGAATGAGTTAAAGATCCATTACTTTATATTGTTCCAAATGCATTATTGGTTACACAAAAAAAAGAAATTTTTTTTTTAAAGGATGATTTCTTTTGCCTTTGCATCTTTTCAGCTTTCTTCGCGTTGGGGGGAGGAGGGGGGGGATTTTCAATTCGGAAATATTTCTGTATTTCTATTGTAAGAACATTATATTTGTACATTTCCTAATTCTACAAATTACTAAGAAATATATTTAAATTAAAAGATTCGCGTACGGTTATAAATATTGCACAAAATCCCTATAAATTCAAATTTAATTAATCCTTCTAAATCCTTCAATGCTTCTAAAATCCTTCTGAAATTTATTAAATGATTATGTAAATCTTCTAAAGTTTAAACAATTCACGAAAAATGCTTTAGAAGATAAAAATTTCATGAATTCATAATTCAGTACATAAAAGGTTAACTTATTTTATTTGTAAAATAACATTGAAGATGTAAGTTTCGCGCGCGTGGATGTATGCATATACAGGTTGTTTCTAAACTCGTGAGCCAAAATGTGAGGAAAGATATACACATACATAAAGAAGTAATTTTGGTATAGAAATGTGAAGTAGAAAAAGAAAAGTGTTGGCTAAAAACAAGAAATGCGAACGATTGATATAACAATTGCAATAAGTGCTCAAATGCGCCACTACCAACATACAGGGTGATTCAAAACGTATCGTTCAAATTTCGTGGGGAGGTAGTGAATACTTCAGGAAACCGATTTTATGTAGAAAAGTATGTTCGCAAATGTACGCATGCGTATGAAAAGGGCGATATGTGTACCGAACCTTCCATTGCGTCTCAATCATTGTTTTGGCTTTCCTAAAGTTAGTCTTATTTCTCTCCTATTTCCACTTCTCATTTGGACTTCCACAAAGTGTTTTACATCTTTAAAAACTCCAAAAATCTCATTAATTTCATTTATTCAACGCCTTCATTATCTGACGCCTGGAAACTTCTTGTTTAATTTTGTTCTTTCGAAGGCGTTGAATAAAGGTCATTAACGAGATTTTTGGAGATTTTAAAGATGTAAAAGGCTTCCTGAAAGTCCAAATGAGAAGTGGAAATAGGAGAAGAAATAATAACTAGCTTTAGGAAAGACAAAAGAATGATTGGGACGCAATGGAAGGTTGGATACACACAGCGCCCTCTACATACACATGCATACATACTTTCCTATGTAAAATCGGTTTCCTGACGTATTCCCTACCTCCCCACGAAATTTGAACGATACCATTTGAATCATCATGTAGATACATATCTGGCAGCATCTAGCAAGTGATTGGCGTACCCTTTCGAAGATTCTGGATCTGGATGTCTGATTAACGAGACACCATTTGACTATGATGAGTACTTCATTGCAAGACTTTCAGTCGCTGCAACTGTTCGTAGAACACCTGGGATCTCCGAAAGGGTACACCGATGGCTTGCTAGACGCTGCCAGGCATGTATCGATTCTGGTGGGGGCACAGTTGAGCACTTACTGTAATTATTGCATAATTTATTTTCATTTTCTCCTCAATTCTTGTTTGTCGTCAACTCTTTTCTTTTCCGACCCCACAGAAAATATTTTTGATGCTAGATTCTGCAACTTATTTTATTTGTAAAAGATATTGAAGATGTATGTTTCGCGCGTGTGCATGTATGCATATGCAGGATATTTCACGAACAGTTGGTGCAAATTTCATTAGGCATAGTATCACTTAATTGACGAATTTTTACTGAGTACATAATTTTGGAAAATGCAAGACGTATACATTGCGATTGTTAAAATTTACTAGTACAGAATATATTGTCAATTCCATCGTAACTGACGTAACATTTATCATTGAATTTTATTTTCAAAACTATGTAGAAAATTTGCTAATAAAGCTGGAACAATTTTTTACAATTTAAAATATTTCCTACTAAGGACTTAATACCCAAATATCTACAGATTATTTCAATTTTTCTTTTAGTCCCCAAAATTGCATTTCAAAATTCTGTAACTGGCGTAACATAAAATATACAAACATTTCTTCTGGCTGCATTGAAGTTTACAAGTTTTCAAAACTATCCCGTTTAAAAAGTGATAAGTGATTTAATGTTCTCAACAACACTAAGTAGTGCCAAATTATAACAGTAACTTTTTAAATTAATTTCCGAATAATAAAAAAGAAAAAATGGCATTTACACGTGTAACTGATATAACTTTTTTAGTGTAACTGACGTAACATTATGACTTTACAAAGACAATAATGATACTAAGCTTAGTTTGCAAACAATAATTTAAAATGCCTTTTTATTAGGATTTTATTACAGAATATAAAAATATCATGTTTTACAATCATACCCTTAAATTAAACAAATTATAAATTTTATCCCCCCAAAAAAGGATAATTTTATGTGGAATTGCCCTATTATAAAAAATAAATCCAAGAAAATAATGATGATTTACTATACTTTTTATCCACAAATATCAATATCGATTTTTAGAGATATCAGTAAATGATCTATACTTGCCTTCAAACATTGTACTGAATAAAATACCTATGGAATGTTAATATATTTGGTACTTGTTAGTTATCCCGTCGACCAAATTACTGTCGCCAAATTGTAAGATTAAATGCCAATAATAGTTGATCGTAAATGTCGCATTCATTTGACAACTCGTGTTTACGTCATCAAGTGATTTTTATTTCGATGTTTTATTTGTATTTTAATTAATGTTAGACTAATTTATTTGTTCTTTCGTTATTTAAAATAAAAATTATGCCAATTTGTATATTTTGGCGAATGGTTTGGCGATTTATATAATTTGGCGAAATTGGTCGACGGGATAGCTAACAAGTACCATATATTTGTAAGGACCTTGTTGTACAATCTTTCCCCATACACTAAAATGTGTTGTATGTGCAATCACATAGGCCATATTAATTTATGTTTTCAATTACCATAATTAACTATGATAAATATTGCATTTAGGTGTAAAAAATTATTTTTAACTTTCAGAAAAGTACATTTATATGAATTATTTTTCTTGATTAGGTATTTATGTGTTACCGATGTAGTAACACACACACATAAAAATTGGAATGTAATTATAGATGTTCTTGTTACCATACTTAAATAAATATCGTTTAAAAAAATAAAAGTATATTTTAAAAAAGCATTATGTAAAATCAAAAAGTACTTTTAATAAAAACATTTAGCCTACAATGAAAAAGTATAATGCGGCCGGTTGCGGAACATAGAGGTGATGTCCGCCCCACCCTCTAATGAAAATATGTACAGTGCAACCCCTGAATAACGGTTACCAGTGGGACCGATGAAAAGTGAACGCTATTCAGAGATTCAGAGGTGGGTGTTATTCAAAGGTTTCATTTTTAAAAAATCATAATTACATGAATTTAAATGGAAATACACAGTCATTTTAATTAATCCTCACTGTTTTAATACATTTAAAAAATCAGTGATTTGCAGTTACTCTGCACCTTTCTTTAAACAGATAATAGTATGAATTGTTTTGCTGTACAAGTCATCATCTTTATGATTTAATGCAAATTTTTGATTTCACAAAGGTTAGTAAAAAAATTCTATAATCTCTTCCATATCCCCTTCTGCATCACTTTTCTCTTCCTCTCTCCTGTAAAGTATGAATCAAATGTAGCAGTCTGCCAAATCTTTGTCCAGACATAAACTTACTGGCGTTCGGGTTAGTTATGCTTGCTGTTCTAATTAATATTATCTAAATTTTCCCCATCATTTTTGTCTTCATTTTCTATGCCTAGTTTTTGAAAAGGATTGAGTGTTCAAGAGATTAAGTAGCATTTTGCTGACACATTAAGTAAAGTTTGTTTGATCTGCTTCAGATTTTGGTTTGCCAATAATTTATATGAAATTGTACCAGAAACTGCTTGAAAACATTTTCTCGTCACTTTTGAGAAGCTATTGTTCAGAATTCCTTATTTAGAGGTTCGTACAAATGTTAATGCTATAGAATGTGTTTGGTTCCTTCAATATGTGGCCGGTACTCGATTGTTATCGTTGTTTAGAGCTGACCGTTCAAGGAGGTTTAACGTATTTGATATGCGTTATAAATTATATACGTAAAAATGTAGTTGCTGTATAAAAGTATAAACTATCAGATCAGCAAAATTTTAATAATTAAAAAACAGACTTTGTATACAAGCGATTAAATTAATGGGTTTAAACATAGTTAAAGTCAAATTGAAGTACGATAAAAAATTTAATTCTTATTTTTGAATGTTGTATTTTATATTATTTCGGAGTTTCATTTTCTACCAAGCTGTTTGGTTCCAATGTCTGGGTCTGCCGTTATAGAATTTAAATAAGGTATAAATACAGAATCTACGTATCATGAAGCTTTTGGTTATAATTTTTTTATACTTAAAATTGTCTTTGCCTTTTTAATAATTATCCTTATATTCTTATTATTTGCTCTCTTCCTGTCAAGAGTAAAAAACTATGTTTTGATTTTTTTCTCACAGTTAAATAAATAAACTTAAAAGAAATCTAAAAATTTAAGTGTTGCATATAGAAGTTGTGTTGAGTCGTTTCTCTCGAATAAGTGCGTGCAGATTTTATCAAAAAAATGTTCTCGTAGTTTCTCCTTAGAGACTTTTGTCAACATAATTTTTGCGAAATTTAAAAAGAAAATGAATCATTGCTCTTTGTTTTGTACTCAACTTAGGGGGAGGGAGGACGCAATAATGTTGTATTCAAGTGAAGTGATAATGTTTTTGACAGCAAAAAGCTATATATACCTTGATATTTCCGTGGGTATTGTTTACTATCTGCAAGTATAATTCTTAAAATGATGAAGACTTTAAAGTGAAAGCTCCTTGTTATTATTGTAAACACAGATATGATAATCAATATGCGTATTTTTATATTCAAATTCGATATTGCATTCTCTGAATATGTTTATCTTTTCCTGTATTCGTAAAAAAAAAAAATAATGTCAATTTTTCCCTTTGTGTTTAATATGGAATAAAAAAGAAAAGTGCCCAGTTAAACTGATGGCATTGAACTCACGGTCTATTCACACTCATTGTATATTATACTCTTATTTCAAAGAATAATGCCCTCGAAAAATAAATTAAGGGCGGAGATTAACCCCCTTCCCCGTTTCTTCCATATATACTTAACCAATGAGCCTCCAAATGTCATCGGAGAAGTACTTTATCGAAACAAACCGGTATACCAAATTTGAAGCAAATCGGATAGAGAAACATATTTAAATTAAGGGGGGTTCCCCCCATTCTCCCCTTTAGACTTAAACAATGAATCTTCAAATCTAATCAGGGAAGCGCCTCATCAGAATTAACCGGTATACCAAATTTGAAGAAAATTTGATAATTCTGCATGAAAAACCCATTTATTTAAGTTAAGGGGAGGATTAGCCACCCGTCACCCCCTTTATACTTAACCCATGAACTCCCAAAACTAATCAGGGAAGCGCCTTATCAGAATGAACCTAGAAAAAAAAAATTGAAGCAAATCGGATATTTCTATCAAGAGTTATCGCGTTACGTACATACATGCAGAACCGGCAGGCAGAATAGCTCTAGGCTTTGACAGGTGGTGAGCTAAAAGAGGAATGAATATTGAGTTGTTTCTCATGATGGACTCGGGTAAAAAAATTTTCTAGTATTCTCTAATTTTATGTATATTGTGGAAAACTATAATTTTCAGCAACGTAAGTTTTTTAAAGGATAAAATTACTCTTCTATACGATAATTTTTCACTATCTGATAAGGCACTTTAATTTAAAATTTTAACTGTCCACATTTAAAATTTTACATCTCCGATGGCATTGTAAGACATTAGGGGAAAAAATTCAGCAGATGCCGTTAGATTTGCAATTTCCATTTTTTTATTTATTTATTTTTACCTTGGATTTTTCATCTAAATTTTCGGAATACGAATACGAAACCTGTCATTCGATTTAACACTTAAAAAAAAAAACATTATCATTTCATTTGTGACGTATTTTTGAACATGATCTATGATATGTTTTTGAGAAATTATGCCTAGGTTGGAAATAAATTTTTTTTTTTTATTATTTAAATATAATCAAACTACACACAAGCCAGAAAGTGACAAAATGATAATTTATTGAAAAAGCGATCATCTTTTATACGAAAAGAAGATTTTTCCTTTTCCTGTACACTGTTCAAAATTTGCAGCATTCTGGCAGGTCATTTGACCGTTTTTTTCCGAAAACGGTTTCACAACCGTTAATTTAACACTATTCTGACCATATTATTGACCATTTTATGGTCAGAATATAGTTAAATTATGGTTATGAAACCGTTTTTTCAAAAAACGGTCGAATGACCTGCCAGAATGCTGCAAAATTTTTAACAGTGTAGGACTGAATATACATGGAGGCACTATCTCTGTATTTATTTTTATTAATAGGCGTTAAATCATACTTTTTGCAAAAAAATATACAATTTAAAACGACAAAGTTTTTATTTTAGTCCCTACAATTGCATGAAAACATTTTGTATATGTTCACAATATTTTGTTGCCGCTTATGAGATTTCAGTTCTTGATTAAATTTTAAGAATCGCCTATGTTTACTAGCTCATATAAATTTTAAAGAGTAGTTTACTCTATTTTTATGACGCTATTTGTAAACCTATGCAGAACAAAATTATAAATTTAATTTTAAAGAGATATAAATGAATTTAAATTCAATCCATATTGTTATAAGATCATATCCATGTTGATATATGAAATATACTTAAATCTTATTTTTCCTATTTATGTGAAATTGGATCAATTATTGAAGTGGATTTTCTAATGATTTCCATAGAAACAATTTTAAACCCTCTGACTGAGAAGCTCCTTTCGACACAATCGCTGAACTGCAGTTTTCATTGCAATACATGCAGTATTAAAATTAATATAATTTTATGAACTTTGATGTCTTTTCAATCGTTAAGTCATGGCTCATACTCGCAAGCATTACATTCAAGAACGCAATTTTGTTTTTAATATCATGTTGAAATATTTTTTTTAGCATTTAAATCATACAGTGAAACAACATTACGATTTTGTACTTTTTTCTGTGCTGTTAGAGGGTTTTCTTAAAGCCTAAGTATACATTTAAGTAGATATTTTAATGATATTCGCTAAGAACAATATTGAAGTAATGATATGATTTCTAACTGTAACAGAGAAAAAAATCAAACGATATTTACACCATGTTCAACGAAATAAATATTAGGGCTGTGCGATATATCGATAAAATCGATAAAATCGATATAAAATGCATATCGTGATAACGATATAAAAAATCCCTGCACAAAGGCATATCACAAATATCATAATTTTGCTGTAACCCGAGATTATCAGAATTCTTCATTAAACCGCAATATTAAACAGCGCTTCTTCGACTTCGCACCTAGACCGTGTTATTAAATACCGACTCCTCGGTTCGGTTATCATGATACTAACGGACTGACTTCTCCCAGTCTAAACCGTGTTATTAAATACCGACTACCCGGTTTCGGTATTCTTGATATTAACGGTGTGACTTCTCTCAGCCTAAACCGTGATATTAAATACTGACTCCTTGGGTTCGGTGTTCATGATGCGAATGGTATGTGATTTCATTTCGGTGTTTATATGATGGGCGATATGCATGCGGTTTTTGGCGATACATGCGGTTTTCGATGCGATCACCGACAGTGGATGATATATATTTCTTTTTACGACTCAGCGAATACGTTGTATACTATAGTATACTGTACCAAATTTTTAGAATGATGTGCGATAACGTATAATTAAAAGTGTATATGTTATCGTACATCATTCCAAAAAATCGGTACAAAAAATGGTATAGTATACTGAGAGTAACCTGAGCACCCCCGCTTCTGTAGAACTTTGGAACTGGCCCGACAGCGTAACCTGAGCACCCCCGCTTCTGTAGAACTTTGGAACTGGCCCGACAGCGTAACCTCACCCAATTTTCACTTTGAAGTTTGTATCAGTCCATCTGCTATAAAGGATTCAGTCTCTGACTTTTATCGGTTTTAACCCTGGTGATGCGTGATATGCTCGAAAGCACTATGTTTTTAAATGCATCGTATTGTAAATAAAAAAAAAAAATCAACTTTAAGTAATTTGAATGCTGTTTGGTTTTACAAATTTTTAAACTTGCTATTGCACGGTGAATTTAAGGATTTCATGAAATTGATATATTATATCATTTTCAACTTAAATTATTCATGTTAACGCATTTCTAAAATAAATGTTATATTTAGTCGCTGGCAACAGAAGAAGAGATAATATCAAATATAAACATGCTATTTAATAAATATTTTATGTACGAAATTTACATTTTAAAAATAATCTCTTTTAAAATAATCATCTTTTAAATCTTTATTCAGCAGCATCAAAATGAGATTTATGTTACATTAACCGTGAATCCAAAACAAAATTTTAATATCTACGTTTTCGGTACATTATTTAAAACAGTGAATTAATGTAACTTCTTTTTACATCTCGTTGTTTAATAATGTAGAAAATTGAATCCTGTTACATTATGAAAGTATTTTTTGTATTACTTTCTACATGCAAGAGAGATCTAACAAATGGTATGTAATTTCGTGTTAATGAATAAAAGAAGCTCAGAAAATGAATAAATCTGCGTATTAATTTCTCAAATACATATGCGTAAGCAGAGAGACATAATAGAGAATCAACAAATTGGTAAGTGAAATATAAAGTTCCGTTTAGAAAAAGTGTATTATGTATTAAAATATTAAATGTAGCCATTGATAGTAAAGAATGTTTTAGAACAAAAATAACTCATAGTAATGAAATACTATACGTACCGAGTTTTCTGAAATTCTCTACATAAAAATGTATTTTACTAATTTTTATACTGTTACATCAAAATGACAATTATGTTACAATAAAACATGAACTCATAACAAGATTTTAATATCTGTAGTTTTGATAAATTATTTAAAACACTAGATTATTTAAGGCATCTTTTTCCACAACTTTGCTTAATAATGTAGAAAATAGAATAAAGCTTAATTGTGAAAAGAGTTTTTTTGCATTTCATTTTATATGCAAGAGAGATTTAATAAATGAGATGTAATTGCGTTTTAAATAATTAAAAGTGCTCAGACAAGGAAGAAATGTAAGTTTTAATTTCTCGAGTTGACTTATAAATTAAATCTTCTTTTAAAAAATGCATGCATGACTATGCACATCATTTTGAGATTTCATTGGTGTAATTTAAAAAATGCATATAGTTTATATCTTTCTACAAATGAAAAAACTAGTTTAAAGCGCTCGAAAGGAATTAAAATACTTGAAGGTGCATATAATTCCACAATAACTTTTAAGAAAATTTTTGCCTTATTTAAATGCAGAAAAATGTTAGAAATTATACGAGTAAATGAAGTGATTATTAATTGTGATATTTAAATACTAAAGGGGAAATTTCCAATCGGATTAGTGGGGCGAGATTTCTTGAAAGTTCAAAGGAGGGTTCGAATCTTGATTCCTTGAAACTCACAACAATATATATATATATATATATATATATATATATATATATACATAAATTATAATAAATCTATTTTTCTTCTTTAAATAAGAAAAGCTACGATGTACTTTTAGTTTTCTTACGTCAATGGAACTTATCTCTATGTTCCACTCGGCAGACGATTTTTTGCTTTGTAAAATAAACTGATTTCTGAAGCATGAATACGTAAACATAAATATATATATATATATTTTTAATTTTCTATAAAAATACTTCAATCACAATATTATTTAGATTATCTATTGAAATAAATTTAAAGTTCAATTTTAAAATGATGTTAAATAAAGAAATCCAATAATCCTTATCAATTTATATTTTCTCCATTTTATCCCCCCCCCCCAAAAAAAAAAAGCAGCAACTTAGATTACATCATTACAGAAATGTCATTAAAAATTACGAATTAATTTGTATCTGAATAACTAATTCAAATTTTAAAATTCTAAGATCACTTTTGACATCCTCGGTTTTTTCCTATATGACGGTGGAAATTGAAAATGTGCGATGTTTAGAAATTAAAAAAAAATTGCAGTAGCAAAAATTGCAAAACCGAAATTTCATCGTCAAATGTTGCCATTCGCAAAATGACATCAGAGTTAAGCACGGACAGGCTTGTCACTTCTAATTTAGATAGTTGTTTTCATAATTTTAATTTTAAACTTGCTGTTGTCTGAAATTTAATTTTAAAATTCAGCTTTTTTCTTTCTTCTGTTATTTAAATTTGTTAAATCACTAAAAAATATTTAGTGATTTTTAAAATCACTAAATATTTTATTTCCCTCAAGATCAAATATGTTAAATAATGTTATTTTTAATAAATATTAAGTTTAGAAACAATTTTTAAGAAGCATTACGTTAATGACGAATATGGTTTTCATTTTTATACAAAATTTAAATAAATAATTTAGATAATTCGTGATTATCTGGAAGGGTCATAAAAAAAATTTATTAAGAAAGCCCTTTAATAATCATCTAATTGATTATTAACTACGGGTTTTTTATAACTGCTATAGGTTTGATTTAAAATATGAAAATGAACCAAATTTAAGTCGCGAAATTTGATACAAATTTACTGGAAACAAATTTATGTTATATTATTTAATAAACTAATTACATTTGCATAACAAGCATCTTATTTTTGTTATCTTTTCAATTTCATTATAAGCTTGATGCACAAATTTATTTACATAAACATTTCATTAAAAAGAAATCATACTAATAAGTTTTAATGAATTGACATTCACTCTGTCGTATTTTTTTTTTTTTTTATTACTAGGGGGCTCGGCCCCCTACGAGCTACGCTCGCCAACCCCCGTCCAGACACCGCAGACTCTAAATGCACGCTAATTTGATCGGCTTTAAAAAGACTTCGAAAGATTGAATTATAATTTAAAAAACAGTGGCGATCTCCCTATAAACGAATTTCTATTCATTTCTCTTTGATTGGGGAATTTTAACGCCAAATCCGCTGCGGTACTACTTGATTATCCTGTCGACCAATTTCGCCAAATTATATAAATCGCCAAACCACTCGCCAAATTATACAAATTGATATAATTTTTATTTTAAATAACGAAAGAACAAATAAATTCGTACAACATTAATAAAAACACAAATAAAACGTCGAAATAAAAATAACTGGATGACGTATACACGTGTAACAACATTTCAAAATAAGCTAATATAAAATGAATTAAGTAAACAGAGTCTTTGTATCCTGGTATTTTTTAACAAAGCGAAAAGAAAGTTCTTTTAAAGGAGACATTTTAAATTAATTCTCAAAATATCAAATAAATGTCTAGCGCAATTTCTAAATTTAAACTTTTTTGCAATATTATTTTGTGTTCATTTTATGTAATAACTATAATGTGACGTAAATATGACGTAATTTCTCCTAAGACTTCTAACGCATGTTAATGAATTTATTATTTTACAATATCCTTTCTCTTTTAAAATTCACGTGTATACGTTTTATGACGTAATTTTTAATAAGTTCCTGCTTTTTATACGTAATTATTTAATTCTAATTTGAAAGTTTTTTTCCTGTTTATAATAGTCACGTGTAAATAAATTTTTAATTTGAAGCAAACATTATTGCTTGCGCTTTTTATACAGTTGGCAACAGTTTAAATTAGTACAATTTTCTGAAATCTGTAAAAAATATCTCTAGAAATGCTGAAAATTTGAATTTAAAATAGAAATAAAACCTGAAAAAATGAGTCAAAATAAAAAAATTAATGCAATCTGCACTCCGGCAAATTCTAACGCATAAAATGATCTAAAAATGATTAAACTGCCATGTATAGTTTTTGCTGCTATAAAACTTTTTTAGTGGAACGATTTTGTCCAACTTTAGCATTAAATAACTCTTAAAATAATTCTTCGATTTGAAAACTGTCTGCACCAGCGTGTTTATCAAACATTTCTGCATAAAACCACCGATTTTCATATTTTTGTATGCATTATTTTTGTTAATATTAACGAAGAAAGGCCTCCGGTCACAAAAAAATCAAAACCGGCGGCGGCGGCGGCGGCGGCGGCGGCGGTGACAGCGGTAGTTACTTTTTTTTAGAATAGAGAGACTATTATCTTATTTTAACATACAGCTTTATTTCTATTCAAATGTGAACCAATATTAATGATTTAGAGTAGAATCGCTTAACAACGAATATAACGTTAACGAATTTTTCAATTTAAAGAATAATATTTGGATTGTTAAAAAAAAAAATTATCCAATTTCATTATATTCGCTTAAAACAATTTTTCAATATAGCAAATTAAATCATTGCTCCCCAGATATTCGTTTTACGAGATTTTACTGCATATTTTGCAGGCTGTTCCATAAGTGGTCTATTCTCGTATCTTTTTCGCGTATATACGTGTGATATAGCTACCGTTGGAAATACAATAGAGATTCGGCTTGATTAAATATTTTAAATATAATACTGCTAATACTTATCGTTTTCAGTTCCTTTTTGTGATAAGAAAAACAGATCTGCGAAAAAATAATAATAATCCTGCATGGTTATCTGTCACTCTAATGATTTTTACTGAACCGCTGAGTTCAAAATTATCAATTTTTTTTCATTTTATATATACCTTTTTAGGTGCGTTCGTAATTATTTAAATACGTAGCACCAATAGTCATCGTTCGGTCCGTCTGTCTGTCCGCAATTTATTCCGCATAGCAAAAATTACCGAACCCTAATGGCCCGAAATTTTAACTATCTAATTGTTGCAAAATTTTTTCGAGTCATTTAAAATTGTATGACAATCGGATGTATAGTTTAATTACATGGACAGTGAAAAGTTTTCCGTTACATTATGGCCAATGAGAAAATATTATTTCAAGTGCATTTTAATGATGTTACAGCTTTTCGAACAAAATGAAATTGATGTGCACTTATGAAGCGCATTAAAATATACATTCAGTACAATATGCGGTGCAAAAAATATTTATAAAACTAGTTATAGTATGAATGTCAGTATGATAGTATATATGTATGATATATAGTATGATAGTCATTTGCCACGCTTGACATGCAATTTCTAACGTGTTTTACAAAGTAAGTATGGAGGTCAAAGAAAATCACACACAAGTATTTAGTGAAGTAAAAACACTTTAGTGAAAAAAAAAAAAAAAAAAAAAAAAAAAAAAACCTTAAAGATATTTTGTATATTACATTTATTATTAATATGTCATGGCTGCTACAAAATCAAAATTCATTAGAATAATTTTTATTCTTCTTACCCAACAAAGATATCCTCTTAATCCACTCTTGTCTCTCCCCTTTTAGATCGTTTAACTTGTGCAGTACTGCTTGCGAAAGCTTTCGATGCAGCTGTCGTGTTTATCGACTATTGGTGTTTTTATGTCTAAACTTAGAATTCAAGAAGTTTCTGATTCTTTATGATTTAATTTAAAATTTACCAACAAGGCTGAAATTCTAGATATGTGTTGAAAATGTACGTGACAGAAATTTTTGAGTACTTTTTCCCGAAATCATCAGCAAACAAGAAAGAAAGATGTTTCATCAAGCACAATTTACAAAGCACTTTCTAACACATTCAGAATGCAGTAACAAAATCTAACCTTTTAATAAGGGGAACATATCTAAAAAAACAATTTGGAATAGGCATAAGACATTTAAAAACCCAATTTCAGAAAATACAATCTATAGTCTAAAATAATTAAAATTCTTTATTGAATCCGAGTAAATGATTTGGATACTACATGTTATGCTAAAATTTAGTTCAGTTAGGAAACCCATGCCAAACCTGAAAACGCACTACCAGAAATTATCGTGCATATGTAGTAAACTGTAAAAAAAAAATAAATAAATAAATAAATAAAAATCTGTAAAGTTACTAAAATTTTTCTAGGAAACTGGGATTTCTAGAACTTTTTATATAACAGCAACAACAAAATTCATGTAACAGATGCACTTTTGTCCCGTAAATCAAAAAACGTGTAAAGTTACTAAGAATGTTTTAGGAAAGTGGGATGCCTAGAACTTTTTATGTAACTGCAATCCGGGTTACAGTTAAAATTTTTGTAAGATTACTGTAATTGTACACTGTAAAAAAAAATCTGTAAAGTTACTAAAATTTTTCTAGGAAACTGGGATTCCAGGAACTTTTTATGTAACGGCAACAAGAAAAATTCCTGTAACAGATGCTGTTACAGAAATTTTTGCTGTTGCCGTTACATAAAAAGTTCCTGGAATCCCAGTTTCCTAGAAATATTTTAGTAATTTTACAGATTTTTTCTTACAGTGTAGTAGATTATTTTGTAAAGCCACAGATTTCTGTAGCTTTACAAAAGCTAATTTTTTAGATTTACATGTTTTTTTTTTTTTTTTTTTTTTTTTTTTTTGGAAAATGTACAGATAAAATTTTAGTAAACATACAGATTTCTGTTTCTTTATATCTGTAGAATTACAGATTTTTTTACAATGTACTGTAACCGAATTATTTCGTGTGTCCCCATAAATGAAAGATAAATGTTATGCACACATTTTTTAATGCACATTTTCTTTATGATAGCATTTGAATGTATTTCTATGTATAGATTTCTTTATGTATATGATTTGCTTATTACTTTTAAAAAATACTTTTAAAAGCTTTAAACGCTAATAAAGAAAAGTTATTTCCCGTATGAACCATACTATTTCAGAGCCGTTGCTGGAATCACTAAATTGTTTCTTATTTTCAGAATATTACTTCATATTAAACTTAATACTTTTTCTCATACAATTCAGGTATTATTATTTTTTTTTACATACATATTTCTGTTTAATATCCGTGAAAAATTAAGTTTATCTTTTGATGGGATATTAAGTCAAAATTCTTCAAAGTAACATTGATGAATTTTGTTACGCAGACCTCATCATGCATTTAATATTTCCAAAGAGAATATTTTTGGTATTTAAACTGATAAAAGTTATGAGCTAAATGATCTCGAACTATTTTTAAAATTTTATGCTTTTACCGCTGTACCATTAAAAAAATTGTAGGGAAATTTTATTTAAGATATTTTATTATTTTATTATCGTAGAATTGAGAATATTTCCAGACTTGGTGTGAAAATGGATTGTGTGGCATATAAATAATATACGCATTTCTTATTATAAAGGAAATTCATTTATTTTAATAAGAAAGTTATTTGAAGAAATGTGAAAAAAAGTTATTTCTTCGCATAACAGGGAATATGGCTTAAACAAATGATTCGAGAAATATGAAAAAAAAAAAATTATTTCTTTTCTTAACAGGGAGCCTGGTTTAAGCAAATGATTAGAGAAATCTGAAGGAAAAAAAAAAACATTATTATTTTCTTGCTTAACAGAGAGCTTGGCTTAAGCAAATGATTACAGAAGTATGAAAAAAAATTATTATTTCTTTTCTTAACAGGGAGCATGGCTTAAGCAAATGATTAGAGAAATCTGAAAAAAAAATATTTCCTTGTTTAACAGAGAGCCTGGCTTAAGCAAATTATTAGAGAAATCTGAAGAAAAAACATTATTTTCTTGCTTAACAGAGAGCTAGGCTTAAGCAAATGATTACAGAAGAATGAAAAAAAAAATATTATTTCTTTTCTTAACAGGGAGGATGGCTTAAGCAAATGATTAGAGAAATTACGTCCCCCTATAAACAAAATCTGATACTGCCGAAATTCAACAAACAAATATATATCGCTGAAATGTGCAGATGATATAAAATCTGTAATGCTGTACGAGCAGAATGCATGTTCAGTAAAGCTCAGCAAAATTATGAAATTCACTCCTTAGTTTGCGTTTATAATGCACGTAAAGAATAGCATCAATTTATTCTCAAATTAATTTGTTCGTAAATTCTGGTGGCAGTCAATAATTTCAATAGTTTAGCGAAAGAATTATTTTACCCTTGAAATGATAAAATGGAAATCTTAGACTAATATTTGTTAAATTTAATACTTCCAAATACTGTAAAACTCAAATAATTCAATCTCTTGTCATAGGAAATGCCAAACGTCTGGATCGATATCATGGAATCCGGAATTGTATTTAATTGTGCTGAAGAACACACAAAATATTGAAATGGGAATAGTTTATGCATTCGTTAGTGAAAATATGAGGTGTGACAGACATTGGAACCGAATTCGACACAGTTCAAGACATTAAAAATGTTACTAATGCAATTTTTACAAGTTTTTTTTTTTTTTTTTTTTTTTTTTTTTTGCAAATTTTACACATTATTAAATTTTAAATTATGTAATCTGAGTTTTCAGATTTCTTCATTTTGATAGATATATAACAATAAACTCAACACATTTGACTGGGAAACAAAGTATTTTTTCCCCATTCTCTAGTGTGGGTGAATTTCTATGCTTGTGAGCGTTGAGCAATGCTTTCACTGAAATCACTGAAAATATCCGAAGTTAGTTAAATTATTTATAAATTAATTTGTTCTATCATTTTGTTTTATAAAGCAATGTGATATTATGTTTTGTTCCGTGTAACGAATTTGCAACCTAATACTCTTAAAAAACTTGTTGAAAAACCGAAATGCAAATAACCTGTACTAAAATCTTCAACGAACTTTTTAAAAAAACATACAGTGGCGGTCAAATGTATTTGGACAGTTAGTTTCTTTGATTTGTTTGCCATAACGTCTCAGCGAAAAAGAAGCACAATTGATCCAAAAGTTAGGGGTAAGCAAATGACCTCTGACCACGTGATCATTTTGATTGGATACTGAAGTTACTTGATGCAACGGATAGGAATTCAAAATCTGCATGTGCAAAAGTTTCCGACCATTCGTCATTCGTTAGTTTTTGATATCGGTAAAGTATTTTTTTGACCGTGTTTGTTAATTAATCAATGTGAATAACGTATTTGAAATTCAAAAATGAAAATTTCAACAATTATTGTTCGAAAACGAGTGCTTTGTTTGTGTCTAAAGGGCCAATCCTCTCGTGTGATTGCGGCAAAGTTATCGATCGGCAAATTTACTGTGAACGATATTTAAAAAATGTATAAAGATGGCCATGGTCTTCAGGACTTGCCACTGTCTGGGAGACCCCGGAAAACGACTATTTGTGTGGACAGATTTATCAAGATAAAAGCAGTTGATGACCCGCTTAAAAATGCCTCTGCAATTCCACTCGATTTACAGTGTTAAAATATTGTCTTCTCCACTTGTTTTATTAAAAAAAACAAACAAACAAAAAAAAAAAACGTTTTAATCTAAGGTTTAAAGTTTATTTTGACTTTATGATGCTTTCTTATCTCGTTAACATTCGCCAAACTTTATATTTTAATGTTACATACACTTTCGACTGTATCGCATACTTTAGAATTGGTAATATCTTCAATAACTTCTCTCGCTTCTTTCAGATTCTTCGTAAACATGACGACGAAAATAAAATGTAAATGTGAAATGTTCTTTAAGATTTCAATACTGTATCTTACATTTATTCTCCAAAAAGTAGTCTATAAAGTGTTGGACGGAAAACCTTTTTCAGTGTAATTTTCTAACAATAAGAGTATCTCTAAAACTGGAAGACAAAAAATGTGTTACTCATGCAATTTTAAATAAAAAATTATAAAATTTAAATGTTTCAAAATATTAAATTTACACATTTTGCTATCATTATTTTTATTAGTTTATAATTTATTATTAGTTATACAAATTATAATTCAGGAATGTTTTAAAAATTACTAAAGAGAAATTGCTAAATTTAGACTGTAGTAACTTTTTGCTGATTAAAACGTGATATTTATTAATTTGTTTTGGTCTATACATACATTGTTAAAAATATGCAGCACTCTGCTCACATATTAACTGTTTTTGTAAAAAACCGTTCCTTGACCATACTATGAAGATATAATGACCATCACTGACCTTATCATGGTCAGAATTTATTAAAATTAAGGAGCCGATATGTATGAAAACGGACGCATTACTGGAGAGTTTGCTGCAAATTTTAAACAATGCATATATGACTACAAATACGACAAACAAACATTAAAAACGTAGCAATCTGCTTTTTTCTGTAATTGTATATTATAATTTTTTTAACTGATTTTTATAAATACCTTCTCTACGTTTGTTATCTCTTTTTCTTTAATGAGGAGTTTTACTTTGAAATTATTTTCATAACCACATACTTCTTATCACGTTATTATTCGTCAAACTTCAAATTTAAATACTGCATCTACTTCTAACTCTCTCGAATACTTTAGAATCTGGATTTTTCTAAATAACTTCTGTCGCTTCTTTCAAATTCTCTGTAAACATGACAACAAATGTAAAAGAGACGGCAAAATATCAAGCCCGCTGAAGGGTTTCTTCGATGTATTTACCTTTTTTATTTCAAAAAGTATTCTGAAAAGTGTTAGGAGAACAAGTTTTTTTCAGTGAACATTTCAACATATTGCAGAATTTCTGAAACTAGAAGATTGAGCAAACAAATATATACAAAGCTTCAGATATTTTCAGAGATAATTTTAATGAACATTATGTTAACGCTAAAAATCGCTTACATACTTTCACTCAAGAAAACCAAGATAACAAATTTATTTTATTTATTGTCAAATTTTTAAAGGTTATAATTATATATATATATATATATATATATATATATATATATAACCATTAAACAAACATTACCGACCACCAACAAAAACTGTAAAATTATGAATAAAATGACATTAACAAATTGACGAAATACAGTTCCCTCCAGCACACTTAACATAGATTCCAAAAACATAGTAAAAAACAGCAGAAATTGAATAACATAAATGGAATAATGGAAATTTGTAGAACTTAGACAGAATCGTCGGGTCCCAAATGCCTAAAGTTCCACAAATAAAATGTGCGGTTTCATCTTCATTTTAGCCATAAATTAGCTAAAGAATATGAATTTGCGACAACCACACACATAAAACATAGAAATAAACCATTGAACATCAATTAAGTTCAAAGTAAAACAAGATCAAAAAGGATAGAGGGAAAATAAAAAAACGTTACCAAATATATATGTATATATATATTTCCATTATTCCATTTCTGTTGTTCAATTTCTTCTGTTTTGTACTTTGTTTTAATAATCTTCGTTAAGTGTTTTGGCGGGAAACTGTATTTTTGTCAATTTGTTAATGTCATTTTATTCATAATTTCCCAGTTTTTGTTGGTGGTCGGTAATGTTTATTTAATGTTTATATATATATAGGAGGACGTGAGTTTCAAAATTCGTCTTATCCAAAATTTAAAAAATCGTGTTTTCACTACCAATCTATTCGGTTGGTGAACCAGCACCAACAATACACTACAATAAAAAAAAAAAAAAAAAAAAAAAAAAAAAAAAAAAAAAAGCAATTTAACAATTTACAACGACCATTTGGAAAATGATTTTTTCAAAGACTAAAATTTAAGACATAAAAAATAGCACGGAGTTAATCATACATTACGTACGCCATGAATTAAACATTAATAGCGTTATTACACGTAAAAATCTCAAGCGACAAAAATCGCCTGCGGCTCGCCAGATTTCCTGAAACTTACGTATTATACACCTGAAACTTACGTATTATCCAAGCATTTCATTGGCTGTTCGGGAAAAGACTTTTCCATCGTCATATTTCCAAGAAATCTGACGACCAATTTTAAATGAAATTTCATTCTTAAACTTCTAAACATCCCACAATATTACTTTTTACACCGCCGTATAGAGAAAAAAAATGTACTTTTAATGCAATTTTTTTTAAAGCTGTATCTCAATTTTTTTCTGAGTTATTAATTTTTTTGTAGTTTTTATTACTTTTTTGTCATAGTAGCAACAGAAGTATTCATCTCTGTTGAAAGTAAAGGGAAATACAGATTAATGTATAGAACAATCAGAAAACGAATAAAATGCGGATTAAACCAATAAAACGCTTCAGATATGCTTTTGATTTCGTACCCTGACGAAGACAATAACCATTTTTCCAAATGGTTGAAAACTAGTGTTATCCTATATTTAGGGCAATGTAAAATCGTAAAATCTTGTTTTATAATGAAAATCAATGGATGCAGTCACAGAGTTTTCCCGATTTCGCGAAATTTGGTTTTCTGGATAAGGTGAGTTTTGAAACCCACGTCCTCATATATCATTGGTTTTCATGGTAAATCAAGATTTTAAAATGCCAGAAATACAGGATAACACTAGTTTCTTTGCAGGTTGTGATGTTTTCTCGATGCAGGTTTACCAGCAGAATACATTGATAGAGAAAACACGATTTGTTTATTTATTGTTTTTGGAAAAGGCGAGTTTTGAAAGGCACGTCGTCATTATATCTATATATATATGTATATATATATAATATAAGAACTTTAAAAAACAGATCTTATAATTTAAAAAATTATTTTCTGTGTTAAAATTACATATTAGTAACGTTTCGTAGTCTTTTGACGTCGATTAAGTTTGATATAGGTATGTAATTTTAACAAATTGTAAATACAGTAGTACACCGACTTACGTCAGTCACCTCACATTTACGTCGTTTAGCATGGAAACAGCGTTGCCAGTGGGCTACTTTTTTAAAATTAAGATTTCTTGATTGCCACCAGTTGTTGTAAATTGGTAAAATTCGTCTTATTTAATGAAAGATTAAATAAGATAAAATGAAGGTTTATTATACCATTTCAAATAAATAGTGCCAATCATGCAATCTGAATTTTAAAAAAGTAGCCCACTGGTAATACCGCCTGGAAAAAAAAATTCCATAATAAAAGACACGTTTTAAACTTTTTGAACACTTTTTTTTTTCTACGAAGGGGAACTTTTCCGCGACAGTAAGTGATAGTGACAAACAAGTAAAAAAAGTCACTAGAACAAGCTTAGAAAACTCATTCCTATGTTACAAAGGGATTCTAAGAGAAATAAGGCGGAAAAAGTCTGTTCAAACTACTTTGTAAGATATTTTCACATGCTCAAAGATTCGAAGGAGACAGCTAGAAGAACAATAAATTGTAAATTAACAACTTATTGATTAATTCCAAATTCTTGCATCGCAAACGCATTTTTATTGCTTGTGTTAAATGTATGTGACATACTCGCTAAATACAATAGAATATGTTCATTATATTTTGGATAATTTTTATTACTTATCCTTTTTACCCGACTGCCAAGAAGGGTTATATGTTTGGCGCGTATCTTGGTAAGTGGATTTCTTTATACCCTCGAAACATTCCAATGGCTGGATGGATTTTAATGAATGAGGTTTCTATCGATTCATCTTAACCGTCCGATGGTTATAGGCTAGGTTTTGTTTTTATAAATTTAAATTAGCGGCCGTAAAATACAAAATGGCGGTAGAGACGAAAAAAAATTACGCACACTATTGAGTGGCATATCATTGGATAGGTCTTTCAAACTGAAGACAATATTTCATTGACTATTGTACAGTCAGAAGCTGCACATTATTACACAAACTGGAAGTTGTGTAGGTAGGATCTCTGGCTTTACTGCAACTCTAACCTTCATAGGCATCTATAGGCCTCATCAAAACAGTGTTTATAGATAGGAATTAACAATTAAACACAACTTAAAAGTCAACAATACAAGTAAATAAAAAAAAAAAAATAGGGAACTAATATAAAAATAGTTTCACATTGATAAGAAATAATTAATTAGTTCGCTTTTTACGCAGTCGGGGTTTTTGATTTTTTAAGTTTAATTTTTAAATAAGTAAATTGAGCTTATCTAAATGGGCCTGGACTTACGTCGCTAGTGTCTTGGAACGAATTGTTGACGTAAGACGAGGTATTACTGTAATGAAATATAATATATCAATAAAATAATAATCGAAATATGCATTTTAAGAACATACATTTTAAGTGACATTAATTGCTAACTTTTTTTTTAACATTGACATTTCTTAATTATTTTCATTAACATGTAGATATAGGACCCTAAAAATTACAAACGTATAATAAAAAATCGACACTATGCGTTTTTGTGTATATATTTACATGTCATTTCTTAGAAGAGAGATTTAAGTACATATTTCTATGTACGTTATTCTATTTATAAAAATTGTTTTTATCGCACCGTGCTCCCTTAATCTCATTAAAATTCACCAACTTCATATTTTAAAGTTATACCTTCTTTCAAATATCTCGCATACTTTAGAATTTGGAATTTCTTTAATAACTTCTCTCGCTCTACTTAGATTCTTGTAAACAGGACAGCGAATCTAAAAGAGGAAGAATTTTTTTCAATTCGTTGAATATTTTACTACATTGTTTTTGATTCTTTTATTTCAAACAATATCCTTAAGTGTGTCAGGCGGGAAGATCGTTACACTGAACATTACAAAACATCAGATAATTTCAAAAACTAAATAGCAGTGGAAATAAATTTATAAGTAAACAAAGTAACATCAGATATTTGCAACGGTCATTTTAATGAAAGGAGTGTTAACACTCACAATCGTATTACATTCGTATTCATACATACAAGAGAACAAGATAAAATAGCTCTGCTTTTTAATCCAATATGTAGAGGATAATGTTATATCTACCCTATATATATAAAATCCTAATGAAACGGATATTATGAAACGAATTTATGTGACGATTATATGAAACGACTGATTAAACAACTGATTAAGTTTCACGGCGATTTCTCCTAAAACACGGAATACTTTGTGATGAAATTAACACCAAAAATACGTATTGATCTGCAGATCTCAAAACTGGTATTAGAATTATTAAATTCGAATTAGTTTTCAAAATATTAATTTTCTTCTAATTTTATATACTCTTCTTTAATGATGGCAACTCAAATTTTAATCATAACAGATTTTTTTTTTCTTCAGATTTTAGGAAAGGCTATTATTTTTATCTAATTTGGTGAGAAGTTTGGCCTCCTTTAAATGTATGCTAAGAAATGTACCATGTTACTTTTCTTCATAATTCAATTTGTATTTCATTATCATTTTATTTAATACAAACTGAAACATTTAAAATAAATGCCTTACATTTCTTTATTTTATTTTTAAACGAAATGAAAAGAAAAATATTAGGCACAGATGTCATATACGCACCGGGGTACCTAATTGGCGCCAAAATGGCATTATTTTGGTTGACATGGTAACCCGGCTATTGTTGTTTATTTAATAATAAATGTTTATTTACTTTATTTTCTTTTTTTGAATTACGTAAATTGTTTTGTTCTATAGTTAATTATTTTTTTGGTTATTTTCCTTTAAAAAAAATAATAGAAAATAATTAAAAAATACGGTACTACTTAGTATCATATAAAAATGAAGAGTTCTAAAAATTCAGATTATCTATACTCCTATTATAAAGAGGGAAAAATTGTTTATTTGTAGGAGGTAAGCTCAGGAACTATCGAACCGATTCCAAAAGTAATGGTATCAAAATGATGGTGTTAGTCCAACTTAGAACATAGGCTATATCTTACGTCGATGCCACTACCCCAAAGGGGGTGCAGGAGCAAAAAACGTTCTAAAAATGCGATTTTTGCGTTATGGAAGGGCCTAGAAATATGAAATTTGGAATATTAGTTACTTATAAGATATAAATGATGTCTAAGAACAGTTCTTAAACAATTCGAAATTTAAAAGGGTTGAAAATGCACAAAAAGTGTTCTAAAAAACGTTCTAAATGGTAGTTTCTACAGAATCTCAGGAAATACCAAACCGATTTAAAAAGTATTGGTGTCAAAATGACGGTGACAACGCTTGCTCCAAGATAGGCTATGTTTTATGTCGGTGCCACTACCCCCAAAGGGGGTGTAGGAGCAAAAAACGTTCTAAAAATGCGATTTTAGCGTTACTGAAGGGCCTAGAAATATGAAATTTTGAATATTAGTTACCTATAAGATATAAATGATATCTAAGAACAGTTCTTAAACAATTCGAAATTTAAAAGGGGTGAAAATGCACAAAAAGCGTTCTAACAAACGTTCTAAATGGTAGTTTCTACACAATCTTAGGAAATATAAACCGATTTAAAAAATATTGATGTCAAAATGATGGTGACAACGTTTGCTCCAAGATAGGCTATGTTTTATGTCGGTGTCACTACCCCAAAGGGGGGTGCAGGAGCAAAAAAACGTTCTAAAAATGTGATTTATGTGCTACTGAAGGGCCTAGAAATATGAAATTTGAAATATTAGCTACTTATTAGATATAAAGGATTTCTAAGAACAGTTCTTAAGCAATTCAAAATTTGAAAGGGGTGAAAATGCGCGAAAATCGTTCTAAAAAACGTTCTAAATGGTGGTTTCTACACAATCTCAGGAAATACCAAACTGATTTAAAAAATAATGGTGTCAAAATAAGGGTGTCAAAATGACGGTGACAACCCTTGCTCCAACATAGGCTATGTTTTATGTCGGTGCCACTACCCCAAAGGGGTGCAGGAGCAAAAAACGTTCTAAAAATCCAATTTTTGCGTTACCGTAGGGCCTAGAAATATGAAATTTGAAATATTAGCTACTTATTAGATATAAAGGATTTCTAAGAACAGTTCTTAAACAATTCGAAATTTAAAAGGAGTGAAAATCCGCAAAAAGCGTTCTAAAAAACGTTCTAATGGTGGTTTCTACACAATCTCAGGAAATATTAAACCGATCTAAGAAATAATGGCGTCAAAATGATGGTGAAAACACTTGCTCCAACATAGGTGATGTTTTATGTCGGTGCCACTACCGCAAAGGGGGTGCAGGAGCAGAAAACGTTCTAAATTGCGGCTTTTGCGTTACGGAAGGGCCTAGAATCGTGAAATTTGGAATGGTAGTTAGTTATAAGATATCAATGATCTCAAAGGACATTTCCTAAAAAAATCGAAATTTAAAAGGGGGGTCAAAATGCGCAAAAATCGCTACAAAAAACTTTCTAAATTGCGATTTCTATGCAATCTCAGGAAGTACTGAACCGATTTCAAATATAATGGTGTAAAAATGATGGTGACAGATCTTGCTCCAAGATAGGCTATATTTTATATCTGTTTCCACTACCCCAGAGGAGATGCAGGAGCAAAATGCGCGAAAAGCGTTCTAAAAAACTTTCTAAAAGCCGAGTTGTCAGCAATATCTCAGGAAGAATCAAACTGATTTCAAACGTAATGGTAGGAAATTGATGCTTACAGCCTCTGCTCTAACATAGACGCTATTTTATGTCTTTATCACTATCACCTAGACGTTTTAGGAGCAAAAAAGCGTTCTAAATTTCGATTTTTTTGATCGGTAGGGGCTAGCAACTTAAAATTAGGCAAGGTACATATTTATTAGATATAAATGATCTTTAAGAACAGTTTCGAAAAAATTGGAAATTTAAAAAGGGTTGAAAATGTGCAAAAGCATTCTAAATTGCGATTTCTACTCAATCTCTGGAAATTCCAAAGCTATTTCAAAAGTAATGGTTGCAAATCAATTATGACAGTCCCTGCTATAACATAGGTTATATTTTATGTTGCTGTCACTACCATCTGAGGGTTGCAAAAGCAAAAAATGTTCTAATTTGCCTTTTTTTTTGCACAACTGAGGGGTCTAACAGTTTGAAGTATGGCATGGTATTTACTTACAAGATGCAACTTCTTTCTAAGAACATTCGAAAGAAAATTCCAAATTTAAAAAGATGAAGTGTGTGAAAAGCGTTATAAATTACAATTTTAAAGCAAACTTATAAAATACCAAACCGATTAAAAAAATAATGATGACAAATTGTTGGTGATAGAACCTGCTCAAACATAAGCTATATTTTATGCTCAAACATAAGCTATATTTGTCTGTGCCACTACCACCAGAGGGTTGCAGGAGCTAAAAACTTTCTAAATTGCGATTTCTGTGATACTGAAAAATCTAGAAACTTTGGTGCGAAAGCATTCTAAAAAAGTGCTAAATTACGATTTCTATGCAATTTCAGGGAATGTAAACCGATTATAAATGTAATAGATGCGAATCAATGGTAACAGTCTCTGATCCTCCACAGGCTATATTTTATGCCGATGATTCTGCCACCTGGGGTTTACAGGAACAACAAACGTTCTAAAAAAGGCCTTTGAAAGTTTTCTAAATTACGTTTCTGTGGAATATTAGGAAATAACAAATCGATTTCAAAATTAATGTTGGCAAATTAATGGTGACATTTCCTATTTCAACATAGCCCTTTATGTTGATAAAGGTGGTAGGACTTGGGATTTGACATGATGATTAATTTTAAGATGTAAGAAGATGGTTTCCAAAAAATTCAAAACTTCAAATGAATACTGAAATGAGCGTATTAATTGAGCATAAAAGTTTCAAAATATTTCTAAATTATTATTTATTTAGTTTTATTTCGTTTTATTAATTTAAGTCTCATTCCTGCATATTGCAGTGTAATAATTATATTTAATCAAACTGTGTTTTAAATAGTAATTTTTAAATTATTCCTAAATGTAATAAGTACCTTTAAAAAAAAAAAAAAAACTTTTAATAAAATAAAATATTACCTTCTAATAAAATAAAAATTTAATTAGTACCTTTTAATAAAACTTAGACATATAAATATCACTTGGCATATTTTAAATATTACACGAGCAAAGCCGCGGGGTTTGCTAGTATAATATAACAAGAAAGAAAAAATCATGCCTCCAGCATAGATTATGAAACATTTTCCAACACATTCAGAATGTTGTAGCAAAACCACACCGTTTAAAATTATTAAAATATTACGTCTAATTGAACCATATGGAAACTCATAACACATTCGAAAACCCAATTTCAGCTGTTCCCATCTACAATCGGAAAATTATCCGAATATTTTCAGCAGCCACCTACCTACATATAACATATAGAGGGCTGCTGAAAAAGTTCGGATAATTTTCCGATGATTCGTATATCTATCAACTACATGCATGCCAAAATTTAGTTCACTTAAGGAATACATATACTTAAGTTGAAAATTCCCCTTCAGCAATTTCCTTTAGTAAGGAGAATAGTACGTGAATACTTTTATGCAGCCCTGTACATGAGCTATAGAATTTATATATGACGAGTAACATACAAAAAATTAGTTAATTTTAAAAGCGCATGCCGAACTTTAAAACATAAACCCCAGCAATTATTACCCAAAGACAGTACTGTAACCGATTTCTTTTGTGTCTCCCTGTAAATGAATAAAAATGCCATGAATGTCCTGTTCTAACGTGATCGTAGAGAAATTCAGTGATTCATATCAGTTTCAATACATTTGAAATAGCGTCATATCATTAAAATACTCTACTAACGATTTTTCACCATATACCGTAATGTATTGGAATACTTTTGAGTGTCCTTGTAAATGAACTGTTAATCCCACATACTTCATATACAATACCAAACATGCTTTGGTGACCATAAATAACCTTTATCAATTTCATGAAAATCCGAGTCTTGCGGAAATTAGAGCGTGAACAGACGGACTGACAAACCCAATGCATAAACACTTTTCAACTTTAGTGCAAAGTGTTAGAAACTGAATTCGTGAGCGGAAGAAGATGTTACACTGTCAGCAAACCTCGTCAATATACACTAAATTATTCCTTCTTTTTTAACAAGTAATTTCCGTACTCCTAGAAAACATGTTTTATCCGAGAATTCTCCCCGAACATCTTATAAAGAGACAGAAATTCCGTTCATTCCTACCGCGCATGCGTATTGGGCCCATTAATAATAAATCCGATTTTATTTCAAAAATGAAAAACCAAAAAGTCAATAAATTAAGATTTCCAATTTAATTTAAAAAGCCAAAATTTTTTTCGAATTTCAAAATAAATAACAATTACTTTTCTAATTCATTCAAAAGTACTCACAATTTATTTTTTAAAGTTGAATATAGTTAAATAAAGTTGAATTTATAGAGTTGTTTATAAATAAATAGTCACATTTGAAATATACTTTAAATGAACACATTAAAAAGATATTTTAATTAAGAAAATTAAATGGAAAAAAACCAACATTGCTTTAAAAAAATCTTGTCGAATAAAAATATAATATTCGTATTTTATCTCTAACAATCTAGCTAAATCCATTTAAAATTCACATTTTTTAAACTATATTAATACTAAAGTATAAAAAACCCAACCACAATCTCATTCAAGACGAAATCTTCCCGAAATGAACTTCAAAATTATAACCTTTAAAGAAGTTGATCAAGCCATACCCATCTGAAAGAAAACATATTTACTTCAAAGCGTTTCGCTGCTGTACAACTATAGCTCAGTGCTAGCGTTCGAATACTAGCGTTCGCTAGCGTTCGTAACGTTCGAATCCAGCGTCCTCCGTTTTTGCCTTTTCCCAACTTTCTGCAATTGACGGATATTTTACCTCCTGTATTCCAACCCAATGGTTCCCGTCGGCCTAATCGTTTGGAGTTTCGTGGTTTTCTTCGAACCATGGATTTTCATGCGTAAATACGTGTTAGTCTCCCTTAGAAAGACCCCCACGAAGGGCACTCCGCCCCCATGGGCCTATATCCCTCGAGTTGATAATTGGTCGTCAAAAATCAACACATTTATTTCCTGTAACGGAGGGGTGAAAACATATATTCGTAAATTCACGGAAATATGCCGGCAGCAATACTGCCAGTAGGATTTCCACGAATTGAAGAAAGCTTTTTTGAGAGTGTATACAGGGTGATTCATAAATATCGAAACAATAGGCTATTTCCTTAAATATTACCCCCAGACCCATACTTCCAATTGCAAAGTTTCTTAAAAAAAGGGGCAAAATTTAATGACATAAGTTGCAACTTCATGGGATGTCTATTTGAAAAAATACGTAAATAAAATTTTTATACGGCCCCTGTAGCGTAAAAATTCCAATCAGGAAAACTTTCCTTATCCATTCCTGAATTAAACACAAAAAATTGCATCTTCATATCTGAAAAACTGCAGAGTTATGGCCGTTTAAATAATTCATCAGGTTTTAAGGGATTAGACACAAATCGAAATGCGCGCAATCCAAGAAACAATGTTACTTTAAGAGTTCTAGGAAACATGTAAAAAATATATTTGTTGAGTTAGAATTTTGATTTTTTTTTCTTTTTTTGTGATGGTACACTGTAAAAAAAAATCTGTAAAGTTACTAAAGTTTTTCTAGGAAACTCGGATTCCTAGAACTTTTTATGTAACGGCAACAACAAAAATTCTTGCAACAGACGCACTTTTGCGCCGAAAATCACAAAATCTGTAAGGTTACTAAGAATTTTTTAGGAAACTGGGATGCCTAGAACTTTTCATGTAATTGCAACCAGGGTTACAGATAAAATTTTAGTAAGATTACTGTAATTTTAGCAGATTCATTTGTAAAGTTACAGATTTCTGTAGCTTTACAAAAAGTAGTTTTGTAGATTTGCAGCTTTTTTTGTACAGTTACAAATGAAAGTTTTGTAAGCATGTAACTTTACATCTGTAGAACTACAGATTTTTTTTTACAGTGTAGACCCTATAATTTGCAAACAAAATCACATCCTAATATTTTTCATAAGTTTTTAAACATTTAAATGATTAGTAATTTTTTAAGCGGATTTAATTTGAAATCTTTATAAATTGAAACATTATAAACCGGATTTAATTTTTTTTTCATTTAATTAAAAAGGAAAGTAAAATTTTAGTTTTGTTTCAGGATTTTTTTAAATATTAATTTAAAAAATATTAAAAATATTTATTTAAAAAATTAGGTAACTTATTTTTCAAAAAATCATATTTTGAAAAGTAAATTTTTTTTCAAATTTGCTGAAACAAAATTAATGTAAAATAATAAAAAAAGGCATATTTCAAGTTTGCTTTTAAAAAATTGCACGTGAAAAAGTAACTTCTTTCTGTGGCTTAAACTTCCGATTCAGTTTAACTTTTTCCGTTTACACCTTTAAATGTCCATAAATAAATGTTAAATGTGTAATTTGAAACAATGATTTTTCTAACATGCCGATTAAGAGTTTTTCATAATTTTAACCCTCACAAATTCAGGCTTTTTATCGTCCCGGCGAGGCCGTTAAAACAGTCTGTATTCAGGGGCCGGGATAGCCAGACCCGAGATTGGCGACTTTTTTCTGAAGACTCGGCCAGACCGACTACCGTATTTTTTCATACCGAACCGGGTGTTGGTGTGATTTATGACGGCTAATTATCTTCACGATGGATATGGGCCCGAAGGAAGGAGGCGGGGGGGGGGAGTGCCTTCCGTAGAGGTGTTTCTAAAGGAACCTAACCCGCATTTACGCAAGGATATCCAAGGTTAGAAAAAAACAACTGAAAACTCCGAACGATTGGGCCGAACGACGCGATTGGGTTCGAACCCAGCATCTCCCGTCTACCAGCTTTGAGAGCAGAACCTCTCCGCCACTTGTTATATACCGAGCCGAGACTGGTTTCCTTATTCATACGTCTCCCCTGGGCGAAATTTTCAGTCCCAGTCTAGAGACAACCCGTATTAAAATTATTAGCTCTGACTGACCTAATCCGTGAAAAAAGGACTAAAATTTGGCTCAGCCCAAAAACTTTTACAACAAATGCATATATTTTTAAATGCCCATTATTTTACAATAAAACTTTAAAATTTATATTTTAAAGGATAGTAGATTTTAAGGCAAAAAAATTAAAATACACTAAAACTAGTGAAACTAGTATGTTGTGGCCATCACAAAACTTTCTTCTATATAAATCACGTCAATTAAATCATTTAAATAGTACAAGAAATTACATGAATTTAGCACCAATTCTTATCAAAGTATATCTGAATTTGAAGTTGGATAAAAATTCATGCATTAGTTCTTGATATAGAGCTATAGCGGAAATTCTGAAAAATGTTGCATAGAGTGCCACCTTTTGAGCGATTTACACCAAAAATAAACAGCACTAAATGATATCAAGGCATACCTGAATCTGAAGTTTGTTGAAAATCCAAGCGTTATTTCTTGAGATAAAGCTATTGCGGAAATCGCAAAAAATACAGCATACCAGCGCCACCTGTTGAGTGATTTACACCAAAAATTAAACAGCACTAAATTATACGTCAATTCATGTTAAGGACTAACTAAATCTGAAGTTTGATGAAAATCCGTGCAATAGTTCTTGAGATACAGCTCTTCCGGAAATCGTGAAAATGCAGCACCGCAGCGCCACCTGTTGGGCGATTTACACCATAAATTAAAAAGCACTAATTTATATCAGGGACTAACTAAATCTGATGTTTGATGAAAATTCGTGCTTTTTTTCTTGAGTTAGAGCTATTGCGATAATCATGGATAATGCAGCATAGCAGCGCCACCTGTTGGGTGATTTTCACAAAAAAGTAATCAACACCAAACTATATCCTGGACTAACTGAATCTGAAGTTTTATGAAAATCCGTGCAGTAGTTCTTAAGATATAGCTATTGCAGAAATCGTGAAAAATGCCGCATAGCAGCGCCACCTGTTGGGCAATTTTCACCAAAAACTAATCAGGTGCAGTTTATATCAAGGTCTAACTAAATATGAAGTTTTGTGAAATTCCGTGCATTAGTTCTTGAGATAGAGCGCCCACAAAAGTTTTGTCACATACAGACTCACAGAGTGACAGAGTGACAGGGTGACAGAGTGACAGACAGACTCAGAGACAGACATTTTCTAAAAACCATCAAATCGTGTTCTGGGCGTTCTAAAACGTATAAATCCGTCGAAAACCGGAAGTCGAAATTTTTCACGAATCCAATACTTTCTTCTTGTAAAGATAGAAGAAAGTAAAAAATCTGCCTATGACGGAATCCTTTCTTAAAAGGAAAAATATCTTGATCCATGGAAAATGAATATAATAATACCTGAGAAAAAATATATTACATTTACAACTCCTAAAAAGCAAACTTGTCTATGACGCTTTTTTTTTTTTTATTTCCTATGTGATTCTATCTAAAAAGATTTTACTTTATAGCATTTTTCATTGTCTCCAACACATGGAATATGGATTAACGATATTAAAGGAGAAGTGAATCATTTACATATAAATTGAGATTCATTAATAAAACAAATAATCACAGCTTTTGGCACTTCTTTAAAAATAAAAATTATAAGCATGAAAAAAGAAAAAAATATAATAAGTATTTTTGGTCAGAACTCCTCCATACGAAACAACTTTTAACCATATCGATGTAAAAAACTATGTAGAAATTGAGTCAAGCCGGGCCAGGCTACGATTTGAACTTTTTTCCTGGCAGGGGCGAACTTTTTTTCCTATGGGTCGGTTTGGGATCGGACATAGATATTTCGACCCGTGCAGATCTCTAGTGTACCAGCGTACTTTGAAAACAGGTTTAACGTAAAATCTATACGCTGCCTATTTTATGTCCAAAGGAAAGACACTGTCTTATATCGACTTTTAATTATGTACAATTTGTGGATGACCCCTATCCTGCATTCAGATTGAGTCAAAAACTCGTCGCTAAGAGGCATGGATAAATGGTGTAAGTCACGAATTTTGGATTTTGATATCTCTGCGAATTTTGAAGATATCGAGATGAATTTTTTTGTGTTTAATTCAGGAATGGATCAGGAAAATTCTCCTCATTTGGAAATTTACTCTACGGCGGCCGTATAAAAATTTATTTTTTTGTATTTTCTCATATAGACCCCCCCCCCCCCATGGAGTTGAAACTAATCTCATTAAATTTTGCACCCTTTTTTATGAAACTTTGCAATTGGAAGTATGTGCCTAGGGGCAATATTTAAGGAGATAGCCTATAGTTTCGATATTTATGAATTACCCTGTATAACAAAAGTTAGAATTGGTAAAAATTGAAGTGGAAGTTTTTTGTTGTAATTTAGTTATTTATTTAATTTCTTCTTAGTAGCACATGTTTGAATGTTGTTAGGGGGTGCTAAACTCTCCTAGAAAAGAATATTAACATTTAATTTTTAAATATTAGAAATTATTTTCACCATTTGAATTATTAAATATAAAAATGTTAAATTCTAAATGACACTTTCACGGGTATTTTAGTACATTATTAGTATTTTAGTTTTACCATATGTATAACACCCTACAACGCTTTCATACATGCGATAAAGGAATTTTTAAGAAAATACATCATAACATGTTCTTCCACTAAACTCTTCAATTATTCTGTAGCATGAAATTCTATATAGATTGTGTTCCGCATCTTGTGATAATTATTCAATTGTAATACAAGTGTTTAGTTCTAGTACACATGTACAAAATTGAATAAGTTAAATTAATAAAATTAATTCATAAAAATATGTATTTTAGAAATATAACTTTTAAAATGTACTGAATTCATACTGATTCAAATATGTATTTTGTCCAATGTATTTTTATTTCACAAAAAACTTCAGACTAACAATAAGCAGAACGTTTCTTTCTATATTTTTAAAATGTTTTTAAAGAGTAACTTTTTAAATGACTTCTCTACTTGTGTTAATTCTTTTTTTTTTTTTTTTTAAATATGGAATTTTACGTAAAAATTATATTTATCTCAGCATACTTTCTTATACTCATTAACATTCGCTAAACTTCATATTTTAATGCTGCATCTACTTTCAACTATTTCGCATGCTTTAGAATCTGGAATTTCCTTAATAGCTTCTTTCTTCAAATTTCCTGTAAACAAGACGACAAATGTAAAAGAGGCGGAAACTTTTCAAGTACGTCGGAGATTTTATTACACTGCATATACTTTTTTTTTTAATTTTCCTAAAAGTATTTGACGGGAAGTTTGTTTCACTGAACATTTTTAAATAACACAGATTTTATAAAGCTAGAAAAGTAAAAGCTATGTTCCTCATGCGTTTAAAAAAAAAAAAAAAAAAAAAAATGTTATTTGTCATTCTTAAGAGCTCACAAATATTAATTTCAAGCAATTTTTGATTGTTTATTTTTTCTTTTTGCGTTATTTATTTTACAAGTTTTAATCCAAATATATATCATAGTATGTTTTGTTTATTTACAGATGTTGTTAGCAAGGGCCATGTGTTTTTAAATCTCACATTTAACGAAAGTAATTTTTTCCTCCTGCCCGTTATTTTGCTAACGATAACATTTTTCTCTTCGCGCGCTTTTAGGGTTAATGTAATAATATGACGTAAGAGGGTAGAGGTATTTTATTATTCGGACAGACATGTAGTTGGAGAGCTAGAGTGATACTAGGTTTTTGCTGCGAAAATGCGGAGTTAAGAAAGAAAAAAGGGTTCGGTTCGGATATTAACGGTTTTGACCGATAACCCTTAAAATTGTTGCGTTAATCACCCTTGAAATATTCGCTGCGAATAAGATGTATAAAATTTAACTGCGAAAAATTGAGTTATTCAGTAGGTGAGATACCGTCTGCCCACAGGATAAAACCAAAATTAAAATCGAAGCAATTAAACTGCGCCACCCTTTTGAAAGTGAGTCCTCTTTTGCGTTTTATAGTAGATTGAGTTCTTTGCGATTTTATAGTATGATTATTTCTGAAAATGTTATTTCTATGTATATAGTGTATAATATTTGTGTGTTTGTTCTAAATTTAATTGTGTAAATATTCTATATTCTAAATTTAAGCGCATTGCGCATAGTCAAAATGTTAAGCAGTGTGTTATGTTTTTATGTTTAAGAATTGTATATATAAATGTTGTTGTGATTCATTAATTTGTTTTGGTTTAAATTTGAAGTTTAATGTGTATTTTTTTAAGAGTAAGTATAGCCGCCCTGCGGGCGTGTCATCGCAGTTTAGCGGCACATTTCTATGTCATTTTTTAAGTTGAGTTTCTGACATAGAAAGTGGCGAGCCAGCCAGGATACGAATTTGATTTTTTAATATGAGAAATAATCATACTAGAGGTTAATTCCATTTACGTTAGGAATAACAGTAACTGATGCCGCATATTTAGTATTTATAATATATTTTCGTTTTCATACTCATCATGCGGTGAATTTTTATTTATTGTATTATAATTATAATGTTGTGATTGTTGAGTTTAGAATTTATGAGAATTTATGAGTCATTGTTAGAAATATTGATAAGATTTGTATTTGAGATTTTGAGTATATTTTCATTTATATAAAAAATGAATGTTGATACATTGAAGAAAAAACGTGCAACGGCACGTAGCTCTTATACTAGAACAGCTAAGGTTCTAAAGGACGAACTAGAAAAAGAGCAACCGGATAAATCCATTTTAGAGGATAAATTTGTTAAATTACAAACAATAATTAGTGAATTAAAATCTTATGACTCAGAAATGTTAGATTTAATGATAGCAGCTAAGGCTACTGATGATAATTTAGAAACGGAAGTTATAAGTTGCGAGGTATATTCCGATGAATTTATAACGCTCAGCCGCCGAATAAAAGAAAAAATGGATAATTCAGACTTTAAAATTAATATGAGCTCTAATGTTGAGAATAGTGTAAATACATGTAATGAAAAACGGTACAAATTGCCGAAAATTCAAATTAAAAAATTTGATGGTCAGCTGTTAAGTTATCTTTCGTTCTGGGGCCAATTTAAAAAAATCCACGAGGATAAGAGTCTGGATGATGTTGACAAATTTCATTATTTATCTCAATCAATGTTACCGGGGACTCGAGCTTATGAGTTAATTGAGAGTTATCCCTTGACTTCGGACAATTATCCGAAAGTCATTTCTGCGTTTGAGGAGCGTTTTGGTAATAAAGAAATTTTAACTGAGATATATGTGAGGGAATTATTAAAATTAATTATCCAAAACGTACGTTCACAAGGTAAAGATAAATTACCCCTGGTGTCATTGTTTGACAAAATTGAGTCTTATCTCAGAGCACTTGAATCTTTAGGTGTACACCAAGACTCCAATACTGCGTGGCTATATCCTATGGTGGAATCATGTTTATCGGCTGAAATGATTAGGGTGTGGCAGAGAAGCGTTCTATTTAATAACAAGGGACCACGTCTCTCAAATCTTTTAGAATTTTTGCGAAAAGAAGTTGAAGGGGAACAGAGAGTCAAACTTGCGCGGTCGGGGTTTGAAATTTCTCCTCCCTCACGTGAAGAACGCCCTAGAGAAGTCAAATTAAAAAATAAAAAACCTCCCATGAGTGCTGCAAGTTTGGTAGCAACCAAGGAGCAAAAGTGCGTATTTTGCGGAAAAAATCATGAGAGCAAAGAGTGTTTTATCGCTCGGTCTTTGTCCCTAAAAGAAAAGTTAGATAAATTAAGAGAGTTAAAGTGCTGCCTACGCTGCCTTAAGCCTGGACATTTTGCTAGAGATTGTAAATTATTTATACAATGTCATGTATGCAAGCGATCTCATCCCATTATTTTATGTCCCGAGATTCAGGAAAAAAAGAGTGAGACTGTAGGGAGTGCAAAGGGGTCGACTACGGTACAAGCTACTATGTCTACACCTTCGTGTATGAAAGAAGTCCTCCTTATGACATTAATAGTTGAAGTAGTGTCAGGGGGCATGAGGAAAAAAGTCAGATGTCTTTTAGATTGCGGATCTCAAAGGTCGTATGTGCTGAAATCTACAGCCGAAGCTTTAAACTTAGAAAGCCTTTCATCTGAGAATTTAGCGCATACTCTGTTTGGGGGAACAAGAACTGAGTCTAAAAATCATAAACGATATTCTATGAGATTAAGTCCTGCAGGGAGACGTACTGAATATCAATTCTCCTTTCTAGATCAGGAAAAAATTTGTGGAGGGATACCACGCGTCTCTAAAGGTCCATTATTGAGGGAATTAAAAAAGCATAGAATTTGGATTTCAGATGTGGGTGACGGTTACCCTGAAATAGAAATTTTGATAGGTAGTGATATTTATGGACAAATTCTTACGGGTGATGTAATCCAACTTAATGAGGGTTTGACAGCCATTAATACTAAATTGGGTTGGACTTTGTGCGGAGAACCAATAGGATTAAATGTTCAGAGTTTTGAGGGTGCCCAATCCATGTTAGTAACCAATCTTCATGTTCAAAACATGAAAGTTTCTGATATGTGGAGTTTGGAAACAATTGGAATTGCCGATGAAGCGCAAACGTTTTCCAAAGTGGTTGAGGATCAATTAGCTCAGGAACAATTTTTGAAGGGGCTTCATAGAAACGAAGATGGGAGATATTGCGTAAGCTTGCCCTGGGTTCAAAAATTTCCCCCTAACATTTCATCTAATCGGCATATTGCAGAAAAAAGGCTTTTTGCCACTACTCGTAAATTGAAGAAATTAAATAACTTTGACGAATACGATAAGATATTTAAAGAATGGCTGTCGGAAGACGTAATAGAAAAAATCCCGGAATCTGAAAAGAATGAAAAGGGACATTACTTGCCACATCATCCAGTTATCAAATTAGATAGTTTAACTAGCAAAATTAGGCCCGTTTTCGATGCCTCGTGCAAATCAGATAATTCGTTGTCGCTAAATGATTGTTTGATAAAAGGTCCGAATCTCGTAGAAGAAATCCCAGCGATTTTAATGAGGTTTAGAGAAAAGGCGATTGGCGTAACTTCTGATATTAGACGAGCGTTTTTACAGATTGGCATAAAGCGGGAAGACCAAAATTATCTGAAATTTCTTTGGTGGGAAAATAACAAAATTTGTGAATTCCGCCATAAAAGGGTTGTTTTTGGGGTTACCAGTAGCCCATACCTGTTGGCAGCGGTGATCTCATTCCATCTTAAAAATATTCCTAAAAAATTCGAAGTTGTTGCCCCAAAACTTTCAAGTTCCTATTATGTTGATAACTGCGTAACCTCAGTTGATACGAGAGCAGAGCTTGAAGAATTTATGAAACAAGCAACTGGCATTATGGCAGAAGCCAAAATGGAATTACGTATGTGGACCTTTGGTCCCGAAAATGAAACGTTACCTTCACAGAACACTGATACTGTCTCTCCCGTTTTAGGTCTTCAGTGGGACCGTATAAATGATGAGTTTATAATTCCCTTTAAACCTGAGCAAATCTCATCAGACTTATCAAAAAGAAAACTTTTATCTATAATTCATGCGATCTTTGATCCACTAGGCTTCATTGTGCCAATAATGGTACCTGCAAAATTAATACTTCAAGAAGCATGGGCAACTAAGGCAAATTGGGACTTACCTTTGCCAGATGAATTAAAAAATCGGTTCTTAACGTGGTACCAAGGATTGTCTAGTATTTCCCAGCTTAGGTTTCCTCGTCGCATAGGTTATGGAAAAACAGATACTTGGTCATTACATGTCTTTTGTGACGCCAGTAGAAGCGCTTATGCCACGGTTATATTTTTAAGAAGTGAAGACGACGGAAAGGTTCATGTGAGGTTCGTGGCAGCAAAATCTCGTGTATCTCCATTGAAGAAGGTGACAATTCCGCGCCTCGAGTTACTTGCGTGTGTTTTAGGCGCACGTCTAGCCAAATACATCTCTGACGCTGTGTTCTTGGAAGAAGTTCCAATCTACTACTGGACGGATGCGACTGTAGCTCTTTGCTGGATACAGCGAGAAGAAAACTGGGGTGTATTCGTAAATAATAGAGTCAAGGAGATTCGAAATCTGTCGAAGAAAGAATGCTGGAGACACATCCCAGGAAAATTGAATCCTGCTGATATAGCCTCTCGTGGCTGCACGTCCCAGCATCTGCTGCGATGCGGTTGGTGGGAGGGGCCTGAATTTCTGAAAGCAACTCCCAAGGAATGGCCTGAATTTAAATTTTCTCCAGATGAAGAATTAATCGCATCAGAGTTAAAAAGAACAAAAATTATTAACCTAAACGTGAAAATAGAGAAGCCTGAGTGGTACGAACGTTTATCCAGTTTTTCTAAAATAGTGAGAGTTTTCTGCTGGATGTTGCGGTTTGTGAATAAACTGAGAAAGAAGCCTTCTTATAATACTAATACCCTAACAGTGGAAGAAAAAACTAAAGCTGAGATGATTCTGTGGGGTATAGAGCAGAAAAAGTATTTTCACGAGAAAGAAAATTCCGTCCATGGTTTGCTGGTGGTGCGAGGTGATGACGATGTTCTTCGAGTGAAGACTAAAATCATCGAACGAGATGAACTGTCCTTTTTATATCCAGTTCTTCTTCCGTCCAAACATTACCTAACTGATTGTTTGATATGGCAATATCATATACAGTATTGTCATGCGGGTGTGCAGATATTGGCTGCCAAATTAAGGCAGCAGTACTGGATCATTTCTTCAAAAAGAAATATAAAATCTTGCGTCAACCGTTGTGTCATATGCAAAAGATTCACGGCTAAAGCTTTAACTGCGCCTCCAATACAGTTACCCCTTGACAGAGTAAGGGATTCTGCGGTCTTTGAAACCACAGGAGTTGATCTGTGTGGGCCTCTACTTTTAAAGCCAAAAGGAAAAGCCTGGATCGCATTATACACTTGTGCAGTGTATAGGGCAATTCACCTTGAGCCCCTCACGGCACTCAGCACGGAATCCTTCCTGCAAGCTTTCCGAAGATTCATCGCCAGGAGAGGACGTCCGTCAAACTGTGTATTCCGATAACGGAACCAACTTCAGAGGAACGGACAATGCATTGAAGAGGCTTGATTGGCAGAAAATCTCTGAAAATGAGTGTTATCCAATCAAGTGAAAGTTCAATCCCCCTACTGCAGCCTGGTGGGGGGGATGGTGGGAGCGTCTTATTCGTTCAATTAAGACTTTACTCGTGCGAATTTTAGGAAGATCCTCTGTGAATTTTGAAGAGCTTTTAACGATCCTTTGTGATGTGGAAGCCACAATAAATAGTCGTCCATTGACTTACATTTCCGATGATTCTGATGAGCTCATGCCTTTGACACCCTCCATGTTTTTACAAGATGTAAAACAAATAGGAGTGCCTGATCTGGATTCCATCGATTCCAACAAACTGAATGTGCGTGTGAGCTATTGCAACACTTTGCGACAAGAACTGAGAAATCGTTTCCGCAGAGAATATTTGGGTCAACTTGTTCAGAAGGCTAGTGATAAATGCCAAGACCTTAAAGTGGGGGACGTTGTCCTCATCGAACTTGAGAATAAAAAACGTGTGTTGTGGCCCATGGGCAAAATTGTGAAAATCTACCATAGTAGAGATGGTGCTTCCTGGGTAGTACAGGTGAAAACTAACAACGGTTGTTTGACACGACCAATTCAGAAACTATATCCACTAGAAGTTTCAACTGCTGGAGATCCTGTGCTCACCCTTGGAGCGGAAAATAGATCCAGGTATGGAAGGTTGCTCAAACCACGTAAGAAATAATGTGTAAGACTGTAAATAATGACTTTTATTTCATTAATTTAGTTATTGAGAACTGTAATTTATCATGTCATGTCATTTTTATATTGTATTGTGTTTAATTAGTTATTATTTTGTTTTTTATGTCATTTTATTTAATTTAGTAATGCTCAGTTTAACTTTAATTTCTAATATAAAGAATTTTTGTGAGTTACAAAATAATTGATTTTAAGAAAATCAAGGTGGGAGGATGTTAGCAAGGGCCATGTGTTTTTAAATCTCACATTTAACGAAAGTAATTTTTTCCTCCTGCCCGTTATTTTGCTAACGATAACATTTTTCTCTTCGCGCGCTTTTAGGGTTAATGTAATAATATGACGTAAGAGGGTAGAGGTATTTTATTATTCGGACAGACATGTAGTTGGAGAGCTAGAGTGATACTAGGTTTTTGCTGCGAAAATGCGGAGTTAAGAAAGAAAAAAGGGTTCGGTTCGGATATTAACGGTTTTGACCGATAACCCTTAAAATTGTTGCGTTAATCACCCTTGAAATATTCGCTGCGAATAAGATGTATAAAATTTAACTGCGAAAAATTGAGTTATTCAGTAGGTGAGATACCGTCTGCCCACAGGATAAAACCAAAATTAAAATCGAAGCAATTAAACTGCGCCACCCTTTTGAAAGTGAGTCCTCTTTTGCGTTTTATAGTAGATTGAGTTCTTTGCGATTTTATAGTATGATTATTTCTGAAAATGTTATTTCTATGTATATAGTGTATAATATTTGTGTGTTTGTTCTAAATTTAATTGTGTAAATATTCTATATTCTAAATTTAAGCGCATTGCGCATAGTCAAAATGTTAAGCAGTGTGTTATGTTTTTATGTTTAAGAATTGTATATATAAATGTTGTTGTGATTCATTAATTTGTTTTGGTTTAAATTTGAAGTTTAATGTGTATTTTTTTAAGAGTAAGTATAGCCGCCCTGCGGGCGTGTCATCGCAGTTTAGCGGCACATTTCTATGTCATTTTTTAAGTTGAGTTTCTGACAGATGTAATCTCATATTTAAGAATTTGGTATTTACTTAATTACTTCTCTCACAACGTTCAGCTTCTTTGTAAACATGATGACAACTATATAACAGCAAAAAAAAAAAAAAAAAAAAAAAGGTTTGCTGAAGGTTTTACTAGAGTGTATTTACTTTTTTTTTTTTTTTTTTTTTTTTTTTTTTCAAAAAGTGCTAGTTAAGAGTTTAAAGCGGGATGTTTGTTTCACTGAACATTTGTAAGTAATACAGTACTTCTAAAACATGAAGATAAAATTTATGCCCGTTCTGCGATTTGGAATTATAAATTATTTACTTTTATTATGCTACACTTTATTAAGAGATTTCAAAAAAAAAGAAAAGAAGAAGTAGAAGAAGAAGAAGTTTCTGTTTTGGGTCGTTTTCTATGTCTGCATATAATTCCCTAATTTTCTCAACAATCAATGAACTGATTTAAATATAACTTTTAAATTCCATTCCAGTGGACCGAGTAATGTTTTAAGCTGAAAATATTGATTGTATTTTTACTTTCTTTTATCTTCGCAAGAAGAAAGTATTGGATTCATGAAAATTTCCGACTTCTGGTTTGCGCGGATTTACACGTTTTAGGGGTCAGAGATTCCGAAAAACATGTTTTTACAAAATGTCTGTCTGTGAGTCTGTCTGTACGTGAAACACAAATTTTGTGGGCACTCTATCTAAAGAACTAATGCACGGATTTTAATAAAAATGTATATTCTAGTAGACCCTAATATAAATTGGTGCTGATTAATTTTTGGTGTAAATCTCCCAACAGGTGGCGCTGCTATGCTGCATTTTTCTCGATTTCTACAATAGTTCTATCTCAAGAACTAACACACGGATTTTTATCAAACTTCAGATTTATTTATTCCTTGATATGAATGGGTGCTGGCAACGTTTTGGTGTAAATCGGCCAACAGATGGCGCTGTTATGCTGCATTTTGCAGGATTTACACGATTTTTGCAATAGCACTAGCTCAAGAAATATTGCACGGATTTTCATCAAACTTCAGGTAGTCCTTGATATGAATTGACGTTTTGTACATTTTGGTGTAAATCGCTCAACAGGTGGCGCTGCTATGCCGCATTTTTTTGCGATTTCCGCAATCTATCTCAAGATCTATCTAAAGAAATAATGCTTTGGTTTTCAAAAAACTTAAGATTCAGATATACCTGGATATGAATTAGTGCTGTTTATGTTTTGATGTAAATAGCCCAACAGGTTGCGGTGCTATACTGCATTTTTTGAGATTTCTGCAATAGCTGTATCTCAAGAACTAGTACTTGGATTTTCAACAAGCTTCAGATTCAGGTATACCTCGATCTTTATATTTTGGTGCAAATCGCTCAACAGGTGGCGCTGCTATGCCGCATTTTTTGCGATTTCCGCAATCTATCTCAAGATCTATCTAAAGAAATAATGCTTTGGTTTTCAAAAAACTTAAGATTCAGATATACCTGGATATGAATTAGTGCTGTATTTTTTTTTTTATGTAAATAGCTCAACAGGTTCCGCTGCTATGCTGCATTTTTTGCGATTTCTGCAATAGCTGTATCTCAAGAACTAATACTTGGATTTTCAACAAGCTTCAGATTCAGGTATACCTCGATATGAATTAGTGTCCTCTTTATGTTTTGGTGCAAATCACTCAACAGGTGGCGCTGCTATGCTACTTTTCTCAGAATTCCCCCTTCTATCTCAATAACTAATGCACGAATTTTCATCAAGCTTCAAATTCAGATATGCTTTGATGCTTTGGTGCTAAATTGATGTAATTTCTTGTATTATTTAAATGATTATTTGACGTGATTTATATAGAAGAAAGTTTTGTGATGGTCACAACATACTTGTTTTAAATGTTTTTAGAGGGACACGTCAAATATTTCAAGTTATGACTGTCTACTGCCTTTCAAACCTGAACGATGAGCAATAGATTTTGTTTAGAAATACTAGAGGGGTGGCATACGAAAAATAAAATTTAGTTAGTTGAAATGAATTTAAACAAAACATCGATCGATGACCAACCAGAGCGCTTTTATAGATAAGTGAGTGGTGGTATATGAACATTGCAATTTGATTGGCAGAGAAGATTTAGGGAAAAATATTTTAAGCCTAAAATTATTGCCGAGTTAATGTTTGATGATTTGTCCGACTTATCTAATAAAACTTTTCCAGCCGAATATTACCAATTTTGACATGTAGATTGCAACAGTATGGATAAAATATCTTAATATAAGAATGCGTAAAGTGTGTATGTCAAGACTTTTTACGTTCTTCTATCTTTACAGGAAGAAAGTATTGGATTCATGAAAATTTTCGAATTCAGCTTTTCGACGGATTTACACATTTTAGCGGTCAGAGAACTATAAAAACATGTTTTTAAAAAATGTATGTCTGTGATTCTGTCTGTGAGTCTGTGTGTGTATGAATGTACACCCGACTAGTTTATTTATAAAGACACTAGAAATCTTCTCTTGTGACAAAAGATTCTAACTAAAATGCTCCAACTGACTCTTATTAAGTAAATAATAAACAGTCAAGTGCGAGTATTACTGGTTTCATAAGCTCTTACTTGTAAAAGAAATACCAAACGATTTTATATCTCAGTCTTTTATCTGAGTATTATTTAATATTTCCCAAGTTCATGGTTAAGCCTTAACTAGTTTTGGATGAGCCATAGCATTAAATGTTAGAAAAAGATTCCAGCATTTCATAGTTACTGCTACTGCAGCAGTAAAGGTCAGTTTAACCATTCGGGTTTAGCGTATTTTAATTGTACATGTCTTTTCATTGAGTATTATTTTGTCTTGGTTTTATTATAACCATCCTTTAAACTTAAAAAAAAGAAAAAACAGCTATGAGAATTAAAACTTTTAAAATGTGTTCTTAAAGGTTCAAAGTTACTTCCTATGTACTAAAAACACCACTTTTCCAAATAGAAATAAGTAAAAGAAAATAACAATGTTGAAAATGTAAAAAGTAGTAAATTACCCCTCCTGACCCTATTACTACTAATAATAAAAATTTGCTTAAGCTGCTCCTGTTTGCACTGTTACCGATTCTTTTATTTTAACCGTACATTTCACACTCTAAATTTAAAATATAGGTTACTTTTCTGAACAAATCATGTGTGATAAAAAGCAAAAAATATTAGAAAGTTGAAATATCTGTTAAATAATGTTGTAATACGATATTTTCCAAACGTCTCCAAAAACTCTTCCTTAGCCTATTGTCACATGAGTATGAAACGAATACAGTATAACTTCAAAAATCCAGCATCGTCGGGTCCGAGGCTATTCCGGATTTCTGAAGGAATATCAAAAATACTTCGGATATTCCTAATGATGTCTTTAGTCACAGTTTAATTCATAACCAAGTGATTATCATGTGAGTAAAAGTGTAAAACTTTTTTATATTTTCTATTTTCCATGTTATAAAAAAATCTTATAAATAAGGAAGTTAGTTATTCTCGTGTAATTTCTGAAACATCAATGTCAACTTTATTTGTTTCAATTTCTATAGCCGCTCTTTTACCATTTTTTCGTGTATTTAATACAATCGAAGAATATTTCGGAAGTTATTAATTGTCCAATTAAATTTATATTTTTTTCCAGTGACATTTTTTTCTTCTGTCTGTTCCCTGTCTCATCTTCTGAGCTGCTAGCTGCAGCTAGCGTTATTATCTGTTCTACCGCGGCTAGATATTCGCAGTTCCAAATTTTATCGGGCGATAAAATTAAGTAAGTAATTAATCGGATATGGCAAATGAAGAAAACCCGCATTCGGTTTTTGTCAATTATTTGTTTTTCACACTTTCACTTTAGGACTCAGAAGTTTTTAATTCGTAAACAAATAATATTGTCTTTTTTCCAGTAAATTAGAAGTTTAAAAAAATGGGGAAAGGAATAATGATTTTGATACCGGATTTTTGAATTTGCCAGATTTCTGAATACTGGATTTTTGAAGTTATACTGTAGTACGCAAAGTAACTACATTCATTAGATTTCAGACAATGACACATTCGTTAAACCTTAGTAAATAGATTTAATTAGCTACTATTAAAAAAAAATAAAAAAAAAGTCGGACGCGAATGGGTTAACACAACATAATTTTTTTAACTGTGCATAAATAAAGTTATCTCTTTTATTTTGTAAACTTATTTATATGTGGGAATTACAAGAAAATGTTCAGTTTTTCTACAGTTTTTAATACTTTCGAACAAAGCTGAAAAGTGTTTATGAATTGGGTTTGTCTCTCCCTGGTATAACTCGCGAAAAAATAGTGCGATTACCATGAAATTGATATATGTTATTGGGGTTTACAATGGTATGTTCGGTATTTAAAATGAAGTGTGTGACACTTACGGTTCATTTACAGAGATACTAAAAAAAAATTCCATTATATTCTGGCCTATGAGGAAAAATATTTTACGGTGTATTTTAAAGATACTACAGTATTTTACATAAATTTAAAATTACATATATCACTGAGGCTCTGTACTCCAAGTACACTGTATCACTGTACTCCAAGCACTTACTGTAGAATCTGATGTGCATATAATTTATCGTTCATTTATTGGGACCTACGAAAGTATTTTTATGTAGTACTGCCGATGAAGAATAATTGCTGGCAGTGCTTTTCACTTGTGGTACGCGTTTTAAAAGTCAACCATTTTTTAGCTCACAGGCTATCAAAGCCTGGTTCTGTATGTATGTATGTACGGGTGTACGTAACACCAAAAGTCTTGATAAAAATATCCGATTTGCTTCAATTTTCTTCTAGGTTCATTCTGATAAGGCGCTTCCCTAATTAGTTTAAGGGAGTCGATTGGTTATGTATAAAGGGGAGAACGGGGGATTAATCTCCTTAATTTAGATAAATGGGTTTTTCATGCAGAATTATCAGATTTTCTTCAAATTTGGTATACCGGTTAATTCTGGTAAAGTGCTTCCCTGATTAGATTTGAAGGTTCTTTGTTTAAGTCTAAAGGGGGGAACGGGGGTCTAATACCCCCTTAATTTTGATAATTGGGTTTTCTATCCGATTTGCTTCAAATTTCGTATACCGGTTTATTCTGGTAAGCCGTTTCCTGATTAGATTTGGAAGTCGATTTGTTAAATATAAAGGGGGAACGGGGGCTAATACCCCCTTAATTTTGATAACTGGTTGTTTTCTATCCGATATGCTTCAAATTTGGTATACCGGTTTATTTCAATAAGACGCTTCCCTGATGACTTTTGGAGTAACATTGGTTAAGTATATAAAGAGGGAAACCGGGGGGGGGGGGAACCCCTCCATAATTTATTGTTTAAGGAGCATTATTCTTTGAAATAATAGTATAATATACAATTAGTGTCAATGGCCTGTGAGCTCATAGTCATCAATTTAACTGGGCACTTTTCTTTTTTATTTGCATAATACGTGGTGTGTATAAATTTTATAGATCATATACAGGGATACGCAAAGCATATAGAGTGTATTTCCGTTTATTGGCGGAAATTTCTGTATAGGAAATTTAAAATTTGCTATGTGTTTAATTGAACTGAGGGATGAACAAAAATTAATTCTGATGTTTTCGAACTAATGATATATATTATTCTAAATGTGTTGGAAAGTGTTTCGTAACCTACCGTGGATGCAGGATTTTTGGTTGTTATTTATATTTTAAAACGAAAGTTGTAAAATACATGATAATATCAGATTTAATCACAAATTGTATTAAATTCCCAGCATTTAAAAGAAAATTCTAGAAAATACATCATTAATAATCAAAAGAAGAAGAAACTTTTCCCTTCGTCTTTTCACTTTTAACGTTGCTGCAGAATTTGTTTCCTACCTATACATTCACATCTGGCGTCAGTTTATTAATATTTAAGACTTGTAAATGCTTGTTTACGCCATTCTTCTAAATTATTAGAATACGGGAGAAATATATATTAAGATGATGTCTCATGATGATGAAACAAAGAATAATGACAAAATAGTCTTCAAAGTTTGATTAAAGATGCAAGATATTGTTCGATTATTTTTTTTATTTGTAAGAAGAACTTTTGAATTAATTAATCGCCTTTGTTTCAATATACGTGCCTTTCATTTTGAATATGGAGCAGCATGTTCAATTTATGCTATTGATAGATATTTAATGATTTACATTTGAATGAGTTTAAAAATATTCATAAGCAGTAATAGGCTTACTTTATATTTTTGTCGATCTTGTTTCATGTAAATTTAGTAGGCAATGATGGTTATCCATGAAAGGTGAAGAAAATCATGAGTTTTTTTATGTGCCAATGGACTTGACTTACTTTCAAAAGCAATGATTTGTTAACCCTTTATCTACTGACGGTACTTATAAGTACCTTTAAAATAACTTGCTATAAAATTCATTTAATACATCGATTAGTAGTAATACAGTTTAGAATGATTTATAGATGCATTACTTTATCATGTTCCAAAAGCATTATCGGTTATACAAAAGAAAAATATATTTTTGAATGGACGATTTATTTTGCCTTTGCATATTTTCAGCTTTCGTGGCGTTGGGGAGGAGGGGAGGTAATTTTTCATTTCGGAAATATTTCTATATTTCGACTGTATGAGCATTATATTTGTACATTTCCTAATTCTACAAAGTACTAAGAAAAATATTTAAAATAACAGATTTGAGGTGAGTTATAAATATTGCACAAAATCCCTATAAATAAAAATTCAATTAATCCTTCAAAATCCTCCAATCCTTCTAAAATTTATTAAATGACTATGTAAATCTTCTAGTGTAGTTTCAAAAATTCACGAAAAATGCTTTAGACGATAAAGTTTTCATGAATTCATAACTCAGCACATAAAGGGTTAAAAAAAATTTTTTTCTTTGAATGGAATATTGGCCATTCTCAAAAAAAGTTATAATTCAGAAATTGATTGTGTCTTGATTTTTTTCATACAATTTTTCATTTTAATTACCTACACTAGTATGTTGTGTTATGAAAAGTGAAAAATTTTCCACTCTTTTCTTTTTATTTACTAGAGGGTTATGTGCCTATAAGCTACGCTCGCCAACCCCCGGTCACGCACCTCAGATTTTAAAGAGTTGTTTATGTCGGTCAATTACCTACACGAGGGATATGGGCCCAACGGAGGGGTGCTCACCGTGGGGGACTTTTTAAGGGAACCTTATAACCCATATATGCGCAAGAGAATGCAAGGTTCGAAGAAAACCATGGAAAAGTCTGAACCATTAGGTCGACAGGAGTACTTGGGTTCGAACCCAGCACCTCCCGAAATGTTGCTGCACTTTAAAAGACCACAATATATAAAGGGTGACTCCTAAATAACGAAACAATAGGCTATCTCCTTAATTAATGCCCCTAGGCACATACTTCTAATTGCAATGTTTCATAAAAAAAAGGTGGAAAATTTGATGAGATAAGTTACAACTCCATGGGAGGTCTATTTGAGAAAATACGAAAATTAAATTTTTATACGGTCCCCGTAAGGTAAAATTTCCAATTAGGAATTTTTTCCTTATCCATTCTTGAATTAAACACAAACAGTTCCATCCTCATATCTGCAAAACTCATGGTGTTATGCCTGTTTAAATAATTCGTCAGGTTTTAATGGATTAGACACAAATTGAAATGTGTGTTATTCAAGAAACAATGTTACTTTAAAAGTCCCAGAATACATGTAAAAAAATATTTATAGAGTTACAATTAGATTTTTCTGTTTTATTATTATTATTATTATTATTTTATTTAATTAAGTAGGAAAATATAATTTGAATTTTGTTCCAGGATTTTCTTCAGTATTAATATTAAAAATATTAAAAACACAAATAAAAAAATGATGCAACATGTTTTTAAAAAAATCATATTTTCAAAAATAAATGTATTTTCAAATTTGTAGAAATAAAATTAATGTAAAATAATCAAAAAGGTCATTTTCCGAGTTTGCACCCCTTTTTTTTTAACAATTCTTGACTTAAAAATGTAAATTAATAATTTAAATTAAATTTATTTTAATTTTAATTACGCATTTAAATTGATAAATTTAAATTAATTATTTTTAACAATTTAAATTAAAAATTTAAAATCCATTTAAAGTTTTAAACAGGTTGGATCCTAATAACATGTTTAAAAGCTTTATAAAAAATTGCAGGTGAATATGTAACGCTTTCCTGTAGCTTAAACATCCGATTCAGTTTAACTTTTTCCTTTTCCACCTTCTTTCTGTACTATTTAAAACAAGATTTTTTTCTAACATACCGATTAAGAGTGTTTTCATAATTTTAAACCTCGCAACTTCAGGTTTTATGTCGTCTTGGCGAGCGGTTAAAAAATGTCTGTATTCTAGGGCCGGACCAGTCTCGAACGGGCCTAATGTATTTTTTATATCGGACCGGTACTGGCTTCCTTCCTTCCTAAGTCTGCACGGAGCGAAATTTTCAGTCCCGGTCTCAACTCAACCCGTATTAAAATCATTCTATCTGACTCACCTAATCCGTGCAAAAATCAATAAAGTTTGGCTCAACCCAAAAAATGTACAAAAAATGCGTATATTTTTAAATCGCCATTACAATTAAAACACATTACCATTTACAACTAAACTTTTAAAAATATCGTTTTTAAAGAATAGTAGATTCAAACGGAAAAAAAAAGTTAAACCAATGATAAAGAACCTGCCTATTACGGAATCCTGTCTAAAACGGAATATTTTTTTGATCTATGCAAAATGCATATAATAATACTTGAGAAAAGAATATAATACATTTGCACCTCCTAAGATGGAAAATTGTCTATAAAGCATTTTTTTCTTGCCTGTGTGATTCCGTCTTAGAATGTTATACTGTATAGCATTTTTGAAAGTCTCCAATACCTGGATTATGGATTAATGATATTAAATGGTAGGTGAAACATTTGCATACAGATAGCGATGGGAACGTCCATTGTTACTCTTGTGACCATTAGAGCAAATTTTCACAAATACTTCCAGTTATTTTATTACAAAATATAATTAAAACAAAAATTGATATAACAGTTAAATACAATTATGTTCCACTCACATAAAATATATCTAATTTGTAACAAAAAGCATTTCCCTTGTCTATATAATCAATCAAAATTTTGTTACTCTTTTGTCCAGAGTTTCACAAGAGTCATTTAATATATACATAAGTAAAATGCTTTTTGTTACAAATTAGATATATGTTTGTGTGTGGAACACAGTGGTATTTAGCTGGTTATATCAATTTTTATCTTAATTATATTTTGTAATAAAATAATTGGAATTATATATGAAAATTTGCTCTAATTATCACAAGAGTAACGAATGGACGTTCCCAGATTCAATAATAATAAAAAAAAATAAATATCACAGCCTTAGACGCTTCTTTAAAATGAAGACTATAAGCATATAACAAGAAAATCTATAAGCTATTATAAATCTATAAAGCTATTTTTGCTCAGAACTCTTTCGTACGAAACAATTTTTAACCATATCGACGTAAAAAACTGTTTTCTAGAAATTCCATCAGGCCGGACCAGACTCGGGCTAAGATTTAAACATTTTTCCAGGCCCGGACGAACTTTTTTTCTATGGGTCGGCTCGAGACCGGGTCTGGATATTTCGACCCGTGCAGACATCTAATAAAGACCTGCAGCATAATTTGAAAGAAGGTTTAACTTAAAATCTATACGCTGCTATTTTATATCCAAAGGAGAGGCACTGTCTTAAATCTACTTTTAATAACGTACAATTTGTGGATGATCACTATCTTGCATTCAAAATGAGTCAATAACTCGTCGCTCAGAGGCATGGGAAAATGATGTAAGTCGACAATTTGAATTTCAATAACTCTGCGAGTTTTGGAGATACCGAGATGATTATTATTATTTTTTTTAATTTAGGAAGAGATAAGAGAAAATTTCCTAATTGGAAATTTTACCCAACTGGGGCCGTATAAAAATTTAATTTTCCAATTCCTTAAATAGACCTCCCATGGAGTTGTAACTTATCTCTTTAAAATTTCCACCTTTTTTATGAAACTTTTCAATTGAAAGTATGTGCCTAGGGGCATTAATTAAGGAGATAGCCTATTGTTTCGATATTTATGAATCACCCTGTAGATATTATTTAACAGATATTGTATATCTTCAAAACGTTGCATATATTTTTATAAAATAAGAATAACATCTATTTTTTAACTGTAAATTTTATTGTATGTTGGACACTGTTTTTTAACTTTATTTGAAAATGGCCGATATATTTACAATAAAAAAAAAAGAATATCTTATTTTATTTACTTATTTATTTTATTCCAATATCTCATTCTTTTTCAGAAATGTTACAATAAAACAAAAGGTGAATTTAATTATACAGGAAAAAGTGGGAAAATTTTCAGTAATGAACGAGATGGATCCCGTCGAATTTCGACGAAAGAAAATGTTTAAAGATCAGTTAGATTGATTAATAAAAAACCTGCAACATTAATTACTAAACATTTTTCCAAACTTGAAGTCGCTAAAATCAAAACACTGTATTAAAAAACTGGTGTCGGAAGGAATTTTCACCTTGTTATTAATATAATCTTTAAAACATACCTATAATTACTTAAAAAGTGACACAGACATATAAAGATATTATTTGTTGTAATCCTAAGATCCTCGAAATTCACACCCTTTCATTTTCAAAGAGAAAAGATAACTGACTGGAATAGATAACAAATTTAAAAACAAAGAAAAATACTACGCATGCGCAAGCGAAGTTCTGTCCATTGCTCTACTGAGGGATGAAAAGATCAGTTCATATTTCCAGGAGCTTTTTTAAATATTTAGAATATTATACCAAATCGTGGGACTATTATAAAAAAGACACTCGTTACAAACAGTATCACATCTAAGTAAAATCGCAATTGATTCACGGATTATTGAAGAGTAATGGTTAGATGATGAAATATTATTTGTTGAAATTATCTTGAAGTCACGTTTGTCAGCAACAACTTTGCATATAAACATTCGCACCCTATACTTGAGGTTCTAATTTCAATATCGGCGAGTAAAAATTCTAGAAATCGGTGCCTTTTTAGGCACATTTGTGGTAAAATATTTTGTTTTATCAAAGAAAATGATCGTTTTCTTTTAAATATGACGACATTTTCTCTCGTGCTTCACTCATTTCAATAAAGCATTTAGCTTAGCATCTCATCAGTATCAACGGAACGAGAAAAAATTGAAATGAAGCAATTTTATGAAATAAAGGCGTGTTTTTTAAAGCATAACGTCACGCATGTCAAAAAGTTATTTTTTATTATAATGCGAAAATGGCTGGTTGGTTTTATTTATGACGGCCAATGATCAGCAGGAGGGATATAGGTCCAAATGGAAGGGGGTGCCCTCCGTGGGGGTCTTTCTAAGGGAACCTAACCCGTATTTACGCTTGGAAAACCATGGTTCGAAGAAAATCACGGAAACTCCGAACGACTAGGTCGTGATTGGGATCGAGCCCAGCACCTTCCGTCTACCAGCTTCGAGAGCCGAACCTCTCGGCCATTGGTGGGGTAATGCAAAAGTGGCATCAATAAGGATATAATCAGTAACAATAAAAATAAAAACTCCATTTTCTTTGTAATGGAAGTAATCCGATTGCCACGATTTTAAAGAAATTTCACTTTAATCTTTTAAAATAATGTATATATATATATATATAACCATTAATTAAACATCACCGACCATCATCAAAAACTGCATTATTGTGAATGATTGACTACACGCCATAAACCAACAATATAGAACTGCATGTGTAAAATAATGTACTGTATACCCAATTACAAGAATTAACATGGAAGAAAAAAATATGAATATGGATTCCGAAAAAATTGAAAAACTTATATATTGAATTACGTTTTAAAGAGTACAGAATTCAATGATATAAGCAAATCGGTGGTTTTCTGTGAGAAAAAAAGCTATAAGCTGCAAAAAAAATTTTCCCTGTACTCAAACAACCAATATAATCTAAATAATAGTTTTAAGATGAAATATATATATATATATATACTAGGGGGCTCGGCCCCCTACGAGCTACGCTCGCCAACCCCCGTCCAGACACCACAGGCTCTAAATGCACGCTAATTTGATCGGCTTTAAAAAGATTTCGAAAGATTGAATTATAATTTAAAAAACAGTGGCGATCTCCCTATAAACGAATTTCAATTCATTTCTCTTTGATTGGGGAATTTTAACGCCAAATCCGCTGCGGTACTACTTGATTATCCCGACGACCCATTTCGCCAAATTATATAAATCGCCAAACCATTCGCCAAATTATACAAATTGACATAATTTTTATTTTAAATAACGAAAGAACAAATAAATTCGTACAACATTAATAAAAATACAAATAAAACGTCGAAATAAAAATAACTTGATGACGTAGACACGTGTAACAACATTTCAAAATAAGCTAATATAAAAGGAATTAAGTAAACAGAGTCTTTGTCTCCTGGTATTTTTTAACAAAGCGAAAAGAAAGTTCTTTTAAATGAGATATTTTAAATTAATCGTTTTTAATCTGACGTAATTTTTACCAAGCTATTCTTTCTCTTTTAAATAATCGCGTGAAAGTACTTTTGTTAGCAATGAAATATTATTTGCGGTTTCCTAACAAAAATAGTTGAAAATATCCTCTCAAAATATTAAATAAATGTCTAGCGCAATTTCTAAATTTAAACTTTTTTGCAATATTATTGTGTGTTCATTTTATGTAATAACTATAATGTGACGTAAATATGACATAATTTCTCCTAAGACTTCTAACGCATGTTAATGAATTTATTATTTTACAATATCCTTTCTCTTTTAAAATTCACGTGTGTACTTTTTATGACGTAATTTTTAATAAGTTCCTGCTTTTTATACATAATTATTTAATTCTAATTTGAAAGTTTTTTTCCTGTTTATAATAGTCACGTGTAAATAAATTTTTAATTTGAAGCAAACATTATTGCTTGCGCTTTTTATACAGTTGGCAACAGTTTAAATTAGTACAATTTTCTGAAATCTGTAAAAAATATCTCTAGAAATGCAGAAAATTTGAATTTAAAATAGAAATAAAACCTGAAAAAATGAGTCAAAATAAAAAAAATAATGCAATCTGCACTCCGGCAAATTCTAACGCATAAAATGATCTAAAAATGATTACACTGCCATGTATATTTTTTGCTGCTATAAAACTTTTTTAGTGGAACGATTTTGTCCAAATTTAGCATTAAATATCTCTTAAAATAATTCTTCGATTTGAAAACTGTCTGCATCAGCGTGTTTATCAAACATTTCTGTATAAAACCACTGATTTTCATATTTTTGTATGCATTATTTTTCTCAATATTAACGAAGAAAGACCTCCGGTCACAAAAAATTCAAAACCGGCGGCGGCGGCGGCGGTGACAGCGGTAGTTACTTTTTTTTAGAATAGAGAGATATATAACTTGTACTGGATGACACTTGATGTTAATACAGTTTTTTCAAATATTAATTCATTAATTAAATTTTAATTAATTAATTTTAGTTTTACATGGGAGACAAAATGGCGGCCATTGGTTATTGAAGCATTCAATGCATCTTCATATCTATAAGGGGGGGTTGCCATAGGGGGTACCCTGTTCTGTCGCCAAATACCGCCAAGTTTGACGATATCTCTAGTATTTCGCCAAATTCCCATAGACTTCCATTGCAAACCTACTTGCTTATAGAAAATCAACAAATTGAGATATTTTAATGCAACAAAAACTAATATTAGCTTAAGGGATTATATTAATTCTTTTCTTTGATGACCTAAGTAGGAATTGACTTTAAAAACAAAATTTTTATATTACTTGTTATTTATTTGTTTTGAAAATGACTCAGCTAGAGTCGAAACATGTAAACAGTCACATAAAACTATTTTTACTGTTTTTAATTTTTTAATCTTATACCTTTTAGCAATTAGAATTAGTACAGTCGTGGAAAAAAAATGTAAGCACACCCTGCTAACTCTGCAACTAATTATAATAGAAGAAAGCTACAGGTACAAATCCATTGGAAATAAAATCTACTTTTAAATGATGTATATAAAATTTGCTTAGGGGGCCATGTACAAACCAAAACCATACCTAACTTTGTTTTTTTTCAGTGGCAACACCCAATTTTGACAATATAATTTTACCCATTTATGCCTAGCGTCCCATTTTTGGGACGTTTTGAATTTTAATATTTTTTTAAAAACAATTTTCTTCTTTTTTACAACATGAAAATTGTATGAAGTAATTGTCTATAAATGTCTTTATCTATTACCGAGAGATGACAGCATAAGATTAATATTCATTTGCTTGAGGCGTTTTATTTCGGCGTTCATAGATTTTTCATTTTTCAAGATAGCGAAATGTAAAAAGTAAATTTATTTGTATTTTTTGTATCGAGGATACAAATAAATAAGTCATAACCTTAGCTTTTAGATTTCTTTGAAATACGTATTTTTTTAAATTGTGAAATTATATGTTCAAGCCTATGTTTTATGCATGTTTGTAACGTATAAAATACAGGGCGCTAGGCGCAAATGGATACATATTTTTATTAGCCATTCAGGGGAAAGTTATTTATGTAAAGTCTTTTTCAAGATGATTTTGAAATAAATTGTTTTTTAGCCACAAATAGAACTATTCTTAATTTATTATTAATAATACTTATAATTACATTAGTCTCTGTAAAGACATAAATATATTTTTTAATAGTTCATAAAAATACTAATTATAGTACGTAATATACAATTTAATAGCTTCGATTATATACATTTAGACAAATCATATAATTATGCTTTTTCCTACATATGGATATTCCCATATTTAGTACTTTTACATTTTATCAAATGAATACAAAAATATTTTAGCGTATTTTTTTTAGTATTTTTCCAGTTCATTTTGCAACATTTTAAAATGATTTTATCAACAAATTTCAGAAAACAAACATTCATGCATAAATGGGTTAATTTTTTGGCTAAAACTATGCCTAGAAACGAAATTTCTAGTCATTTGAATCATAAGTTTTTGAATTACAAACATTCAAAATCTAGAGCTTCTAATGTTGAATTACATTTTCATGTTTTTATTAATCTTTCCTGAAATTAAAATCCTAATGTGATAATTTTGTGTGCGGTTATAAAACTAAAAAATCCAAACATAAATGCACTGAATTTGCAATTTTAAAAATTTTATAATGTGAATTATGAATTATGAAATTAATACTCGAAAAAAATGTGAATTGCAACGTACATTTTTTTTTTCTGATAGGCTTATATTTATTATGTCCTGTTTTATGCGAATTCTGAACTTCCAATTTTTCTTTCAAGTAATTTTCGAATTATCACTAAAAATTATCAAAATGATGGTTATGAACGTCTATGAAGTGCAGAAAAGCATAATTTGAAAAAAATATATTTTACTCATTTTATTGAAATATTTGGGCTGTCAATAGTCGAAACTTATTAAATGAGTGAAATAGTCATATTGGAAAGAAATAATATATCAATAGAAGTGACATAGTTATTCTGTAACATTTCATCAGTCGATTGCAAAACTTCAATTTGGATTCAGCCCCTAAAATATACTCATTTTAAAATAATTAATTTCTCGTAAACTAATCGTACGAATTTCATGAAAATTTAGATCTAGGCTAATTGAAAGGCGTAGAATTCATTTGTGGTGTCAAACTTGGGTATTGCTATTGAAAAAAAGGAAGTTTGTGTTCGTTTTGATATCTAGATGGCCCCCTAAGAAAATTTTATATGCATCATTTAAAAGTAGCTTTATTTCCAATGGTTTGGTACCTGTAAATTTCTTCCACGATAATTTGTTGCAGAGTTAGCATGGGGGTTTTGCTTTTTTTTTTTTTTTTTTTTTCCACGACTGTACATAAATTTTATATTTTTGTAATACGATTTAACGTTAATTTTTTTTTTCACAAAAAGACTAGAACTTCTGTAAAAGACAACGGCTCATATATTAAGCAAATATCTTCAATGTTTTTCGTCTAAAAATGTTTTTTTTTTTTTTTTTTTTTTTTTTTTTTTTTGTACTAATAATGAGCTCGAAATGGCTAGGAGTCGTTCGGTAGCTTCATCGCCCGTAGCCCTCCCTTCCCGGTTTTCGGTGTCTTTAATTTGTGTAATTTCCCTTTTAAATTTGTCTGGTTTCAATTTCTGATTTTTTTTTTCGATCTGTCTTTCACTAAAATGTCTTTCACTCGGGACGTGGCCGGGGTCCTACGAAACTTGCTTCCGCTAATAATAAAATAAGCGAATAAATAAATAAGCGAAAGCCAAATTGAAGAAAAAAAATCAAAAATTGAAACCGGACAAATTTAAAAGGGAAATTACACAAATTAAAGACACCGAAAAGCGGGAAGGGTTGGGCTCGGGGCGATGAAGCTGCCGAACAACTCCTAGCTACTTCTAGCTTATTATTACTAGCTTATTATAAGTTTCGTAGGACCCCGGCCACGTCCCGAGTGAAAGACATTTTAGCGAAAGCCAGATCGAAAAAAAAAAATCAGAAATTGAAACCGGACAAATTTAAAAGGGAAATTACACAAATTAAAGACACCGAAAACCGGTAAGGTAGGGCATGGGGAGATGAAGCTACCGAACGACTCCTAGCCACTTCGAGCTCATAGTATTAATATTTTAGATAATTTTCATTTATTTTGAAGATACAAATGTTTTTACAGTAATTATTTCGCGATTTTATAACATTTTTCGTATATTTGTTGTAAATTTACCTAAATAACGAAAAGGTGCATCTCACGTGTCTTTTTTTACGGACCGCTAGAGTGACGTGATGCTCTTTTTGCACATCTTCATTCGTGTATTCCAGCATCACGTAACGCCAGCGGTCTGTAAAAAAAAAAAAAAAAAAAAAAAAAAAAAAAAAATACGTGGAATGCACCGCGGTAGCCTGTCTTTCTCGTTATCTCGTTCATTACTGATAGAAATTTTCAGATGCGCATTAAAGTTAGATGCCTGTAATTTTGAGTAAATAAAGTGGTTGTGACTCTAGTTTCAGAGTCAAAAATTGCTTGCTGCAAAATTCGCTGCAACCTCTTAAAGTTACTGAAACAGACAGTATACTGATAAAGTAATACTGTTTTATGAAATATTTTACATAATTATAAAAAATTTCACATTACATCAGTACAAAAAGTATATATTCTTAACAGAATTACCCCTTTTGTATTACTTAGCAGGTGCTATGTTCTATTACATTATCACTACATCTCATTCCTTTTTAAAATTTATTGGAATAACAGTACTTTAAAAGATTTTTTTTTTCAGTTTCTTCAGAATATTAAATAAACCAATATGACACATAATACATGATAAATTGATATGTAAAAGTGCAGTGTAGACGAAGGCTTAATTAGAAATATATACATACATATTTATACACAAATACATATATTCACATACATACATATGTATACAATATTTTTTTTAATTTTCTAGAAAATACGTTATTAATAGTCGAAAGCAGAAAAACTTTTATCTTTTATACTTTCAATGTAGCTGTAGCATTTTTTCCCCTACCTATACATTCCCATCTGGCTTCAGTTTATTAATATGTAAGACTTGTAAATGCTTGTTTATACCATTCTTCTAAATTATTCTAAAAGGAGAAAACGATATAAATTATGATGCTTGGAGGTGATGAAACAAAAAATATATGCAGAAGAGTCTTTCAAGTTGGATTAAAGATTCAAGATATTGTTCGAATTTTTATTTTCTAGCAAAAGCTTTTGAATTAATTAATCGTATGAGATTCAGTAGTATTAAGCGTATGCTGCAAAACGTTTATTTCTATTTCTTTTCTTTTGAACCATTACGTTATTTATCATTTTCACGTTTTTTTTTTTTTTAGGTACAAATAGTTGTTTTTCTCAAACTAAAATTACACAAAATGCGATTTATTACTTAAAATATAGTAAAACTATTAAAAGATGTTAAATTACATTGTACAATTCCTACCACTTTCAACTATAAACATAGTCAGATTCAGCGACAAAATATGAAAACTGTTGTTACGAACGTTTTATTTTTTTTTCAAATATCAATCTCTTGATGTGGAAAGCAGGTAAAGTGAAACATGAAAAATAAGATGTTAAATTACATTATACAATTCCTAGCACTTTCAGCTATAAAAGTCGTCATCCTCAGGGATAAAATACAACAATTGATGTTACGAATGTCTTATTTTTTTCAAATTTCACTCTCCTTATATGGAAAGCAAGGAAAGTGAAATTTGAAAAATAAGATGCTAAATTACATTATACAATCCTTAGAACTTTCAACTATAAACATAGCCATCCTCAGAGACAAAATGCAAAAACTGATATTTACGAACGTCTTTTTTTTTTTTTTTTTTTTTTTTCAAAATTCACTCTATTGATGTGGAAAACAGGGAAAGTGAAGCTTGAAAAATTAGATGTTAAATTACATTATGGGTAAATCCATTTCAAGTGGTTTAGAAAATCAGATATTCGTTGCTCGACCATTTTTTAAAAATCTGAAATTTTTTGTGCAACAACTCTAACATGATAGAAGTTCAAAATGACTATTATTTTAATTTTATTTATTTTTGTTTGTGCATGGCGGCCATCTTTGTTTCATCGTCTGCAGCAATTTTTTCACAAGAAGGGTTTACGGAATAGCAAATAATTCATCGCCTATTTCTCCAATTTAAGTGCGGATTGCAGCAATTTGTACAGAATACATTGGGCTAAAAATTTAGCAATAGAGTAGTTTCCGAAACTAACTGCTTATTGGTGAAATTTAAGCCTAAAGTTTCAGTTTTTTTCCAAAATTAGTCCGTTTACAAGAGGAAATTTGTATAGCAAGCAAAACTGTCAACATGACATATTTTTTTTTTTTACAAATAGGCCGAAAGTACTTGTACTCACACGCAAAGTTCCAGACCTGAGACTTGCTTTCTCTTCGCTAAAAAAAAAAAAAATCCCAAAATTTTCAAAAATGTCAAAAATCGCACATTTCAGGCTTTGATATGTCTGGTGGGGCACGAGATAAAAATCTGAATTTTTTTTTTTATAAGAGTATTGTATGGTAGTGTTATGCACAAGAAATTTTAGGATGGAGATGTGACTACAAGCTGAGATATGGCAAGGGCAACATGTCAAAACAATACTGCCAAACTATTGTTTTGTTGTAGTCACAGCTAAGTATTTATCTCAGAGTGTCATTTAAATTTATGTTTTTGATTATCTTTAAATAATAGTAACAGAAAATAAAGCCCTTTTCAAAGCTTAGCAATTAATTAAAAAATAATTATGCCTAAGGCCATACATTTTGCATGGTTTCAGTATTTTTTGTAAGTAATTTTAGTAACTAAAAGAAACCTCGGCAGTTTTACATAAAGAAAAAAAATATTTTTATACAAGACCTGAGACAAAAACAGAATAGTACAAGTTGGAAATTGCTCGTCAAACGTGGCAAATGAGGTGCGTTCGTACTATAACTAGTTTTATAATTATTTTTTGCACCCCATATTGTACTGAATGTATAATTTTTTGCACTTCATAAAGCGCATAGTCTGATACATCATTAAAATGTACTTCCAATATTTTTTTCCCATTCCCCGTAATGTAACGGAACACTTTTGACTGTCCCTGTAATTAAACTATACATCCGATTTTCCTAAAATTTGAAATAGCTCAACAAAATTTTGCAACAATTATATCTTTAAAATTTCAGACCATTCGGAAGGCTCTAATATCATTAAAATCCACTTGCAATAATTTTTCCCATTGGCCGTAATGTAAAGAAAAACTTTTGACTGTCCCTGTAATTAAACTATACATCCGATTTTCCTAAAATTTGAAAGAGCTCGACAAAATTTTGCAACAGTTATATCTTTAAAATTTCAGATCATTCGGAAGGCTCTAATATCATTAAAATGCACTTGCAATAATTTTTCACACTGGCCGTAATGTAAGGAAAATCTTTTGACTGTCCCTGTAATTAAACTATACATCCGATTTTCCTAAAATTTGAAAGGGCTCGACAAAATTTTGCAACAGTTATATCTTTAAAATTTCAGATCATTCGGAAGGCTGTAATATCATTAAAATGCACTTGCAATAATTTTTCCCATTGGCCGTAATGTAAAGAAAAACTTTTGACTGTCCCTGTAATTAAACTATACATCCGATTTTCATAAAATTTGAAATGGCTCGACAAAATTTTGCAGCAATCATATATTTGAAATTTCAGACCATTCGGTTGGGTAGTTTTTGCTCTGTTACATGCGGACAGACGGACGGACAGACGGACGGACAGACGGACGGACAGACGGACGGACGGACGGACTGAACGACGACTATAGGTGCTACGTATTTATATAATTACGAACGCACCTAAAAAGAGAAAAGCTGTTAAGGTTGTTATACTTGTTGAGACATGATCAAACGTGTCAAAGCACATTCTTGCTTGTTGGTTTAAAAATTTTGATCTTTCTCAAAATTTAATTTTTAGGAACCAAGTCTTGTCATCTCTTGATAACTTGATTGAAGATATTGTCCCTGCTGGCTCATAGAAATAAACTTTGAAATCACTTTGTTCAAGTCTCACTTCATTAATAATTCCTAGCTTACTTCTTATGCAAAAATGTCATTTTTCCGCAGTATAAATTTTGAAAGAGATTTGGATTTCTTTACTTTCTGAAAATTACTTGAAACTGATGCATGGTAACATCGTATAATGTTTCATTTATAGGAACACACTTATGGCCGGAACAAGTTTCAGGGACTGACAAGCAGCATTAAAATTGTGGTTTTGAAACCAACAAGCAGGAATGTGTTTTGACACGTTTGATCATGTCTCAATAAGTATGACAACATTAACAGCTTTTCTCTTTCCCTATTCTGTTTTTGTCTCAGGTCTTGTGTAAAAAAAATTTTTTTCTTTGTGTAAAAGTGCTGAGGTTTCTTCTAGTTACTAAAATTACAACAAAAGTTACTGAAACCATACAAAATGTAGGCCTTAGGCATAATTATTTTTTAAATTAAATTTCTAAGCTTTGCAAAAGGCTTTATTTTCTGTTACTATTATTTAAAGATAATCAAAAACATAAATTTAAGTGACACTCTGAGATAAATACTTAACTGTGACTACAAGAAACCAATAGTTTGAGAGTATTGTTTTGACATGTTGCCCTCGCCATATCTCAGCTTGTAGTCACATCTCCATCATGAAATTTCTTGTGCCTAACACTACCATACAATACCCTCAGAAACCCGAACTTCAGATTTTTATCTCGTGCCCAACCAGAGATATCAAAGCCTCAAATGTGCGATTTTTGACATTTTTGAAAAATTTGGGATTTTTTTTAGCGAAGAGAAAGAAAGTCCCAGGTCTGGAACTTTGCGTGTGAGTACAAGTACTTTCGACCTATTTATAAAAAAAATTATGTCATGTTGACAGTTTTCCTTGCTATAAAAATTTCCTCTTGTAAACGGACAAATTTTGGATGAATTTTATGCTTAAATTTCACCAATAAGCAGTTAGTTTCGGAAACTACTCTATTCCCAAAATTTTAGCCCAATGTATTGTGTAAACATTGCTTTAATCCGCACTTGAATTGGAGAAATAGACAATGAATTATTTACAATTCCGTAAACCCTTCTTGTGAGAAAATTGCTGTAGACGATGAAACAAAGATGGCCGCCATGAACAAACAAAAACTAATAAAATTAAAATAATAGTTATTTTGAACTTCCATCATGTTAGGTTTGTTGTACAAAAAATTTCAGATTTTTTAAAAATGGTCGAGCAACCAGTGCTGGACCACTTGAAATGGATTGACCCTTATACAATTCCTAGAACTTTCAACTATAAACATAATGATCTTCAGGGACAAAATACAAAAACTGGTGTTATGAACGTCTTATTTTTCAAATTTCGCTCTCTTGGTGTGGAAAGCAGTGAAAGTGAAATTTGAAAAATAAGACATTCGTAACATCAGTTATCATATTTTGTCCCTGAGGATGACTATGTTTATAGTAGGAAGTGCCAGGACTAGTATAATGGAATTTAACATCGTTTAATATTTTTTCATCTTTTAGATAATGTAGCACATTTTCTGCAATTTAAATTTTTAAGTTTTTAACGATGAATTTAAGCATTCTACCTATTTATTTGCTTAAATATTTTTTTTATATATATATATAAAATTTCGTTTACAAAATGTGGGCGATATTTTTATGTAAATGCTGAAAATTTCTTTGTTAGAGTTTGTTTTCCAAAATATCATTCCACATGAAGTAAAACGAAATTAGAGAAATAACTTTATTTGGATTTGGATTTCGTTAAAATAACCATTGAATTAATTAATCTCACTAGATTCAGCAGCTTAAAACAAGTCGGTTATAAATGGACTAGTAATGATCTAATTCTACAGTTTATGAATTATAAAAATAAATAATTAAAATTAAGTTTAATAATTTTTTCAGAAACATCACTTGCATGTTTTACATTTCGGGTTATTGTTGACAATCTCAATCAAACCAATCATAAACAGAAATTCTACTGTCTCTCAATTCCACTGCGTCATGCAGTGAAAATTTTACTGAGAACGCTGGTTTTACTTTATATTTATTTTTCTTACAAAAATTACATGATTTTGTTTTGATAATAATAGAAAAAGATTAAATTTTATATATTAATGGCAATTTTAAATTAATTTCAATTTCCATTTATATTTAAGGTGTTATGACCTGTGTCCATTACTGGAATGCTTAATTAGCCAGTATTCAGTAATGATCACCCCAAGTGGACATTAATAAAAAAGAAATTTCAGAAACGTTCATAGTAGCAATAATCTTTTCTGATTTGTCTGAAAAGTTAAGTAATCAGATTTAGTTTTTAAATTGCACTTATCAGAATTTAATAACAAAAAAAATTATAGATAGCTGGCTTTAATTAATTTCATGCGGTTAATAAAAAATAATAATAACAAACCAGATTATTTTTTCATAACTGCGCTTTACATATTTTAAAATATGACAATAATTTAAATCAGTTGGGAAGAATATTGTGATGATAAAGAGCAAAGAAAATGAGGGGTTGGTGGGGCGATAGCCCTTCTCAGTCGCATAAATGCTTTTTTAAGTAGCACAAGTTGTTGAAATTTATTATTGTCGGATTTTAATTCCTGATTATTCATCTCTATTAAAAACATTTTGTGCATAAATAATATTATTATTAAAATCTGTCTATCAGGTCTTCAAATGTTAGCTCTACAGTATTATTTTTTAATTATTTTATGTAGTATTTAATGCATGCAATTCGCAACTACATTTCTTTCATACTTGAATTACTAATTACTACAAGTAGCTTGGGAAATGTAAGTCCTAAGAACTGTGATGGGGAAAACGATTCCCTCCACAGATACTTCAAAACATTGTCTTTTTGCATTTTTTTCTAACCCCCCTTCCCTTTAAAACCAGCATTATCTCAATAATTTTATACCTGCAATTCTTTGGAAGTCAGTATTTTAAATCAACCTAAATTGCAAACTTCTAAATCTTCTAAAATACTTTAATATTGAACTTAAATTAAATATAACTTGAACAATTATTTATTCTCCTAAGTACAAATTAATTTATTTGTATTTTAGTTTTTTTTTTGCTATCGCAATTTTTAGATTTTCCAAAGTCTTTTCTTTTAAAGAAACTTCATCTTTTAACATATCTATCTATATTATAAAGGACAAACGTATCTGTGCGTAATGCTGCCGTCATTTTGCAAATGGCAACAGCAGACGAGCAAATTTAACTTTTATTGCGATATTGCAAGTTTTGTTATTGCAATATTGCAATTTTTGTTATTGCGACATATCAATTTTTATTATTGCGATACTGCAATTTTTATTATTGCGATATTGCAATTTTTGTTATTGCTATTTTTTTACATCTAATTATCGCACATTTTTAATTTCTACACCGTCAAATAAAGAAAAAAAAATGTACTTTCCAGTGCTATTTATTTGAAAACTGTATCGCAATTTACACAATTTTTATTGTTTTAAAAACAATTTTCAAGCATAATTCTTAGCTCACAGAGCTAATGTGCCCGCCCGCCGGTTCTGTATGTATGTATGTAAGTCCGTGTGTACGTAATGCGATATCTCTTGGTAGAAATATCTGATTTGCTTCAAATTTGTTTGTTAGGTTCATTCTGATAAGTCGCTCCCAGATTAGGTTTGGGGGTTCATTGGTTAAGTATAAAGATGGTAACGGAGGGGGGGCTAATCCCCCTTTAACTTAGATAACTGGGTTTTTCATGCAAAATTATCAGATTTTTTTGAACTGTAATATACCGGTTAATTCTGATAAGGCACCTCCCTGACTAGATTTGGAAATTCATTGGTTGATTATAAAGGAGGGAAACGGGGGGCTAATATCCCCTTAATTTAGATAAATGGGTTTTTCTATCATATTTGCTTCAAATTTGGTATACCGGTTTATTTCGATAAGGTGCTTCCCTGATGACATTTGAAGGCTCATTGGTTAAGTATAAATAGGGAACACGGGTGGGGTGTAATTACCCCCTCTTAGTTTATTTATTGAGTGGAATTATTCTTTGAAATATGAGTATAATATACAATTAGTGTGAATAGCCTGTGATCTCCATGCCATCAGTTTAATTGGGCACTTTTCTTTCTTATTTAAAATCTATTTCTCTCACTTTAACCAGACGATTATAAAAGATATGTTTGCACTTAAATTAATATAAACAAAATAGTTCAGCATTTATTTCTCGCTTATCGCTTATAGTCCATAATGAAATTTAAAGTTTATCAATCTGTAAAATAATAATAATAATAATAAAACACAAATTTGAGACATGTAAACAAACCACGTTTATAACTTTAAGATTATCTGGATAAAATTTTATTTTAATATATAATTCATAACATATAAAAATGATTGTTGGTATTTTTAGTGGAAAATCTAAAAAATGTACATTAAATATGAAAATTTTTAATCGAGTTTTCAATCAAAAATTATATATATGGATTTCACATATATTCTGTAATCCGGTAAGCCCTGGTGGGAACTCGTTGTTTTATTAAATTTAGCTTCATTATCATACATATGCTGTGTTCCTCATATTTCTTCACTTTACTTTCAATTACAACTTATGGCCATTGATAACTACTGATTGAGAATAAATGCGCATTCTTCAAGTATTTTCTACTAATTCTTCAAAAAAAAAAAAAAAAAAAAAAAAAGCCAGTGAAACTATTTTGTGCCTTTTTTTTAACAAAAGAAGATAAAATATTCAAATTTTTTATCGAGTAGTATTATTCTCGAAGTATCCGACATTTTTTCCCAATTACTCCTCAGAGATTTTTCTCCTTTGTGGTATAAAAAATATTTTTTTTATTTGCGCAAATTAAAACATTAAAAAAATTATACATTTTTTCCAATCTAGAAGAAAAAAGAACTGTTATTTTTGACATTGAATTAAACAGGAAATTTCTAAAAATAACTTATTCTCAGAAATAAGTGTCGAATTTAATTTTTTTTTTATGTTAATACTTTCAAAAAAAAAATTCCTCATTGCAGACAGTGTAAATTAAAAAAGATGTGCAAGATTTATACATATTTTCAGGATTGTATTTCTTTTACATAAATAATTACCATTTATTAAATTTATGGTTTATGCAAAATTAAAAATGTTTAAAATTTTTAATCTTAGTATAAAACATTATTGATATTATAAACGACTTAATATAAATATTAATTTTAAAATAATTAAAAATCTTGCACAGTATTATTATCAATTTTGATATTATCTTTCAAAAATGTAAGTTTTATTTAGAATGCTTCAACTAAAGACACACATAAACTAATAATTAAGTTGTTAAAAACGCTATTTATGTATCGTACATTGAGGAAATTGTAATTTCTTTCCTTATTTCAATATGATGCAGAACAAGATGGGCATTTTGTATTAGCAATACTTTTAAATGAAGGTAATGTCTGGATATAAAATAAACTGTGCTTTTTGTTGCTTGTTATATTTTGATTGCAAGCCTTGTTGGATGTTCTAGAACAATAATTCAATACAAGCGTAATTTTCTGATTTAAAAATAATTTGGGTAATAATAGAGATGAATAGAAAACAAAAATAACCTTTGGCAATTTGTATTATTAAATTGGTAGTATTTCTTAAAGAGAATTCAATGCATGATTTAAGGCTCCTTATCAGTCTGGTCGCAAGTTCTCCTCCTAATAATAAACCTACACTGTAAAAAAAAAAAAAAAAAAAAAAATCTGTAAAGTTACAAAGAATTTTGTAGAAAACTGGGATGCCTAGAACTTTTTATGCTACAGCAACAATAAAAATGCATGTAACAGATATACTTTTGCACTGTAAATCAAAAAAATCTGTAAGGTTACTAAGAATTTTTTATGAAACTAGGATGCCTAGAACTGTTTATGTAACTGCAACCCGGGTTACAAATAAAATTTTAGTAAGAATACTGTAATATTGGTCAATTCTTTTGTAGAGCTACATATTCAAGTAACTTTACAAAAACCAGTTTTGTATTTTATGTGCAGTGTACAGATTTACAGTGTACAGATAAAATTTTAGTAAGCGTAAAGATTTCTATAATTTTACATTTTTTTTTTTTTTTTTTTTTTTTACAGTGTATGGGCTTGAAACGCATACGTATTTTTAAAATATCCCTTCAGAAAATTTAAATGTTTATCTTCTTTTTTCTGTATGCTCTCCTGTAAGAATATTGCTTTCTTTTTTATTTGACAAAATATTTCTAAAGTTTATATTTACTTTTATATTTTAAGTTTAAAATCCAAGTGAAGCAGACGAGTTGTAAATACGAGTTTAACACTTCAAATATTACTAACTGTTAGTAATATGTGTTAGTTAGTGTTCTAAGCATTTCAGAAGTATTTTGAGTTATACAAAATAAAGAAACGCTTTTCAAGAAGAGTATACAGAAAAAAAGAAGTACACATTTTTTGTTTCCTAGGAGAAATTTTAAAAATACGGGTTTATTCCAAGGACGATAAGTTTAACATTAGCAAAGCGGATTTGCGATCTGACCAGTGGCGCCAACTTGTATGAGCGCGTGGGGTGGGAGCTCACCCAGTAATTCGATCTCTTCGCCCATTGATTCCATTGATTTATTGTGTTATTCCTTTATTTTTTATTTAACCCTTAAATGCCCGATTTTTCAAAAATCATTGTAATAATGTTTTTCGGCTTTAATTTTTTAAATAAATTACGCGAAAATACTTTAAAAATCATACTTTGTTTTAAGCATAGTTTACGGCTAAAAAACAGATTGTTACTAATCGGCAATACTGGTGTTTAATTGAAAGAATAATTTCCCTTGATAAAATTCTATAATATTAAACACACAAGAATCTTAGGAACTATAATAAGAAATAAATTTTACTTGCTCACTGCAGGTCAAAATAGAATATTTCGTAAGCTTCCAAACAAAACAAAAAGAACAAATAGCAACAATTGAAAAAATAAATCTATCTTTATTCTTAAACAGCACACGTGTTGCCATCTACATGTTGAAAATTGATTTAATAATATCTTCAGAATGTATTTTATTTGCAACATTATGCATTATAGCTTCAATATTATTCTAATAGTATTTTAGAGCCTAAATTGGGTATGTTGCCGAAAAGGAACAGCAGACATTTAAGGGTTAATTGCTGAAATAAAATTTAGTTTTAATGGCGTTCTCAAAATAATTTTTTTTTTCAAAAATAGTAAGAATACTAATTAGACTTACATGAACAGTGACAGCCTCTTTAGCGGATGTATAATTAAATTACTCTTAAAAAGAGATTGCCATCTGTTTTAATGTCTTGAATTGATAAATCACTTAGGTGACTAAAATTTAGTTTTTCTTAGCATCTAGTTTTTTGCTTTTTCAATAGTTAGCAATTTTTATGCCATTTATAATAAATATTAATGTACGTATGAGGAAGAACTTATGATAATATAATTTCATTTCATTAAAATAATTTTATATTTTACTTAGTAAAACCATAATTTGACTTCGAATTATCCTCTTTAGTCAGTCGCTCCTCCCCCATTCTTCTCTTCACACACACTAAGGGAGGGGGGATTATGCATGTCATTTTACTCAAAATTTTTGAGCACACCCAATATTTTACAAAAATTGGCGCTACAGGATCTGACTAATGACAGGCTTTAACATAAAATGATTTCGTCTGAGTTCGCACAGGTAAATGCTACATCACAAATAATAAAATAAAATAAAATAAAAATACTATAAAAGATAATTTGAAATGGCTTAGATTCATATAGTCAGTACTAGAAAAAGAAACATAATTATCCAGAAAGCTAGTAAAAGCGCATATGAAATATTTTTAAAGGTGGAACTTCAAAATATCAAGTTAATCATATAAAGTACACTCCGATCAATTTTCAGTGCGATAGTAATTTCATCATCGAAAGTCGTATCTTAATCTGCAGCTTTACTATAGGAAGGAAAACTATAAACAAATGAAATACCAAAAACATTTTAATAAAGGGCACCTGCGAAACATAGAAGTTATCCACGACATGTAAAAAAAAATCTGAAAAGTTACTACGAATTTTCTAAGACACTAGGATGCCTAGAACTTTTTATGTAACGGCAACAACAAAAATCCATGTAGCAGATACACTTTTGCACTTTAAATCAAAAAATCTCTAAGATTACTATGAAATATTTAGAAACTGGGATGCCTAGATCTTTTTATGCAACTGGAACCCGGATTACAGATAAAATTTTAGTAAGATTACTGTAATTTTAGTAGATTCTACAGATTTCTGTAGATTTAGAAAAGCTAGTTTTGTAGACTTACATCTTTTTTAGTACAGTGTACAGCTAAAATTTTAGTTAGCATACAGATTTCTTTAACTTTACATCTGTAGAATTGCATTTTTTTTCGGTAAAAACTCAAAGATATTCACAAAATGACTATCTAATGCTTAATATTTAATTATTTTTTTCGCAATTACTGAATCTGCCAAATGCATATTCTTCTTTATTCCCAGTAATAAGAAAGAGAAAAAAAAAATCCAGTAAAATCTGATGGGAATATGGATGCTACCCTTTTATGCTGAAAAAATATGAACAAAATATACCTTTAAATTATTTTTTCTTTGTGAGTTTATAAGACAAATAGCTGTAAATAATGCAAATTTCCCCAGAAAAAAAATGCTGGCACACAAATTTGTTATACTTTTTCTTATTTTTCTTACAGTGAGAAGTCTTCGAACATATAAAATTTAAATTACATAAAAATGTAGTACGAGTATATGAAATAAAAAGAGAAAATAAGTTGCTCATTGGCTATTCGTAAAGACGAACATAACAGAAATTAACAAATATTTGGAATTAATGCAATTAGCAAATACAGTTTTTATTATTTCAAAATGATTTGTAACAAAAACGCATAATATAATAAAGCTAAAACAGTAGATTTTAAAATATTAAATTTCCTAAATATTAACTTTTGTGTTAAAAATCAGGTTTCCTGCTTTCTATTTTTATGTTAGATTCGTGGTATTGTATCCTTTCAATTTTCCAAAGGCATTTGTTCTAAAGCTACTTGAGCTTTTAACATATTTTATTAAATTTAACTTCATTAGCATACATATGCAATTTCACCCATATTTCATCACTTCACTTTCAGTTACAACTCACGTTCATTGATAACTACTAATTTAGAAGAAATGTGAATACTTCAACCATTTTCTATTAATGCTTCGGGAAAAAAAAATTGCCCATGAAACTATTTTGTAGTTTCTTTTTTTAACATAAGAACATAAAATATTCTAATTTTTTTTTAATCGAGCAGCATTATTCTCGAAGTATCCGACGTTTTATTCATTTTTTTTCAATTAGTCCTCAGAGATTTTTTTTTCTTTGCAGAAAATAAAAGATTTTTTTTTGTGTGTGTGTGTGTGTAAATTAAAACATTAAAAAAATCATAAAATTTTTCCAAGCCGGAAGAAAAAGAAAAATTTAAAAACGGTTATTTTTGACATCAAATTAAGCAGGGAATTTCTAAAAATAAATTATTCTCTGAAATAAGTGTCGAATTTAATTTTCTTATGCTAATGCATCTGAAAAAATAAAAAAATCTTCATTTCAGGCAGTTTAAATTAAAAAGTATGAAAAAGATTTATTGACATTTATTGACATTTAGTACATTTCTATTAAGTCTTTTATATCATAAACGACTTAATATAAATACACTAAGTGTGAATTTTAAAATAATTAAAAATCTTGCACTATTTTGCATTTATTTTTTGCATTTGTTGCATTAATCAATTTGCATACTTTTAAAAATGTAAGGATTATTTATAATGCTTTAATTGAAGACACATATACTAGCAATTTACGGTCATTACGGTATGTGTACTGATCAGAGATTCAATAACTCGAAATGTCTAGCTTTTTAAATACGTGTTTAAATGTTTATAAGAAAATTGTCTGAATTTTAATTGCCTTTATTGGGTAATTTTACTGCTCAGACAAGATATAGTAGAAGGTCTGGCTATTAAATAACGAGACTAATGCTGTAAAATATTTTATTTTAAATTTATATATATTTAGTTATTATCCCCTTCAATATTCATCCCTCCTTTATACCCACAACGCTTCATGTGAATTTTCCATTGTTTGAAACACACACTCAGAAAAAACTGTAAATTTCTGAGCGTTTGTCCTTCAGTTTTCACGGACAACAGCATTATTTGATGAAAAACGGTCTGATCTATTAAATAAGCGGGTTTATCCTTTAGATACCTAGAAAATTACACTGTAAAAAATTTGGTGTAAAGTTCCTGAGAAAACCTGTGGCAGCTATTCTGCCACAGGTTTTCCCAGGAATTTCACCAAAAAAATGCCAGGAAACTTACACAAGTCAGGAAAGTTCAGAAACCTATAATCTGGGATGTTATTCGTGAAATTTCAGTTAGGTTCCACCATTCTGAAAAGTCTAGAAATCTACAATCTGTAACATTACTCATTAAATTTCCGTGTCCCGCCAAATTTGGTGACTCTAGGTTCCATACTCTGTTCACAACTAAGCCAACAAAATGATACACAAACGCAAAAAATCGATTTTTACATGTAAAATAGAGCTCAGGAGCTGTTCATGGCCGAAATTCGAAAAAGAACTTCAAGATGCACAATTTGAGGGGTATATACACCTTTGTGCCAATTTTGATAGCGCTAGATCCCATAGTCTTTTCACAACTGAGATAATAAAATGACACACACGTAAAATAAAAATATTTCTGTATTCAATACACCCACCACAAACTAAGGAATGTTACACACAAAACATATGGAACTTTACACAGATCACCGATAATTTTTCTTTTACAATAATTCAGAGAAGTTACACAAAAGTTCAAAAGTATACCTGAGAAAACTAAGGAATGTTACACACAAAATATTTGAAACGTTTCACAGTTGATCAGTAAATTCCACTTTCTCAAGTATTCCGAAAAGTTACACAATAGTGTGGAAGATGTTACACCAGATTTCTCAGTATTCTCGAATCAGCAGAAATAATCCTAGAAAACCCAGGAATGTTACACAGTAAACGGCAGGAATATTACGCAGATTTTTTACAGTGTAAGGGCAATTCACTTATTTTTCCAGTTCTAGCCCACCCGTTAGCAAAAATACGGATTGGTAATTGGATCTGCATTTTTTTTTACGGTGTATGCCTGGAATCTCTGCTGCCTGCCTCTGCCCGTAATTTTACAGGGATATTTTTGTGTGTGCAGTGCTGTAACTCTTCTTCTGTGAGCTCTTTCATGACGCGTGCCGCTTAAACTTTCATATCTTCAACTGTCTGAAGTCTGTTTCCTTTTAATGCAGATTTGACCTTGAGAAACAGATGAAAGTCACATGGTATCAGGTCAGGCGAATAAGGCGGATAGTGCAATACTGGGATGTTATACTTGGCTGGAAATGTTTTGACAGACAATGCAGTGTCAGACGGTTGTTTGTCCTGATGAAGCAGCTGTGATTTATTCTTCTACGATTCGGGTCGTTTTATCGTATTTTTCACGGAGTTTTGCAAGGACCCCAAGGTAGAAAGGTTGATTAATGATTTCCCTTTCAGGAATCCAGTGAATATGCACTAAACAAACGAATAATGGCAGTTATCTCCATTGTTGACGTGGAAGGGCGACTCGGGCGAATAATATCTTCAATGTCTTTTCGGCCTCCTTGGAAACGCTTAAATCATTCGAAAACCCGCGCATGTAATAAAAATTCCTTCCTTCCCGTATACTTCTCTTAAGAAATTATGAGTTTCAGCAGCGGATTTTCCAAGTTTAAAATGAAATTTCACATTCATTCATTGCTCTTTTAAAGCGTTCAACATTTTCCTGGCAAAACAATACTGTAAAAACCTGTAATTTTTAAGAAAATAATTGTATTTTTACAGAAATTAAACTGTTTTGAAGAAAAACAGTTTTTTTCTGTAAAAGAAACTGAATTTTGTAATTTTTGCAGAACAAATGAGTATTTTTTACAGAAAAAGACTGTTTTAATGAAAAATTACAGCTTTTCACTACATTGAACGGTTTTTTACTGGCGCCAAAATTGACAGTTTTTTCCTGTCAATTTCACAGATATTATTATTATTATTTTTTTTTTTTTTTTTTTTTTTTTTTTTTTTTTTTTTTTTTTTTTTTACAGTGAATAAAACACTGCCCAGAATAAATGAAGGTCTCGAACAGACTAATTGGAATACAGTCAATTTAGAGGTGGTAATGAATACATGACATTTTGCTCTAACAACTGTTGGTCGTACGAATTTGGCGGCAGTTCTTTTGTAGAAGTGTCGTTACCTAATAGCCAGACCTCGTATATGTTTTTAAAAAATTGTCTATATATATATATATATTACCATATCTTGGTAAAACAGATTTTAAAGTAAACTCAGCAGCTAAATGACATTTAAGATTGCGAAAATTTGTAAGGTACACTCAATTTTTCATACCTGCGGGGTAGATATAAAAGGCACCAAACATGCTTTGGAAACTAAACATTAGCGGTTCCACATCAAACTGGCAACTTGATCGGACATATACTCCTAATCTATTATAAATGAACTGGAGTAGGGAATCATGCTATATAGACTATAGTGTAACGGAGTTTAATTTCCGTTATATTATTTTAACGAAAAATACGAATTTCAAATGGCTAATAAAAATCATATCAAATAATGTAGTATTAAGATTTAATTTTAATTCATTAACTCCACACTAGTGAGAATTTGCCCTGCCCATAATTTCAAATCGTCGGCATATGTTGAAAAAAATCTTACATTAATTTGCCTTTTTCATTCAGAAAATGAAATTTTTGATAAAAATAAGTATCACAATTCAATTACTCATTAAAATTCGTATACTAATAATAAGTTAGATTTTATTACCACTATATTTCCAACAAAGTTGTATGTAGTTGATGTCACGGAATCACAAATCGAGCTAGTGTGGAGTGCGCGGATGCTGTCAAGTGTAGAGTCATCGAGTTAATTTTAAAAGAAGAATCAGTTATTTCAAATACTTGAGTAAATTTTGCAAGTGTTCCACGAATTAATAAAATAAGTGCGTTTATTTCGTAATTATTTACAGGAAATGTCACACAGCAGACATGCAGGCAATCTCATGTACATTGACCACACAAATCCTTTTACAAGATTAATTCGATTCTTATCTCTTGAATAGGTTCATTTCGCGTGATGTGATATTTTGGACTACTTCAGCTAAACAAAGTAGCAAAATGCTGTCTTCGTATGTCACGCGAATACTTGATCGATTACATATAAAGAAAAGCAGAAGTCACGGTGGGAGAAACAAAAGTTTTCTGAATCGGCATTTTCTTAGAATTATACCGCTCTAACAGAACATTAAAGGTTACGCTGCTACATGTAATCTTAATTTTTTTTTTCGTCAGATATACATTGCCTCTCAAAACTATTTTCTTACCTGGTATTGTAAGAAAAGGAAGGTGCGGATGAGTGAAGTATATTTTTGCATGCGTGAATAAATGTGTGAAATGAAATTACTTCAGTTAAAGATTTTTCGTTAGATTCAAAATCCACGATATTATCAATTATAATAAAGTAGTAAAACCGAATAAATTTAAGTAGTATCTGTTATGATTAATTGGTAGATAAAATAGTTGACTACTAGAATATGTAAGTTTAGATATATTCATAAAAATATGCAATGTTATTGCAAATGTGGGCACTGTAGCAGATATTAAAAAATGCAATATATTATCATCAAACAATGCATGAAAAATAGCTTAAATTTTAAGAGCAGGTGTATATAGAAGGTCTATATAACTATATACACTTGCTCTTAAAATGTAAGCTACTTTTCATGCATTGTTTGAGTAAATATATATATATATTTATATGTATAATTATTCGTTCATGCGCCGTAAAAAATTATTTCATACGAATTCCCGTATTTCATCAAATATATTAATTATATTTATAATCGAATGATATTATCTAGTTTATACTGTACTTTTCCAAGTTTTCTAACTGTGACATTAAATTAGGTTAAAACACCTGCATGCAGTGGGTAAAACACATATGGATAATTCTTGAAATGTATGAAAAAAACTTTCTATTTCCAAGAATATACGTTTTATTCTTATACATATGGACATAAATGCTGCACAAAATTCACGCTGGAATGTACTACATCTACTGATTATTTCAAGCATTTTATTTTTACAGTGGAAAGGCAAATATTATTTTTCTTATTCTTTTAGTGCTTGGTCCTCTAATAGTCCTTGGATCAAACCTTCGCTGGAAAATATGCTGTCAAACATATTCTTTATATACGTGAAGATCCTGAAGAATCCGTCAAAGGTTTTTCTAAATATTTCCTAAAACGTCTGAAATCGAAAGTGTATGGTGACTTTTAGCCATATAGGATATATGGTTATATTTTGGTTCATGAGACAACGCACGTGATGTATTGCACACAAACAGTACAACAAATAGCTGTTTGAATACGTAACGCATTTTTTTTTTTTTTTTTTTTTTTTTTTTTACAAATTAAAAATTAAAACAAAGAATTATAATGCAGCGCGATAAAAAAACTTTAAGTAAAGTATAGCATTTCTTCATGTAATATCAAAAGCCAATATTTTTCTAGATATTCCCTAAAACGTCTGAAATCGCAAGTGTCAGGTGACTTTTGGCGATGCAGGATATATGTTTATATTGCATCTAATGACAAAGCCCGTGATGTCTTGCACACAAACAGTGGAAAAAAATAAAAATAAATAAAAAATATATCTGAGCTATCTGAGTACGTCATGCATTTTTTTATTAAAAAATGAAAACAAAGAGTCCTAATGCAAGACGAGAAAGTCCTTAAAGTAAAATATAGCATTACTTCATTTAATACCAAAAGTAAATATTTTTCTAGATAGTTCCTAAAACGTCTGAAATCGAAAGTGTCCGGTGACTTTTGGCTATATGGGATGTATGTTCGCATTTCTTCGTGAGACAACGCACGTGATGTGTTTCACACAAAAAGTGCAAAAAAAAATGCTGTCTGAGTACGCCATGCATTTTTTTATTTTATTAATTAAAACTGAAAACAAAGAGTCATAATGCAGCGCGATAAAAACCTTAAAGTAAAATATAGCATTTCTTCATGTAATATCAAAAGTAAACAGTAGTAACAATAAATAGACTTTAAGGCTCAAAATAAGTTTCATAAACTAGCATTTTGATTTGAATATACAAGAAAGAGGCACGTTTACTTTGGCTTAATAAATAAATTAATCCCAGTTCATATTAAGAGTATTATAATAATAAGGCTTTATTTTAATGAATTTGCCTTTCAAAATACACTTTTAAAAACGGTAAGATAAACACTGGCTCTTTAGTGTGAGTTTATTTTCTCAATATATATATATATATATATATATATATATTTATAATTGTGAAAGTGCAATCATGTTGTAAAATACATGGAATTGAAAATATGAGAGAAAATGTTAATTTCATGATTAACATTTGACATGACATAACATGACAAGAAAATGAATTTGAAATATATTTTAATTAATAATAGACTTTAACTTACACGATAGCGAACAGGATTAAACCCCTCACTGACAAGCCCGTGTTAATACGTTCACTAAGCTCCGGGATTAACTATGATATAAGAATTATTTAAAGTAATATAATTCTATAGATTTAATTCACTTTTACTATATTGAACAATGATTTATCTACTCAAGGATTACATTCATGTACATAATTAAGATTCTTATACAATGTGGAAGTAATCAGGTTGTTTTTTTTTTGTTTTTTTTTTGTTTTTTTTTTTTTGTTTTTTTTTAAGCATTTAAAACAAAATACAACTCTGAAAACAAGATTACACTTTTTCTCTTTTGCTAGACTGTCAGATATTTAACCCTTTATCTATGGACGGTACTTATAAGTAACATTAAAATAACTTTTATAAAATTCATTTAATACACCGATTAGCTGTAATACAGTTTAGAATGACTTATAGATATATTACTTTATCTTATCCGAAAAGCATTACTGGTTACACAAAACAAAAATATTTTTAAAAGGATGATTTCTGTTGCTTTTGCATCTTTTCATCTTTCTTAGTGTTTTTTTTTTTTTTTTTTTTTTTTTTTTTTGGGGGGGGGGGGGGGGGATTTTTCAATTCGGAAATATTTCTCTATTTCTATAATTCAGTACATAAAGGGTTAAATAGGCGAAAGTCGTTTTAAATAATATATTCCATTTAAATAAATTACAGATCAAAAAATTATTTAATCTGAAAAGGTTTTTTTTTTTTCTGTTTTGCATTTGTACGTATATTTTTCTAACTCTGTGCAGCTATCGAAAACTCATTTATATTTCTTTTTCATTTTGTATGTTATTCGTGTTAAAAAAAATTACATATTCTTACATGACATTTGAATTAACAGATTGACAATTTAAAACATTGGTAATCACTTCATTTAAAAGCATCTAGCAGTTATCTTTTTAATGGTTTACGAAAATATTATAAAATCTCTTCGGAGTTATCCACGCTTCCTAAAAGCGTTCGTTTATCATCAGAAACCGAAGAAGCAAATATTCGTTTTATATTTAAAGAGCCATCACAGAAACAATAGATTCTTTTGCTGCTAGTAATTTTCAAAAACGTTTCCGAGTAATTTTGACAGCGTTTTTAGCAATTTTCTTAATCTGAAGTATCGGTTTCTTGGATACTGTGGATACTCAAGTAAATATTAATGGCATTTTTTTTTTGTTATTTTTGCACGTATAAATTCCGTTAAGCAGCTGAAAACGCTTACTTCAGAGTTGATAGCATAAAAAACGATATTCTGAGTAGGAAAAGCAGATTAACATTATAAAAACTGCTCAAAACTTTTCCGAAATTACGGACAGCAAAAGAAACCTTTGTTTCTGTTGGAAACAATAATATGAAATGTGTTTCGTTTGTGAAATGTGTTCTTCGTTTGTGAAATAGGCAGCAAGCGTCGCCACTTTACGGACTAACATCAAACAACTCTAATAGACTGGAAAAATCTCCCTTAATAACAATATCTTCGTTTAGCTCCTCATAGAGGGCAGAACCAAAAACTTTGAAAGACACTAAGAACAGAATATCCTAATTTGAACTTGTGATAGACAATGCTTCTGCTAAGATCAGCGTTTTTTGTAAAATTGAAACAGATCACCCAAGAGACCGTGCGTACACCCGTGTAACCCTTTTTTTTCTATCAGATCTGGATGTAGCACTGTGTGTTAAAATCATAACTTTTCTGTCCTATTCTCTTGAATTCATTTTTTATGGGAAGCTATGTTCAGTTCTCAAAGAATGCAATCAATTCCTAACCGAGATAATTTCAAATTGTGTATTACATTATATATATTTACTCAAGATTGTGCAACATATTTTAATCATTTATATTCATATTAAAGTTAGATAAGTTCTCTACAGTACAAGTGTCCGTCATTTCAGCTACTCACGAATCAGCACACTCTTCATGTAATAAAAATTACATTTTTCAGTCTTTCACGGGATATAAAGAAAGCTGTGAATCTCCGAAGAGCCAGCATTCTCGCCCATAAAGGTAAGAAGAATTCATTTTCTCTTACAAATATATTTCAATTGAGATTAACTTTGAATTAAAATAATTTTTGAAAACTATTATATGAAAGAAATGCCTTTTATTAAGTATTCACGCCCTCCAAAACTAATAGTTTCAGAAAAGTTTCGTTAACCCTTTGCACTCGAGGGCTCCGGGGCGGAGCCATTTAAAATTTGTCTTCAAACTCGAGGGCCCCGCTACGGAGACAATATAAATAATTTTGTGATACCTGTCTAGAAAATCCAAGATTACATATTGGCAATTGCTTCGAGAGGTATCACACTTTGGACGATTACAAAATGTAATAATTTTATAATTTTCTTTATATATATATATATATCATAACATTTGTATTCATAAAGAATTAAAAATATAATAAGACATAACTAAAATCGCTTCGAGTTGCTGGTAATACGAATGAAAAAAAACTTCGAGTGCAAAGGGTTAAATTTCTGAAACCTATTGGTTTCAGAGGTTCTAAAGATAAAGGAGAGCTTTTCGAAATTGCTGGTGAGTCGTAGTAGCTGTATTAAATTTTGGTAGACTTTAAGAAATGTAAGAGCTAGATTAAAAAAGAAAAAACATTTTTTAGATTGTACGCCGAACCTAATTTAAAAAGTATATATACATTTATAAAAGTACTTATGATTTGTTAAACGTGCTTTTTAAAGACCTCGCAATTGTTTTAAAAATCTGATAAAATAAAATTAAACAATAAGGCCTGCGTAATGCATTTCCATTAAGCACATTATATGAGTACAACATTGCAAGTTTGTACTATAGCATTTCATCTCGCCTTCAGTAACTTCCCCTTTTATCTGATGGAGCTTTGTTAATGGAGGAATGTTAAATTGTTAGCATTGGTTAACATTAATACTTACGTATTAGCGTACAGTAATTTTTCATTATAAAAATATAGATATAAGACTGTAAAAATGCATGTGCGGCCCACGACTTCCCTTCTTTATGAGATTTTAGATACAGGAATTTAGCATACAGGAATTTTAATGAAGGAAAATGATTTAAAAAGTTATCCATCATTTACTCATCATATACTCATCATTTCAGTAATGATTCATTAGCAAATATTAACATAAGAATTTAGAAATGTTATTTGACCAACGAGCTCACTTCTCAACCAGATTTTGGTTTTTAGAGAAATTTTAGTGGATACAGATGATATTAAAAGTTGCGCATTATATAGCACTTATCATATATATTCATCATATAATCATTATTAGTGATTCGTTGTAAAATATATATATAAGACTGCGAAAACGTAAATCTAGCATCGAGCTCATTTATCTATCGGATTTTTTTTGGTGAAAATTTTAACGGATAACAAGGATTTAAAAAGTTACCCATCATACACTCATCACATATATTTATCATATGTCTATATTTATAATGAACCACTATTAGAATGATGAATAATCCGCCCCTTGGTTTTTGTAGTCTTATGTCTATATTTATAGTGAACCACTATTAGAATGATGTGTATAAGACAAAAACCTAGGTGCTGATCATTTGTCTTCGAAATTTTGGTACTTACAGGAATTTTAATGGATTGGTATGATTTTAAAAGTTACTCATCATGTACTCATCATATATATTCATAATAGATTCATGATATATATTTATTGTATATTCATCATATATACTTATCATATATACTCATTATCTATTCATCATATTTAGTCAACACACAAATTTATTGACTTTAAATATACGATGCTTTTTTTTTACATTATGCGATATATTTTTTCCAACAGTATTCATTTCGAATAAAATGTATTATACTTACCGCCTTAAAAACAGTAGTAAAATGAAAAATAAACTTATTGTGTAAAAAAACATTGTGAAACTCCTTGTAAGGCCATAAATTTTATAAAAAATAAATTTCGAGAATCTGTAAAGACTTCAACAAAATTATGAAATTGCATTTCCTATTTTCTGCCTTTTCGGTAATCCCGTTAACGGCATCTCCCTGCTAGATTAATAGAAACTGACTTGAAAACTGCAGAAAAGTAGAGACTATGTTTAACATTCTTATCTCACGATGTTCCTGTTAGAACAATTATTCTCAGAAGAAAAGTTCCCTTGACAAGTTATGGTACTTCAAGCAAAGCACGAATGATTAGAAAAACTATATAAAGAAAAAGTAAGATTTGAAGCAAGACTGAATCAACTTGAAAATTGATTACATGCCAAAGATTATAAAGAAAAATCTTGTTAGAAAACTTCAACAGCACTTTAAGTTATTGGAACAGCAGTTAAAAATTATTATTATGAAAATCTGTGAATTGATTACCAATAAAATGAGCACTGAAGAATTTCTTAAGTCAAATTTTTTAACAAGTCAAATTATTACATAAAAAAGGGGGAAAAAATGCAAGAAATATTATTAAATTATTGCAATTATTTTCAGAAAATGTTTTCTTGGCGCATTGTGGTATTTCTTGCATAAAACGTGTGAATGGAAAAACTACGTGAAGAAAAAGGGAATATTTATTATATTATACAACATATTATATAGTATATTATATTATACTTATATTTATACTATACAGGGTGAATCTAAACTCTTGGGCAAAACTTTAAAGGGTAATAGTACACATCGAGACAAACAATATTCAATGTGAAACTAAGGATCCAAAACGTCCTCCGAAGGAGATATAGGCGCCACTAAAGTTTGGGGTCCAAAACTTCAAATGATTATAAAAAACGGAAAAATTGGTCGATTCATTTACGGTTTTCGCTAAAACTATTATTTAAACTATTCTTTATGTCAGCATTTTCATGAAAATAAATTTTAAAGATAAAGTCAAAAAATACCGATATAGAGCGCATTAGCCGTTGGAGTAAGGAAAAACTATATTTTACCGTTATTTTTTGTACCTCATTAAATGCTTTCAAAAGCTTAGACTTAAGCTTAAATTTTGAGCTCAAAATCTGAATCGTTGGCAGTGGTTAAGTAGCGCAATCTGAAATGTGTCGACGATTTGAAATTTGAACCCCTCCCCCCCTACCCTCTACCCTCCTGAACACAGTTCAGTTTGCGCTACTTAACCACTCCCAAGATTCAGATTTTGATCTTAAAATTCAAGTTTAAGTCTAAGCTTTTAAAAGCATTTAATGAGATACAAAAAATAATAGTAAAAAAAAAGTCCTTCCGGCCAGTGCCGGGAGGAAGAGGTAGCTTTCATATTCCTTATTTTAAAAAAGCCAACTTATATTATTCAAACACACGAAGCTCAATTTAGTGAAAACCGAATATAGGAGATTCAATACTAATTTTTATCAATATAATGAATGAGAATTTCGCGAAATTAGTCAGCTTTATCCAAGCTGCTTTTCTTTGAAGTAACTTATATTTGGTTGCCAAATTCGGCAATTTCTTAAAGTGCCTGCCATATTAAGACAACATGGTGGATGAGGCTAACCAGTGAACTTAATCGAGACCTTAGTAATTGCTGTGCACATGCTCACTCACATCGGAAATCAGTTGATATATACGAGTCCTGCCGCAGGCAAAAAATCAGATTTTTCAAAATGTCACCCACATTAGAAATTGAAACTGCTATATCTGAGCCATTTTTTAAGATAAAGACAAACAAAAAATGCTCCTGAATCCTTATATCAAGGTCAACTACTTAAGAAAGAAACATTTTTCAATTTCTAATTTTTTTGTAACTCAATTTAAATATATATATTTTTTAATTTAATGGCTGCCATTTTGAAACATATGGCTGATTAATCTGGCCAGCGAACTTGGTCGAGATATTGATGTATACTATCCACATGCCTTCTTACATCGAAATAGGCGAATACGTGTGTTATCGCGTGACAAATACAAGATATTTTCAAAATGTTAGCCATGCTAGAAATTCAAAGTGCTATAATTCAACCATTTTTTTAAGATATAAACAAAAGAACAAAATTTCAGAAACAAAAACTGCTCCGGAATCTTTGTATCAAGGCCAAACACATAAAAAAATAATCTTTTTCATTTTCCAATTTTTTAATACCTCATTTTAAATTTTAAAATTATATTTTTAATGGCAACCCTTTTAAAACAAGATAGCGAATGAAGCTGGCTAACGAACTCGGTCAAGACATTGGTATATACTATGTACAGACCAAGTTACATCCAAATCGGTTCATAAATACGCCTGTTATCGCGTGACAAAAATCAGGTCGTTTTAAAATGTCAGCCACAATAGAAATTCAAAATGCTATAACTCAGCCATTTTTTTTAGATATAGACAAAACAAAAACTGTTCCGGAATCTTTGTATTAAGGTCAAACACATACAAAAAAAAATCTTTTTCATTTTCCAATTTTTTGGTATCTTATTTTAAATTTTAAATTTTTAAAATTTTTTTTAATGGCAACCCTTTTAAAACAAGATGGCGAATGAAGCTGGCTAACGAACTCGGTCAAGACATTGGTATGTACTATGTACAGACCAAGTTACATCCAAATCGGTTCATAAATACGCCTGTTATCGCGTGACAAAAATCAGGTCGTTTTAAAATGTCAGCCACAATAGAAATTCAAAATGCTATAACTCAGCCATTTTTTAAGATATAGAAGAAAGAAAAACTGTTCCAGAATCTTTATATAAAGGTCAAATACATAAGAAAAAAATATTTTTCCATTTTCAATTTTTTGGTACCACATTTCAAGATTTAAATTTTTTTTAAATTTTTAAATGACCTCCATTTTGAAGCAAAATGGATGAAACTGGCCAATGAACTCGGTCGAGACATTGGAATGTACTATGCACACACCGAATATCATCGAAATCGGTTCATAAATACGAGATTTACAGTGTGACAAATGTCAGATATATATATATGTATATATATATATATATATATATATATCAATTTTGAACGGAGGGTGGTTTCGGGGTCTGGGGGTCATGATCGATGAAAATATACCAAAATTTTTTGAAATCGCTTTCCTCCGAACGGCTGCAGTAGGTAGCTTTTTGTAATGAAAGCTACCTAATAGTTGTTCCTTACTCCAAAGTCTAAATCGCCTCTATCGGCATTTTTTGAACTTTATCTTTAAAATTTATTTTCAAGAAAATGCTTACATACAGAATCGTTTTAGCGAAAATCGCAAACGAATCGTTCAATTTTTCCGTCTTTTTATAATCATTTGAAATTTTGGATCCTAAACTTTAATGAAGCCTGTTTCCATTGGAAGACGTTTGAGACCCCTAGTTTCCTATTTAATATTGTTTATACTGATGTGTATTATCACCCCTTAAAGTTTTGCCCAAGAGTTTAGATTCACCCTGTATTTATAACTACATATTATAGATATATTTTTAATATTATTTTAACTTATAATAATTATTTGTTATTATTATTAAATTTTTAATCTATCGAATTTTATTATTCTTATTACTATTATTATTATTATAATACAGGGTGTCCCAAATGTCCTTGATACATTTTAAAATTTAATAAAAATTCAAGTAATTGTCGTACATGAGTGCGGTTTGGACTAAAATGCTTCCCAGGATAGAAAGGTTTTTTCAAGCGAATGAAAATAAATTGTTCTAATTTTCGATCTTAGATGGCGCCACTTGTCCACAGGTTTGGTTTAAATGTTTTTAACCATGCGTTTTTCTGATTTTCAGATTTAATTTGACGCTGTAACACATAAGTGACAACTCTCAGCGAAAAAAAAAATGTAGTGTATGCTTTGGCTGTGGCTGAAATTGAAGTACTGAAGAAGGGAGTCAAGAATGTGATCCAGTCAATTCCACAAGCAACGCTAGCGAACACGTGGATTGAACTGGAGCTCAGTATCGATGTGGCTCGAACTAGAGAAAGTGCAATCATTGAAATGTGCTAATAGATTGCACAAATTATTATTCTTTAACTGAATTTGACAAAATAAATTGATCTGTAACTGATTGTCTTGAGTTTTTTATGCTTCTTTCTGATCAATTTAAGGTACAGCGCCATCCATGGGATATCATAGAAACTAAATGTTTTATTCGCTTGAAAAAACTTTTCATCGTGAGAAGCATTTTAGTCTTAACCGCACTCCTATACGACAAATTTATACAATGTGTCAAGGACTTTTGTGACATCCTGTATAGTCCATATATAATAATACTAATCTATTATATATATATATATGTATATATTTTATGAATTTATATTATATTATTAAATGTAATATATATTAAATATTATTACATAAATACAAGAAATATCATTACATGCAAGAAAGCATTCATAGAACTACGAAAAGGATAATGTAGATATGTGATTTCCTTATGTTTAATATTACTGATCGTGTCTTTGGAATAAAATATTAAAACAAGTTGGAAACTGGACATCAGACTTGGCAAATAATGTGCGTTATTAATATTTTTTGCACCGCATACTGTACGGAATTTATATTTCAGTGCACTTCCTAAGTGCATATCAATTTTATTCTATTCGAAAAGCATCATTAAAATGCATTTGAAATAATTTTTAACCATTGGCCATAATGTAACCGAAAACTTTCGACTGTCCCTGTAATTAAACTTTACATTCGATTTTCATAAACTTTGAAATGGCTCGACAAAATTTTGCAACACTTATATATTTAAAACTTTAGACCATTCAGTTAAATAGTTTTTGCTCTGTTATATGCGGACGGATGAAGAAACGGACAGACAGATGGATCGAACGACGACTATAGGTGCTGCGTATTTATATAATTACAAACGCGCCTAATAAAAAACCGTGATAGTGAGTAATAATATATAACTAGAAAACAGGAATTCTGCTTTTTCAGAATTTAGTGTCGCCCCCGATGAAAAAAAAAATGTATATATAAATAGTACAAAACATATTTCAATTTTAAGACTTACAGCACACGGTTTTATTTTATGTAAAATGACGTCATTCGCATCCGCTTAAGAATTCCACATTTACGATCCACTCTTAAACATCTACAGTAAATTATGCGTAGGACGTCACTATCGCGAAATAATACACAAATGCAGCAAAAAGATGCCGCCATTAAAGAAAGTAGATACTTAAAATTAAATATAGTTTATAATAGCTCCATGTTTTAACAGAAATCATTCGTTTATATTTTTTTCAAAATAGCACGTATTTTAATTACATTTTCTTTCGGTTGTTACGAAAAAATTTCAACAAAAAGATATAATTAATATTTTACAGCTATTTTTCGTTTACTTTCTACAGAAAAGTAGTACTTCCGTTGCCAATATTAAGCAAATGGCTCCAAAAACTACAAAAAAATTAATATTTCAAAAATAAATGAAGATGCAGTTTTCAAGCAAACTGGATTTAAAAGTACTTTTTTTCCCATTACGACGGTATAAAAATTGAAAATGTGCGATGTTTAGAAGTTTAAGAAATTGCTATAGAGTATTTAATCGTACTGCTGTGTTTTACGGCTGGCTTCTGTAAGGTAACGTTATTTTTTGGAGTCTACGCAAAATAAGCTGGGAGAAAGAAATACCATACCGTACCGGGGTCTAAAAAAAAACTTTTCATGGTGTTATTAAAGATTTAAATGTTCGCTGTAACACCTGCCTCAGGATGTAACTGAATTCAAACGTTAAAAAATCCACAACTTCTAAGTTCAGCATGTCTGAATGGATGCATTTGTCTCATGTCAAATAGCATCTTTCAGTTTTGTCAATTTGGGAAATTCCTGATTCCCTCCGAACTTCAATCGATGTCCTTAGATACATACATAACGGCCAGAAATCGGCAGGCCTCCACTCTAGATGCCAAAACTCAATGTTCATAGCTTGCTATATTTTCTATACCACAATCTTAAAACAATACCCTTTGTGGTAGATTTCTTTGATATATGAAATGGCAATCTAGATAAAAGATTATTGTTTGAAAAAGATAAAGTATATGGATCTGTGAATCCTGAAGATGGCCACTACGTCTTGAACTGTCCAGTATTAATGATATTCCTTTTCATAGAATGTCTTGATCCGCAAAGTATTTACGAGATTTGAAAATCGAATATCACACGTTGCGGATATTAAGGGTGAACTCGATATATATACCGTATATTTCCGTGTATAAGACGAGAATTATTGGATATATTTTGACTCGAAGTTGGGAGGGGGGGGGGGGTCGGCTTATAAAGGTATCTAAGAAAATTACCAAATTTGATATGCTAAAAAAAAAGGAGGAGTAAATATATAATTATAAAACATACATACAAATTTCTAAAAATACTTTATTACTCCATTCTTTTAAAATGAAACAAGTCACCAATCATCTTTTGCTATTCAAATTTTCATCAAAATTTTCAAGCAACTCCTTATAGTTGCTTTCTCTCATTGGTACATCAGGATGAATATTGTCAGTATCTAGATCATTATCATCGCCATCTTCTTCAAAAATGGCATCCTTCTCAGTTCCATCCATCACATTACTTATTGATTCTAGACCCCGTTTATAAAATTTTATGTTCAGTATTATTATATTGATATCAATATCATTATATTGATTATATTATCAATATTCATTTCACAGTTAAAAATATAACTATTTTAATCATACAAATGGATTAGGCTTACCCAATTTCATCTTATTTGGAGATAAAAGGCTCATTTAAATTTCTTCGGAATAAAAGTTCATTCTGTGTAAGGAGTAATTGCAGAGACAAATTGCAGACATAACAATGTATATTTTAACATCATAAATACAAAAAAACATAACGTTCGCGTACATACTTTCGTTTCAATAAAATCTTAAATCATAATATTTCGTAGCTACATTTTCAGTTCATAAAGTTCTAAAGTTCATTTATCAACAAAAAAATATCGTCTGCGCGAAGTGCGAAATAAAAACGATTATAATTAAGACCATGGGAGCAGGGATAAAACGCAACATTACTAATGCAACATTTTTTGAAAGATCGGACGATCATTTATTGTGGTAATTCAAGACAAGCTTCTTTCACCCATTCAAAGATAGCAACGATGTGAACTTCATTAAAATTACAGCCATTTGTCACAACTGCACACTCAGATGACATCCATTCAGTCCACTTCGAACGGGGTCTGTCTAAATGACTCATTTAGAAAAACGACCGAGATTGAAGAATAGAAGTAAGACCACCGGTATACTACCGAAGATCTCTAAGATATATCAATAATTTTTGAGAGCTCATTTTTTTCTCTTAGCTATGCAAAAAATGTGATAAGTTTTTGTTCGCTGAAACTTTCATTAAGTTTGTTTAACAACGGTACGGGTTTTCGATTCTGGACAATTTTTCGCTGAAAAGTTGTATACCCGGCTTATACAAGGAAATATATGGTAGATTTTTAAAATATATTAAAAAAACAAAAAAAAACATTTGAACTGTAAAAAAACTGGCGTAATTTTTTACACGATCGAGTTTGCTTCTAATACTATAATTTTAGTTTTAAAAAATAAAATGATAGGTTGAAGATTATAACAGACGTCTAATATTAAATACATATTGATAACTAAGCGTAAACCAACACAGTGAAAAATATCTAAGACGGTAATCGAACCCGAATCCTTGGAATAACGCTCCAATGTTCTACCATTAAGCTACAAAAACGATACACAGACAGGTATCTAAAAATGTGAAAATTTTCACGTGCTTAATATTCAGTATCTTCGAGCTTAATTTCACTGCTAAAAATTTATTGAAAAATTAATTATACTTATATCTGTTCACCTATGCTGGACTTTATTTCGTCTTGTATTTGTCGCAGGAATGTGTGCTTATAAAGATCGTTCCATCTTGTGATGCTGTTTCAGCGTTATAGACATTTAAGAGTGAGATATGACAGACTGTGTATCGTCGACGTAGCTTAAATATTGAGCATTGTAGCGTTATTTCGAGTATGTATCTCATGTATGTGTCTCAATAATGTCAAGCGTAATTTCACTGCTGAAAATTAATTGAAAAATTACACTTATATAGATGTCCAAATTTAAATGGCTGATTTTCAAAACATTTTGCGACTCCACTCTTAATACCACGACTCATTCAATTTACGACTTCATTCTTAATGGGTTTTTTTCCTCTTTTAATATCGAAAAGCGTGCATGGTTCTCTTATCAAAAGCGTACATGATTCTCTTATTAAAAGCGTATGTTTTGTTCCACTTTTGTATGTATATCGAGTATAGATTCTTGCTGCGCGGAATTTATGGAATATTAAAGAGGAACCATATTTTATTTACTTAGATGCCTTAACCTTTTTCAGTTCATACCTCACATAAGAGCCAAAAAAAACTATACTCAAATGCGTAAAGCGTGACCTGCGAATAATAATGACCTGCGAATGTAGTAAGCTGTATATAGATTTCTAATTTAATTTTCTGGTTACTTACGACGATTTTCAAAATTTCTCTTTTGTTAAAACAAAAAAATGATACCTTTGATTTTCCTCAAGAAAATTTAGCTGGAAACAAATCTTAAAATACATTTATCTGATCTTTCTTAAAAGATTAGTTTTACTCGTACATAAAATAAATTCCTTCGGGGAATAAGTAGATCTGGTATTTTTAGAGATTATAAAAGCTTATCACCTGACTACAGAAATCTTTTTGGAGCAAATTCTTGCTGCCTCTGTTCTCCAGTGATTTTGTTTCAAAATCCATTGTCTGTTATATTTCAAAAAATAAATCTGGCTTTTCGAAAAGTATTAAGTTTGAGATAGTAATGATTTTTCCACTAACTTTTTTCGGCATTAAAGAAAATTGTATTCATTTACAATATACATATATATATATATATATATATATATATATATATATATATATATATATATATATATATATTATACATATATATATATTATATATATATATATATATATATATATATATATAATATACATACATATATATATATATATAATTACTTATTTATTATATTTTATTTATTAATCAATTTTTATCCCCCCATCCTCTCTTTCCTAAAAATAAAACTTTGGAAGTGTCTTTAAATACATCATATAACGATAGAAGGCAGCACTATTTCTCTTTCATTACTAAAAATACTGTATTTAATCTATTTCAATGTTATTACACTGTTTATCTTAGCTCCTTGGTAATTCTTATAACACTTTCAACAATTTGTATCATTGATGGCATGGTGTGATCTTCAATTGGCAATATTCTTCTATTTTTAATCCATTTTAATCTATTTTATTTTTTATATTATGGCTTCTTTTTCTTTATAACAGCTACGATTCTGAAATTGAGCATATAGGCATTTAAGACATTAGGCTTCGACATCCTATACTGGTGTCCAAAATTAAGGACCAGTCACAAACTGCTAATTTTTAAGTAAGCGAATACTCAAAAGGAAATAATATAATTCAAATAATTACTACTCCTACAGCACAGCTAGTCCATATAGCATCTCATTCATGTCACACATGATCACAAGTGTCGCAGTCACTACGTTTAAACAGAAAATAGGAAATTCCACACGTCTCATTATGAGTCTCAAATGATCACTATGTGTGACTCTACTGAGACGTCAATGTGTCTGCTGCTTTGTGACGAGTCACCAGGTGACTTTACAATGTAGTTACATTGTGACCAGCTACGATTCTGAAATTGAGCATATAGGCATTTAAGACATTAGGCTTCGACATCCTATACTGGTGTCCAAAATTAAGGACCAGTCACAAACTGCTAATTTTTAAGTAAGCGAATACTCAAAAGGAAATAATATAATTCAAATAATTACTACTCCTACAGCACAGCTAGTCCATATAGCATCTCATTCATGTCACACATGGTCACAAGTGTCACAGTCACTACGTTTAAACAAAAAATAGGAAATTCCACACGTCTCATTATGAGTCTCAAATGATCACTATATGTGACTCCACTGAGACTCAATGTGTCTGCTGCTTTGTGACGAGTCACCAGGTGACTTTACAATGTAGTTACATTGTGACCAGCTACGATTCTGAAATTGAGCATATAGGCATTTAAGGCATTAGGCTTCGACATCCTATACTGGTGTCCAAAATTAAGGACCAGTCACAAACTGCTAATTTTTAAGTAAGCGAATACTCAAAAGGAAATAATATAATTCAAATAATTACTACTCCTACAGCACAGCTAGTCCATATAGCATCTCATTCATGTCACACATGGTCACAAGTGTCACAGTCACTACGTTTAAACAAAAAATAGGAAATTCCACACGTCTCATTATGAGTCTCAAATGATCACTATATGTGACTCCACTGAGATTCAATGTGTCTGCTGCTTTGTGACGAGTCACCAGGTGACTTTACAATGTACTTACATTGTGACTCTCGTGTGACTGTCATTTTTAGACTCAATTTCAAAGTCATCATGAACGTTGCATTATGATGAGTCACCAAATAATTTCGCATTATAGTCACATGGTGACTTTTCACAAAAAATCACAATGGTGACTTCACAGTAGTCTCTCTGTCACCAGAAAGTCATAATGTGACTTTAATGTGACATTATTTGGTAACTTATCACAATGCAGCGTTCGCGATGACTTTGAAATTGAGTCTACAGATGACAGTCACACGAGAGTCACAATGTAACTACATTGTAAAGTCACACGGTGACTCGTCACAAAGCAGCAGTCACAGTGACGTCTCAGTGGAGTAGCATATAGTGATCATTTGAGACTCATAATGAGATATATGGAATTTCCTATTTTTTTTGCTTCACCGTAGTGACTGTGACAATTGTGACCATGTGTGACATGAATGAGATGTTATGTGGACTAGCTGTGCTGTAGAGATAGTAATTATTTCCTTTTGAATTATTTCCTTTTGAGTGTTCGCGTACTTGAAAATTAGTATTTTGTGATTGGTCCTTAATTTTTGACACCAGTGTACATCAACCATCGCACTACAAATATTTTATATACACTGGGGACAATAATTATTAAACCCCCCACGTAGTATATATACAAATCTATAGATGAAGTGCAAGGTTGCACAAAATAATTCGGGTATTTTTCGCACTATAGATGGTAATTGATGAAATCGGGTTTTCAAATGTGTTATGTTTTTTTCCAAATTTTTTACTTATACATCGTCTTTTACCTTACGAAACAGTGAATTAAATTACAGTGTTCTGAATGTGTTTGAAAGTTTTTCATAATTTCTGCTTGACATATGATTTTTCGTTCTTGCTAAAAACTATTTTTTGCGTTTGTACGCATTTTTAAAATATTCCATAACGACTTAATTATTTAGGCTTAATTCTAAGAAGAATTAATTATTTAGCATGACAGGAAGTCAATTTTTTAAATGCAAGAGAAAAAATAAATTGAGTTAATTTTTTTTTTTTAACTTTTAGATGTAGGTGCACAACCACATAAATTTTCGCTATTTTCATATCGATTTTAACATTAACCCGTATATGAACAAAACAAAAGAGAAAAGGTAAAAAAAAGCAAAAAGAGCTAGAAAAAGCAAATCTAGAAGAGTGCGTTGGAGGTGAAATGAAAAGTTGATGATCATCTAGAAGTTTTTGGGTCACATGACAATCTGCGTATTGATTTTCCTGCCGGGTAAATTTTAAAAAAGTAAGTGTTCTGCTATAATATTATTTTCAGTTGTAAGAATTGAGTAGTACTTTCTAAATAGGACTAATTTGAATACATCATTATACTTTGCTTAAAATATCTTAACATTTCTATCAAATATATATATATATATATTCATTTGTACATATATGTACAAGGTGTTCTCTCGAATAGCTATTCGAAAGCTTGTTCATTAATCTTTATTCTTAAAGCATAATTTTCCAGTTTTGCAAATATTTCAAATAGTGTCCTTCTACATCTTAAAAACCATTTAACACGTTAAGCGCCACGTCAGTCACTGGTGACTGACACTGAACTTTCCGTTTAGAACGCGTCATTCACCGATGACTGACAGTCTAAAATAAAACTACATATATGTATATTGTTTTAAGTAATTACCAAAAATATTATTTAAGATTTACTTACCTTTTATTTATTACAGGATTATACTTTCTTAAAAATTACTTAAAACATTGTAAATTTTTTGGCTTCAGTGTCAGTCACCGTGGCACTCAACGTGTTAACCAGCTGACTGCCCAGCAAAAGGACAAAATTGTAATGTTGTTTTCTCTTTAATTGGTTTAAAGGGCTAAAAAAAATGTTTTTTTCGAATCTCATATAAAAAATGTAATTACGTATATAAATGTGATCCTTGTATTTATAAGTATTTATTTATTTATGCCTAAGTGTAGCAAGATAACTAGATTGCTAGCTCCGATGTAGACCCTATTTGCTCCACCAGATAAGTTCCCCGGAATGCGGGGATTCATTACAAAAACTTCCAGTGATCGGACAGAAAAGGCACATAAAATATACATTAACACGTGAAACGAATAATGCATAAGCCGCTAGAGCACAAAACGTCTTCGCGACAGACAGCGGTGAGTTGATGCTGGAGTAGCATAATGATAAAAGAAAAAAAACTTGAGAAATATGATTCAGGACCACATTGCCACGATGGTATGCACGCGGAAGGCCTGCTCTTTTGAGACAAGGAGCGCTAGGATTGCCAGAGTTCGTCAAAGGCACCAACGGGACAATGGGCAAGTCTCAGGAGTGTAGATGCAGAACAACTAGGAAGTAAGATTGGTTAGGTCCAACAGGAAGCGAAAAATTTCTGCCAAATGGCAGAGTAGTTTTGGGCGGGATGAGATATTTTTCAGCGAAGTATCTGAGCGGGGCTTTGGGTACCTAAGGTGCCAGGCCTTTCTGAGTGCGCAGAATAAATAGTAATGATCTGGGGACCCAAAAGACCCCCATTCGCAGAGGTCCGTGCTAGAGCGTTTGAAATATTTTAGGTATGTCCTGAAAGGACCATGACCGGAGAGGAAAGCTGATGTGGGAGGGGAAAAAGTTAAGAGATTATAAGAGACTTTGGATATTAGAGAATAGGTGTCCCTACCTTTACTTTAGATATCCCAGTGGAGTTGCCCGTCTGAAAAAATGTTCCTTTTAAGGAAGTGGCGACCATGGGACAGGGGAACAGGAAGGGGGAGATCTATGTTTGGAGGTGAGGTGGCCTTCTTGACCAGTGTGTCGGCCAGCTCATTCATTGCCAGCTATGCCGATGTGAGTGGTGACATGGCCGAGAGGAATCCTATAGATGAGACTTTTTTAAATGACATTGATTTTAAGTACTAGAGGGTGTTTAGTCCTATGGGCGAAGATTTCTGGTTGGAAAGGCTGTCACTATAAAGGTGAAAATAGATAGGTTGAGGATGGAGAATAATCCATTCCAAAGCCCACAGGATTGCGAAGAGTTCCGCTTGGAACACTGGATTGTCATCTCCAATCCAGCAGAACCACCGATGTGCCGCAACACCGTCTATGTAGATGCAGAAAAGTGACGCCACCCCTGTCTCCGTGCGCGACCCATGGGTGAAAATCGCTGGATTATTCGAGGGGATATAAGAATGCTTATTAATATTTGCTTGAAGATGTTATGTCTCATCCCGTGGGTGCATAGTCCAGCTATGAACTTTCCTTTGTAAATGTATGTTACTGAAAAGTGCTGACTGTGCTTGTTCGTGTTCTATATGTAGTATTCTGTTTTTCTGGTATTCGTAGGTGAGCGGTAAGTGTATGGGTAGAACACCAGTAAGTACTGTGAATGCATCCGTGGAGATAGTTTTGTAACTTCTAACCATCTACAGAAAGAATATCCGCTGGATACAGGCAAGTTTTTGCTTAGCCAATTTGCTTAGCAAACCTCCCCAGACGCCAACACAGAAGACGATGGTGCTCAATGATTGTGTAGTACCATGTTTTTAACATACTGGGCATGATGCACCATGTTTTTTATGTTAATTTACAGGAGTTATGGTAGTAATTTAAAAGTTTAATTTTAAGTGTTTTGTTATGTGGAATTCAGCTCTGGTTTTCATCAATGGTTATGCCTAATGATTTAAGAGTTTGTACATGATGAACGCTAACCTCATTGACTCATATCTCGGGTTTGCGTTTGAGTTCTCTTGTTTTAATGAATGTTAATGCTTGGGAATTTAGTGGTGAGAGCAGGAGATGAAGGCCAGGCAACAGTTGGCAAAATGCAGGGAAAGCTCTCGCCACCTGCAGCATCATTACTCATTTTTTTATTATTGCATTCTATCTGTAGAATTATATTAATTTAAATAATGCTTTTATTGCACTAAAACATGCAGCAAAACAAGAGTACATCTTTTTATTCTCTAACTTCAACTTGTCTTAATAATAATAATAATTATTATTATTATTAGTAGTAGTAGTAGTAGCAGCAGTAGTACATAGGAAAGTTTCATGACGCCACAAAATAAATAAAATTTAAATTTCCAAAAATTAAAATTGTGATTATTTAATTCATTTAAAAGCTACTTTACACGGCGCATTGAAAAATGTCGTTTCAAGAAACACGTGATTACGGTTTTACGAAATGAAATGATATCACCCTTCCGTTTTGAAGTGACTGAAGAAAGGGTGCTTTTGGACCTATTTACAAAGCTTTACCATACTTTTATTTTTAGCTCAATTTGTAGACAATTTTTATGTGTGATTCTCATATTATTCATAAATATGTGTATACATTTCCATAATTATCTTGAAATAGGAAATTTATTTTTTACGTAAAATATTTACGGTTACCATCAATGACCTGCTTTTGATAATGATCTACTGCTCGCAAACTTACAAAATAAAATATTAATGTACAATTTAAATGTTTATACTTTTATAATCACAATACAATAGGTGATAACCTACACCTCAATATATATTTTTTTATGTATAAATATTTTGTCGCAGGGTTGGATGAAAAAAAAATTACTACTTTATATTACATATGAATGTTTTTTTTTTTTTGTTGTTGTTTTTTTTTTCAAAATAAGATGAAAAAATTATGAAAAAGCAGTTATATGGTATATATATATTAATACCATACACTTACTGAAAAGTTTGAAAGTAATATTTGCATAAGTTTTCCTGAAATCATGCGCTCAAGTTGCATTGCAAATGCATTTTTGAGAAATTCGCACTTAAAATTTTAATGTACTCGTTAAATCCAGCTTAAAAATTCTTTTTGTAATTATGCGCGTTCTAATAGGAATATTTTAATGCGCTCTTCAGTCTATTATATAGAAAAGTTCAAATTTCTGAAAAATGCAGTAAATTCGCTTTCGATGTATAGAAGATTTAATGTTTGAAACTCTTTTAAGAAAGGAAGCGGTGCAACCTATCGTACGCTATTCCTGCATTTATATCTACAAAGCAAAGAAGCCAGCACGCATGCAACTCTGTTTCGCGGGTCTCGTATAAGCTCCTGAGACCCAAGAAAATTTGATACTCTTTGTCTTTAATACTTTATTTTCATCAAAAGGGTAAAAAACTATTATTTTTAAAGATTTTTAATTTTTTGTTTTGTTTTTTAAATTTAGTAAGGACCATATACATTTTAATGGATGTTCAGGTCTTAAATAGGAGGAAATGTAAACACAGTTCATTTCAACTTTTTACATGTAAAGTGATACTAAAAAGCACTAAATTAACAATAAATTGAAAGATATATGTATTTATTATTAATTTAATGAACAACACTGAATTATTTTACGCATATTTAAGCCAAATATAAATCTTTGAAATAATTTCTTTCACTGGTAATGGACAAAAACATATTGCAACTTGGACATCTAAGTTTAGTTTTCTTTAAAAACATATTATTATCAATGTAATGGCTAAAATAATGATGTGCTTTAAAGTTTATGTGCACTTTTGCTTCTTGTTCTAGCTGTTGTGAAATATCAGGAGGATATGGAATACTTGAGCGAACCTAAAGGGAAACATAATTAAAATCAAATTTCATGATGCTTATGAAAAATATCCCTTATTGTATTTATTAAATTTTTTTTCTATATATTTATTAATTTCTAACAAAAGAAAATGTTAGCCGAAATATTTGTCTTAATTTACATATTAAAAAAAATTATATGTACATAAATCATAACTTGAACTTTCTGCAAAAGAACTTTCTTCCAATCCAAATATTGGGCTTTTGATATTTCGCTATTTCACTTCTGTTAGTTTGGATAATTGAGCCATCAGCAAAATTATTGACTGATTCTTTAGTAGTCTCATTTTTAGCTTCAGAAGAATTTTCATAAATTTCCTTAATATTAAAATATTCATCAACATAATCACTAAAATCAAGACGAGTCATTCTCATTTGCTATTATTTCTAATGTTATTAATTTTTTGTCTAAAATAAAGCACAAAAATATGTAATCTTTTATAAAAATATTACATATATATGTATTTTTATAAAAAAGTAATTAAAACATTACAGAGAGATTAAATAAACAAAAAAAAACTTGGAAATCTTGCACATGATTAAAACCAAAACTAATATTAAAACTGACTATATAACTTTCCTCAAGTCAGCCCCAACATCCATTTTAATGGATGTTTTTAAATTGAGCTTTAAAGTAATAAATGTAGCCAAATTACAATTAAAAACTAGCTAGGGTTCTACAAAAACATTAAAATTAACATATACACTCTAAAATGTGCTTAAAAAAATAAAATGAGTAAAGAAAAATTAGAACTTACTAACACCTGGTCGAATACCACGTTGACTCACCCACTTCGCCATATTACAAACAAACGAGAAGGCCTTGCCAGATTCTAAATGCTTAAAAGTAATCTTCGAAGTATATATTATATTGTAGTATCAGTACTTGCTTCCAAAGAAATATTTGATGCGATTAGTAGGTTAAAACAAAACATGCATTTTTATGGATGCAGGGTCTCAGGAGGTTACTGCTTTTCAGCCGCCCCACTCACTTTTAATTAGCTGTAAGTTCTTAAATATTTCGCATTTTAGCTAGTTTTTCTAGGAGCTAATTCTACACACTATGAGAATTTGAAAAATGTTAAAAAAAAAAAAAAAAAAAAAAAAAAACGATTTTTATTTTTTCCTTTCATGAACGGTAATCACCATATAAAATAATGCCTTGTTTCGTCCGAAATATTTCTATAACACGAGTAAACATATTATTATGTTAGATTATTTTCGCTTTCATTCAAGAGATAGAAGGAATGTATGTAAATTTTGTTTATGAATACTTGCAGGGATTGCCTAAAAAGTAATGACACCAAATTCTGGAAAAAAATATGCATTGAAGATATTGCAACAAAAAAAATACTTCAAAATAAGTCCCTTGAGATACGACACACTTGCCAACAAGTTGTCAACGCTTGGAAGGTATCCTGGAAGTCCTTCAAGCAGCGCTTCGAAGACATTTTGACATCTGCTAAGGTCCCGTGACGGGGTCCTTTGAGGGCTATCTTGTCTGGGGTAGGCAGGAAAATGTCCGTTTGAACAAGATCGGAACTGTAAGGCGGCTGGAGAATCGTCCCGATGCCATTCCGAGCTAGGTAGTCGTTGACATTAAAGCGGCTTTAGCTTTGTGCATTGTCATGGTGTAGTTTGCAATTGACGACAATGCCTGGCCTCACTCGATTGACCTTCCATTCAATATTTTCATTTCAACGTATCACGCACAGAACCCACATTGTCCTCGTTTCTGCGCAAGGACGTGCGTCCTGCGTGGGGTTTGTCTTCGATATTCTGTCGACAGTTTTTAAAGCACTTGTGACATCTCAAAACAGCAGTTTTTCATAGGTTTTTATTCCCGAACACTTTCTGGATCACAGCCAACGTCTCCATAGCCGATTTTCTGAGCCTAAAATAAAAATTTAACTCCGTATTACTGTTCGATAGAATATTGCGTTTTAATCCGTTCAGGACCGGCATCTTTTACACAAATTTTATTCGTTTGGCACCACTTTTTCTTAATTATTTCTTAGATTTATAAATCACAAAAATGTCGTAATTAAATAAAATCAATTTTACTTTTTTTTTTTTTTTTTACTGGCATCAAGCTCAAACGTTTTAAGCACTTTTTGAGGTTGCATATATGCACCCATGGTCCCGAATGTGTTAAAGCTTCGACCGAGCATAGGGACAGGCGTGCACTAAAACCCCGATACGAACCGCAAGGAAGCTCGTGGGAGGCAGACGCTGGACGCGTGTTGAAGCTGGCTTCCGCCTCCATAAAGTCAAGTCAACGCATGTGCTTAAGGAGTACTTACAGTGGGTCGCGACCCCTGTTTAACCTCCATCGAAAGTGCAAAAAACATAAAGTTACGATTAAATAAAGCATGAAAATAAAAAACTATTAATTTGGAAACTCGAGTGGAGCAAACGACGGAAACTAGTTCCATCGCTGCATTCTCGAGTTGGGAGCACCAGGGTTAATTATAACCCGCAGTGACGCAATGATTTTCTTAATTTTAGAAAATCATCACTTCGTTAATCCGCCTTGAGAATGCGCGCTGCGACTTACATTCACGTTAGAAAACATTATGCTCATTACTTTTAATGCAAACCCTTTGATAAAAACGTAATGTCGCAAAAACCGCAGACGAAACCAAATTTATAGAATTTTATCTATTGAAAAATATAAACAGTTCTTTTTCAAATGCATATTTATGATCTCAGCGAAAAACATTCATTGTCAATCCGTTGTGTAAATTTTCCAAAAAGTAATTCATATTTTTATTGTTTGAATAATTTTTTTTAAAAAAAATGAATTATTTCCTAACATCTACTGTTTTCTATTTGCATATAATTTTCGTCGAACTTGTTAAAACAAGCTTGCCTTCGTGACAGCAAAACATTTAATCTAATTGCAACAGACAATGCCTGATAGCACAAGTGTCACGAAATTTGAAACAATGGTTTCTTTTAAGAATAAAGATTCATGAATGACGTTTCATTTTCGTAAATACCGAGTTTACCGGTATATAAGACATCTTCTAAGAAGCAACCAAAAATTAGCACGAATTTTAAAAAAAAACTAAGGGATCATACCCGGATTACAGAATATAGGTGAAAACCTTTATTTATTTATTTATTTATTTATTTTATTTATTTATTTTTTTTTTTTTGAAAACTAATACATATATATATATATTTTTTTACATGCAAGATTGTTTTTCTATTGCCCACTAACAATAAAAAACAACCTTTTTCATATGAAAAATATGAATTATACAGTGAAATAAAGCATTGAAATTTAGCAAAAGAGATATTTTCGCAATAGCCGCGTGATACGAGTTATTAGACCAAAATTTTGCTACGTACGGCATCTTTTTACATTCTGATAATTTCAGAGCTTTAAACGCGTAGTTCAATTACATGTCTGTTAAATTTGTGTTTTATATATATTATTTTATTTATTTATTCACAGAGGACGTTTTATTTATTATTTTTTTATGGAATATTAACCGTAAGAAAATGATGAACTATTTAGTGTTGTTTTAAGAACAAACGGGTTAATCATTCGCAATCGAGCTCCACGCGATAGAGATAAATTTAAAAATATTTTATGTTTGAAATTTATTTTTAAAACCATAGACAATCAGTAATCTACAGTACAGTCAGATGTACTTTGCAAAAAAATTTCATTTGAAAATATTTTTTTTCCTATTTGAGTGTCTAAAAATGTAAATTGTTCGATTACAAATATGTTAAATTTGTGTTTTTTTAAACATTATACTTTTATTTTTTATGAAGGAAGTATTAATTTCTTTATGGAAAATTATTCGGAAATAAATGCTGAACAATTTGTGCTGCTTTATGTGCTAAATATTTCTTATTATTATGCATTGAAGCCGGCACGTGGTAAGATAAATTACAAAAAAATCCGCTTAAAAATTATTTTTAAGAACTTAATAAATCAGCCAATAAAGATACAGTTTTTAAACAAATTGCGTTGGAAAGTAGATTTTTCCCTCATACAATGTCCTAAAAATTGAATATATATAAGATGGTCAGAATATTAAAAAATCACAGTAGCGAAAATTTCAAAACCAAAATTTTATCGTAAATTGTTGCCATTCGTGACGTCATCAAATTTCAAAACCGAATTTTGATCGTAAAGGGTTGCCATTCATGAAGTCACATTCATGAAGAACATCACACAAACGTTTGTCCCTTATAATATAGATATGTAATCAGTAAAATATAAGCAAGTTAGAAATTGCTCGTCAAACGTGACAAATGAGGTGCGTTCGTACCATAACTAGTTTTATAAATATTTTTTGCACCGCATATTGTAGTGAATGTATATATTTTAGTGCACTTTATAAGTGAATATCAATTCCATTCTGTTCGAATGGCTGTAACATCATTAAAATGCACTTGAAATAATTTTTTCCCGTTGGCCTTAATGTAACGGAAAACTTTTGACTGTCCCTATAATTAAACTACACACCTGATATTCATAAAATTTGAAATGACTCTAAAACATTTTACACCAATTATATATTTAAAATTTTAGATCATTCGGATGGCTGTAACATCATAAAAATGCAGTTGCAATAATTTTTTCCCTTTGGCCGTAATGTAACGGAAAGATCCGAGTTTCATAAAATTTGAAATGACCTAACAAAATTTTGCAACAATTATATATTTAAAATTTCAGACCATTCGGTTGGGTAGTTTTTGCTCTGTTATATTCGGACGGATAGACGGACGGACAACAACTATAGGTGCTACGCATTTATATAATTACGAGCGCACCTGAAAAGACCAGTTATTACGATGAAGTTATCAATTGACGCTCTTATGCCTGGTATTCCGGAATGAAAAACTACAACATTTATTCCACTTTAACGCGATCATAGAATTTTTTACCCATGAAATCTAAACCCGACATTATTTTCAGCATCTCAAAATTTACATTCTCATGTATTCACGATTTTTTAAAAATTGGTATTTTAATTTCATCATTGATTGGCGGACGTAGCTCGCAGAGGCTTGAGCCCCATAGCATATAGATACATATATATGAAACAGTTGTTTCTTTTAAGAAAATATGATACAGTTGTATCTTTTATGAATAAATGTTTACAAAGGGAACTTCATTTCAATAAATACTGTATTTTTTGTGTATAAGGCTCAACCAAATATTTAGCTCATGTTTTAAGAAAAATGCATAAATGTAAAAAACAAAACAAAACAAAAAAAACTATAGTTTCTTGTAAGAATAATAGTTTCTTTTAAGGAAATTTAAAACAATATTTTCTTTTAAGAAAAAAGATTTACGAATGGAGTTTCATTTTCTTAAATACCGATTATACAGGTGTATTAGGCACCTTTTTAAATAAGACGCAACCCAAAATTTAGAACTTATTTTTAGAGAAATACATGAAACTAAATATATATATATTAAACAGTTGTTTCTTTTATGGAAGTTTGAAACAATGGTATTTTTTAAGAATAAAGATTTCCAAATGGAGCTTCATTTCAATAAATACTATATTTTCCGTGTATAAGACTGAACGAAAAATTTAGCTCATGTTTCAAGAAAAATACATGAAAATAAATAAAACATTGGTTTCTTTTAAGAATAAAGGTGGGTCTTCATTTAGTACGTAAATTTGGTATTTTATGGTGTGTAGGACGTTTCTTTACATAAGTCGTAACCCAAAATGCAACATATGTTTTAAGAAAAATGCATGACACTAAAAAGAAAATTATAATACCATATTTAGAAATAAAAATAATTATAGCATAATACTGTAACTGCTTTTGAACCGCAGAAATCTTTTAGAGACTTTCAAAAACAACGTTACTGTCATCTTTAATTAAAAATGATTCCTCATAGTATATAAATTTCATTAGGCAATGTAATTAATTATTATTTTTTTCCTACCTTACATTTTTTATTGTATTATTAAATAAATTACTAACAAAAGCGTAATATAATCATACAACCATGGGAAATACAAAAAAAGTGTGCTCAAAAAATAAGAAAAGAAAAATCAGTACCTTCATTATCTAAGAGGCACTGCATTTTCTATTCTCATATTAGAAATAAAAAAAAATCATATTACAGAACGGAATATGTGAAATTTGGTATTCTGATGCTACTTATCAAAAATACATTCAAAAGATGTGTGTTTTATTAAAAGGCATTATTCCCAAAAAAGACTCTTGTAAATTTATAGATTAAAGTAATGATTGTTAAAAAAAATGATTAATATGTAATTGTTTAAGCAAAGTCTAATATCTTTTTTTGAGACAGCTTTTTGTCGCAACATTTTATTTCTTGTTCTTACTTTCTTCTAAACATATAAGATGAAAATATTTGAACTGTGATAATTTCCGGTGTTCGTTTCATGATGGATTTAAACGTTTTGGGATGCCCTGAATACGATTTGATTATTTTCGATAACGTTGGTCTGTCTCTAACACAAATAGATTTTTTTTTTTACGGTATATGTAGAGACTTAATGCCCGGAATGCAATCAAACTTTGTCTTCAGCTGGACCTCAAGAGAAGTGTATGCTGATGAGTTATGTGCATATGTATTCCAGTGTCGTGCTATGTTGTTTTTCATGATTTTCGTGATAGCTTTAGCTGGGCATCTGTGTGTTGAAATTTCATTAACTGTTATTTTCAGTATGATAATGACACATGTCCGTGTCATTAGATTTTGTTGTATTTAGCTCAACAGGTGTCGCTGCTATGCAATATTTTTGGAGATTTTCGTGAGTGCTATATATCTTCATTTATGGGATAGAATTTAATCAAATTTCATAGTCAGCTGAACTTGACATAAATTGGTACGGATATACTTTGAGTGTATAGCGTTCAAAATGTGGCGCTGATCTGCTATGTTTTTCACGATTTCCGCGATAGCTATACCTCTGTATCTAAGTAACAAAATTTCAACAAATTTATTTTGCAATATGTTTATTAAAAACATTGTTCATTCAAATACTACTTTGTTCACTAAATAGGGAATGATTTATATTTTGCGAGGAACATTAAGATTGAATCACATTTTCTATCGTATAGAAATGCACCAAATTTTGTAACTGATGTTATTTATTAAAGCATATTTGATGGGGCAAGTTGTATTTGAATACCAAACAAGCGTGGCTCCCTTCTTCCTCTTTTGGAAGGAAGCGAAGTCCTTCTTCTTTTCTTACCTCTAGAACTAACTGTCTACCTCTACAGTCTACACTGTAATGTTTAAAGGAGCGCAACGCTTCGTTTGGAATCAGAATTCTATCTCGGTGGAAATTTTGGGCAAGTTATTTTATAACTTGCGAGATAGGTCTAATATTGCGATCGGAGTGAATGGCGTCCTTCCGGGCGTTCGGTTCGGCCTTACAAATCCTACGTAAGAAGGAATTTGGAAAGTTTTCCTTTTATGCTTTTAGTTTCACAGGCCGAACCCCAAACAATAGACCTGTAGTCATGGTTGATATGATGAAGGGTTTATACCAGGGATGGCGAACCTTTTCACGTTCACGTGCCAAATTTCCCCAAAAATGTACTGTATATGATCATGACGTGCCAACAATAAAAACATTTAATGGATCAAATAGTAATGAATCAAAACTACTTAAAATTTTGTTTTTAGCATTAAAAATATACAGGTAATATTTGATGTTATACTGTAAAACTTTATTTAAAAAATATTATTTCTGTCGTCTAATCTTAAATGCCAAATAATTTATGTCCGCTTCGTACTTAGTTATTTTCCACAGAATGCAAGTTTAATTGCACTCACTTGACAAGACATTTTTAGTTGAATTTTCCAATTTTTTTTTTTTTTTTTTTTTTTTTTTTTTTTTACGAAAATAATGTTTCGCAGAAAAAATTGTCAAAATAGCAAGCTCCAGAAATTACAGCTTTTAGTGTCTGGAATTGAATTCCAAGTTGTTATAATTTTACAAGCAGCTTTCTTGCTTATTAGACTTTTAATTTTTTTTTGCGATAATCTTCTAATTCTCACAATTTTCTGATCCAATATTGACCTAGATTCGGTTAAATTAAGTTAATTTCAATTTCTTCAATCTGTGTGACAATCACATCCAACCGAACTAATCGGATTCAAGTAACACAGACAACATCTATATTAATTAATGCATTTTGTGAAATTCTAGTATATTTTGATGTAAAACTTAAATCTTTGCCGTGCCAAAAATAATCTGTAGCGTGTCACTTATGGCCCGCGTGCCATAGGTTCACCGTCCCTGGTTTATATAGTAATAATTTATTCGGATATGGCAGATTGCTATGATAAGCCAGTAAAGATTTATTTTAGCCTTTTGGTTTGGTAGATTTGACTAGCACATCATTAATCTACCTAGCCCTAGTTAATTTTGAGTGTAAATAAACTCCTAAATATTTGGAGCTGATGACCCTGGATATGTCCCCACCATTTACAGAAGGTTAATATCTGGGGAGATAGATTTATTAGAAAACATCATCGCAGGGCTTTTTGTTGTGTTCACTTTATTGCGACATTTACGAACCCAAATTAAAAACACCTGGAGATAAAATGGAAGTTGTTCAGTGACGTTGCGAAGTGATCTGTTACTGTACATTATGGCGTGTCATATGCATATAATACAAAGGATGCCGGGAATACGAGGGATATCATTAATGTAAAGGTTAAACAGCCATATTCTAATAAGACTGCCCTGAGGTAAGCGAGCCTGTATATTGCCAGCGGAGGTTTCAATTACCATTTACATCAAAAAACGGAAAACTATCATTATTCATAAGAATTTACCCATTAGAAGTAGATTTTTTTATTTATTTGACATTTGTAAATGAAAGCTTTTGAAATTCTTTGAATAAATTTCAAATTAATATTGATAATCTGTATACTTGAGAGGAATGTTTATGAATTTGAAATGACTTTTGTGATTTATTTTACTTTTATGCATATAAGTATCACTAACGGCATAGGCAGGATAATACAGGCATCATTAAAACTCAGAAAATATTTTAATATAGCAATATCTTACAAAAATTTAAGTACTGTAGATCAAAGATATCATTAATCATGTCTCTATGTTATCATGTTCGAAATTTGTTAAAGTTTTTCGATGATGTTATGTGATTAATGACAAACATGTCACTTTAATTAAACACGAAATATTTAAAAATGCTTTTGATTTAAAAATGCATTGTTTAAAGTTCAGGAAACATTTTTGAATAAAGCGTATCAATATGTTTTACACTTATATTTACAGTTAGATAATTTCAAAAATATATTATTTGAAAAACTCCTCTTAGGCAGTATCTAGATTAAAAATTATTTGAAAATGCTTTAAAAAAATAACTTATATTAAAAGAAGGAAACGTTATTCGTCTTTTTAAAGTCTTAATAAATAAATATTTCTTTATAAGCTTATATGTATCGACTGAAATCTAATTATTTAATAGGTTTAGTATTTCTTTAATATTATATAAAAAGTTATAGAACAATTCTATAACCTATTTTACGTGAAATAAAATCTATTGGATTTAAATCCTGAACAAATAGCGACTGATGGAATAAATTTTGATTCAGATATGCAACTAAGTTTTGCTCACTTTAAAAAATTGACGCTGTTTCGTTTAAATTTTCGAAATACGTATAGTTTAAATTGTCAATTTTCAAATAGAATGCAGTTTTCTATTGAATAGTTGATTTTATACATTTTTAAATATTCCTATAAGTGTCTTGTCAAGGAATAACTATATGATTTAATTTGGAATAATAATATCTTAATGGTATTTTTCAGTAAGGCCAATTTACGTCTAACATCATTGAATATTATTTTATAAAATTGTAGGTAAAGATAATTTTTATGTAATGATGACTGAAGTTTAAGTTGAACGTAAGCCAGTGATAAATTGAACATATATATAGTTACAACATTTTTCATATAGTTCATTGAATTCCATTTTCATATATTCATTTCAATAGTGCAACAGACAATAAAGAAAATTAATTAATAAAAATGTGCTTATAAACTTACATGAGATGAAATTAAGTTAAATACAATTAGGTAAAATCATTGTTTAAACTTTGCAATTCATTTTAAGTACTTTTAAAGCATATATTAATTAATAAATATACATAATGAATACATAGGAATGGCTTCTCGTAAAATTAAATATCGTATGAAAGAACATTTGAGAGATTTGAAGTACAACTATGGCCAACAACAGTCCTGTCAAGACTTAACCAGAAGCAGAATACACAAGTTAATTTCGAAGATACAAAAATTATATGCCCCTTAAAGAAGTATCGTGATTTTAATTATCCGGGAAGCATTAGATATTATTACTAAAGAAAATACTGTTTGTAATGACGTTTTATCCTACAATATACCCAGAATTTGGCTCAGTTTGCTTAAAGAATAATAAAACACGTAATATTCCACTTTCCTCTATATCCATATTTTTTTGCCAAATGTTTTCCGGATCTAAAAATTAACTTTCACTTTCACTCCTTTCAACAAGAACTGCGTGAAATTTAAAAATAAGACGCTTTTTTTTTGTATACTCTGATAAAGGCTATGTATGTAGTTGAAAGTACTAAGGATATTAAGGTAATTTAACACCTTTTTAGCTCACAGGATTCAAAGCCTGAGAGCTAATTTTTCCACAGGTTCTGTATGTACGTAAATATGTACGTACGTAACGCGATAACTTTTGATAGAAATATCCGATTTGCTTAATTTTTTTTCTAGGTTCATTCTGATAAGACGCTTCCCTGATTAGTTTTGGGGGTTTACCGGTTAAGTATGAAGGGGGGAACGGGGGGGGGGATTCCTCTCTTAATTTAGATAAATAGTTTTTTCGGGTAGAATTTTCCGTTTTGCCTAAAATTTTGTAAATAGGTTCATTCTGATAAGATATATTTCCGATTACTTTTGGCGGTTCATTGGATAAGTATAATGGGAGAGGGGGGGCTAATCCTCCCCCCCTTTATTTATAAATGGGTTTTCCTGTCCGATTTGCTTGAAATTTAGTATACCGGTTTATTCTGATAAAGCGTTTCCCTAATGAGATTTGGAGGCAAATTTTTTAAGTATAAAGAGGGGAAACAGAGAGGTGGGGGCTAATAGCCCTTTAATTTACTTTTCGAGGGCATTGTTCTTTAAAATAAGAGTATAATATACAATTAGTGTGAATAGCCTGTGAGCTCAATGCCATCAGTTTAACTGGGCATTTATTTTATTAAATATTTTTTCATCTTTTAAGTGATTTGCACATAGTGTAATTTTAAGTTCCTTTTAAGTGTTCATCATTTACAGCATAATGCAGTAAACTAATAATAATTATATTTCATTGTTTATATTACATATAAAAAATTTTTAATGCTGAATTTTTTTTTAAAACATTATTTTTCTCATTTTATATATGTATTATATCAACATCCTTTTTTCTGTACCTATACAAAACGCACAATGATGAATGAAGTATGATAAAACATTTTTTTAACACGCTTTTGAATAAGTATGCTCATATTTCGTCAAAACACCTTGTTTGATTAAAAACTGCAGTTAATTAAAAATTAGTAAATAAACGTATCGACAAATAAATAATATCAAAGATTGCAATGCTCAAATCTCGCACGCGACAGTTTATTATAATAAAGCACAAGACTAATTACAAAACTAAAGTACAAGAAAAATTATGCAGTTTGTAGTAGTTTAAAAGACATAATTAATGATGACAATTACGTAAAAAATGAAAAATAATGTGTTTAAGTTTATTTCACAAGATTCCATTGCTAGCAGTAAGTGGAAGGGTGCGTTCTTCATTATGTAAATTATTATAATTGAAGCACATTTTAATGTACGAGGATCATTATAAATCCAATCTCCAAAACATGATAGTTCTCGAACAAGATTGACGGTATTACTCTGCCAACGCGGTATCGTGTCTTGTGAGAAATAAAGTCCTTCGATGACTTTAATGTCCTGATAACAACTTCGATCATATAAGTAATTGTTTGCTAATGATGGTTAAGATGATAGACGTCCCTGCCATTAATGAAATTCGTTTTGCAATTCGCTTTTGAATGCACGGAATATGGGACTAATAGAAATCTATAGAAGTACACTGTAAAAAAAAAAAAAAAAAAAAACTATAATGTTGCTCAGAATTTTCAAAGAATCTGGGATTCCTACACTGTAAAATAAAAAAAATCTGTAAAGTTACTAAAATTTTTGTAGGAAACTGGGATTCCTAGAACTTTTTATGTAACGGCAACATCAAAAATTTATGTAACGGATGCACTTTTGCACCGTAAATCAAAAAATCTGTAAAGTTACGAAGAATTTTTTATGAAACTGTGATGCCTAGAACTTTTTATGTAACTACAAGGTGGGTTACAGAAGACATTTTAGTAAGATTACAGTAATTTTAGTAGATTCTTTTGTATAGCTACAGATTTCTGTAGTTTTTCAAAATATAGTTTTGTAGATTTCCATCTTTCTTTGTAGAGTATACAAATAAAATTTTAGTAAGCATACAGATTTCTGTAACTTTCCATCTGCAGAATTACAGATTATATTTTACAGTGTATATTAGATGTACTGCAGTATAGCTATGAGTGTTTTGCTGATTAAAAGATGGTTGTTTAATTGATCAAAAACATGCACGGTGAAAAAAAAAATGTGGTGGATATCTATGCTGAATGAAAAACTGGTTCATGTTGATGTTCAATGTAGAGATTTTGAACCCTTCCTGTTTTGGGAAAAAAAATCTTGGATGACGGACATTTTGATACTAAAAATAATGTGAAAGGTGCCGTATGCATTATGGCAAGAGTCGCAGGTGACTATTTATTTTGATTCGATATGCAGACACGTGTATACCGTTACGATAAAGACATGGATGTTCTGGGTACCTATGAAGTCTAGTTCATAATGTAATGTATATTAATACTTAATAAATATCTATCTCCATCCGTAACTTAATAATGCACTTTTAACATAATAACGCAACTTACATTCGGAAAATCTCTCTTATTTAAAATATTATTCGAAACTTTAAACACTATTTTTTTTTCTTTTGTCACCATTGTCTACCGAAATGGCATTTTATTACTAAATGTATTCTGGAAAGTCTCGTCTGGAAGGTCTCGTAGAGCAAAATTACCATTTAAATTACTTTACTACAACTGTCATTTGTATTTTTGTGTTAAAAATTCTGATATGTCGGGGTCTAAGAAGTGTTGTTAAATTTAGGTACAATTGAGTAAAAGAAAAAAAAGGTAGCAAAAGAAAATAATGTAGATAATGATTGCTTGTTGTTACGGGTTTAAAAGGAAAAAGCAACCGTTCTCAAATCCTTCTGAAGCTAAAGATGAATGCTAACTAAATTAAATAGATTTCATGTATATTGTGATATAAAATTAATTGTAACTGATTTGCCAGGAATCAGGAGTATGTGTGACAGCCCCATCTCTAAATACAGCTCTATAAGGAATTTCATTTTCTTAAAATCATGTTATATTTTCTTCTACTGTATTTTTTTCGTTTAAAATTGTTATTTCTTTTAGGAAAGACTTTTTTGTTTTAGAAATACCTACAGCATAAAAAAAATAAAAAATCTGTAAAGTTACTGAGAATTTTCTAGGAAACAGGGAAGCGTAGAAATTTTTTTATAACAGCAACAAAAAAAATTCATGTAACAGATACACTTTTGCACCGTAAATCAAAAAATCTGTAATGCTACTAAGAATTATTTTTGGAAACTGTGATGCCTAAACATTTTATGTAACTGCAACCCGGGTTACAGAAAAAAATTTGATAAGATTGCTGTAATTTTAGTAGATTCTTTTTTAAAACTACAGATTGCTGTAGATTTTCAAAAAATAGTTTTGTAGATTTACATCTTTCTGTGTACAGTGTACAGAGAAAATGTTAGTAAGCATACAGAATCCTGAAAGTTTACATCTGTAGAATTACGATTTTTTCTTTTTTTTTCTTTTTTTTTTTTTTTTTTTTTACAGTGTATATTAGATGTATAGTAATACAGCTATTAATGTTTTGGTGATTAAAAGATGGTTGTTTAATTGATCAAAAGAAACATGCACTGTGAAAAAAAAAAATGTGGTGGATATCTTTGTTGAATGAAAAACTGGTTCATGTTGATCTTCAATCAATGAAGTGATTTTCAATACTTCCTGTTTTGGAAAAAAATCTTGAATGACAGACATTTTGATAATAAAAACGCCGTGAAAGATGTCGCATCCATTATGGCAAGAGTCGCTGGTGACCATTATTTTGATTCGATATACAGACACCTGTATTCTATTACGATAAATGCATAGATGAAATGGGTACCTATGAAGTTTAGTTATAATCGTAATGTATTCCGTTTAGTTAATATCGTAATGCATTCCGTCAAGATAAATGCATACATGAGATGGGTACCTATGAAGTTTAGTTAATATCGTAATGTATTCCGTTACGTTAATGCATTTCGTTTAGTTAATATCGTAATGTATTCCGTTACGATAAATGCATTGATGAGATGGGTATGTATGAAGTTTAGTTAATATCGTAATGTGATTTAATACTTAATAAATATCTATCTCTGTCTGTAACTTAATAATGTACTTTTAACATAATAACGCTATTTACATTCGGAAAATCCCTTGTATTTAAAATATTATTCGAAAGTTTAAACTTTTTTTTTTCTTTTGTCACCACTATCTACTGAAATGGCATTTTATTACTAATTGTATTCTGGAAGATCTTATCTCGTAGAGCAAAATTACTTTTTAAATTGCTTTAACAACTGTCATTTGCATTTTTGAGACAAAATTTCTTATATGGCGAATCCAAGTTCGAAAGAAGTGTCGTTTAATTTAGGTACAATTGAATAAAAGAATAATGTAGGAAAAGAAACTGAAGTAGATAGTGATTGCTTGTTGCTATGGGTTAAAAAAAATAAAAGCCAGCCATTCTCAAATCATTCTAAAGCTAAAGATGAATGCAAACTAAATTAATAGATTTTATATATCTTGTGATATAAAAGTAATTATCAATACAACTGATTTGCTAGGAATCAGGAGTACGTGCAACAGCTCCATCTCTAAATCCAGTTCGAATAAGGAATTTCGTGCCCTTAAAAACATGTTATATATTCTTAAAAAAAATCTGTAGAGTTACTAAAAATTTTGTAGGAAACTGGGAAGTCTAGAACTACTTATGTAACGACTCAATATAAATTCATGTAACAGATACACATTTGCAGTGGAAATCAAAAAATCTGTAAGGTTACCAAGATTTTTTTAGGAAACTGGGATGCCTAGAACTTTTTATGTAACTGCAACTTTAGTTAAAGATAAAATTTTAGCAAAATTACTATAAATTTAGTAGATTCTTTTGTAAAGCTACAGATTTCTGTGACTTTACAAAAACTAGGTTTGTAAATTTACATCTTTTTTGTACAGTGTCCGGATAAAATTTCAGTACGCATACAGATTTCTGCAACTTTATATCTGTAGAATTACATCTTTTTTTTTTTTTTTTTTTTTTTTTTTTACAGTATACTTTAAATACAATTCAGGATGTATGTTTTTAGCGTATATATATTTATCGTGTACACTGCAAATTGAAATGTCTGAAATTCAGACACTTAAGTGTCTGAAACGGAGTGTTCAATTTTCAGACATTTTAAAATGTCTGAATTTTTTCAGACACTTCAAACGTCTGAATTTCAGACACTTCAAACGTCTTAATTGCAACCATTTTTTTAAGCATTATACGCAGCCATGTTTGACCACGTTGAATCCTAGAAAAATTTATGGCCATGGTCCTGCCCCTCCACCTCCATACAGTGCGATTTTAGGGGTTCTGAAAGTTGGTATGCAATTTTCTTAAAGCTGATAATTTAAATATTTTTCAACAATGTACATTATAATCAGTATTTTGAACTTTTAGAGTAGAATACGATTAAAAACAACAAAAAAAATATCTAAATGCAATAAAACCTCTCAATAGGGGTTTCAAGGGAATTTATCCACCATTCGTTGCCGAGGTGCATGTGATTGAGAGATTTTACTGTATTTAGTATTTTTTTTTTATTTTATTTTTTTTTTTTAATCTTAGTCGGCCTTAAATGTTAAAGATTTTTATTATAATCGGCCCACTATCGAAAAAATTTAAAATATAAACTTTACAATAATTGCATATCGAATTCGGGGACCCTAAAATTGTAGGGAGGGTGTAGGGGACACTGCCCAGTTTGCCCATGCTTCAATAAAATCCTTCTTCTGCAAAAAATCCAACCCTGCATTATGTTCGCTAAATAGAGATGTCCGGTATTCGGAAGTGTTCGTTATGGAACATAATGGACATTCCCTAATACCGGACAGCTCTATTTAACAAAAACTTTTTAAAAGCAAAACGCATGCCCATTTGTTTATTTTTACCTAAAAAAAAAAAAAAAAAAAAAAAAAAAAAAAAAAAAAAAAACAGACATGTATGATTCATTGGTCGGCACCAAAATCCTCTCTGTAAAAAATAATAGTTGATTCTTATAGATTTTAATCTTCAAAATAAAAATATGGTAACGAAATTACTGTATCACGTACCATTTTTTTGGTAGGAGAGTTTTGCTTTTAAATTTAAAATTAAGATATTTTATATCTTGCTAAAACATGAGTGAAAAATTTTTAAACCATAAAATATAGATAATAATAGGTAAATTACCTGCAAATAAATGTATAAATATGATTACCAGATTTACAGCGACATATGAAAATATATTAGTGGATAGCAAATAGTAAATTTGGACACGAAAAAGGGAGGGGGGATAAAAAAATGCTTTACACAAGTATCGACAAATAAAATTTCCATGCTATATTTTGTCACTTTGATATCTAAGACAGTCAAAACATTTCTTTCATGATTTCAATTTTATCTATCATTGCAAATTAATATGATAATCCTTCCATGTTTGTTATTATTATAAAACTGTTTCTCGGAAAAATGGTACTTGCCGGAGCATTTTCAATAAGATATTTAGACACTTTACATATTTAGTTTCCAGGGGAAAATTTTTAATTTTTTTAGCGACCAGTGATTATCGAACAAATTCCACAGTCCCATAGTGTCCACTACTAAAGGCAGGGCCTTTACTGTATTCGGATAAATATATATTTTTTGTTTCTAATCTTATCCTGTTCTAAAAGTTCGAAATACTCATTATAAACAGAGCAATGTCGAAAGAGATTTAAAATATCAGCTTTACAAAATTGCACAAAAACTCCCCCCGCACCTTCAGAAAAAAAAGAAAATTAATATCATTTAAAAATTAAATTTTTCTTTTAAATTTATATTGCTACATACACAAGTTTTTTATACATGAGATGATAATCTCAAGAGCTATTTATTTAATAATAAATAAAAAATAAATAAATATTCTATTTTAAATAACATGCAGAAAAAATTACTTATAATTTTTAAACTTCTTTTGTCTTAAACATACATTTTAATATCTAATTGTCATTTTTTTTTTTTAATATTTCATGTAAGTGAGGATAAATAAAATGATAAAAAGCGCAATTTTAATCAAAACTAGTTATGAAAATAAATGTATATAACTCTAGCTTTTTAAATTTCAAATTTATTTTTTGCTAAAAATAATTAAGAATCAATATTAAAATTGATTTCAAATGAAATATATATGTATATCTTTAAGGATTTTTAAGTTACAGTAACATGCATAATTACATGAATGTAAGAATATATATTTCTAGAATTAGCTGTTTTTTCGCAAACAGATTCAAACCTAACTTATATTTCATGCAATATTTTATGTGGTACTATAAACAAAATATCAAAACCACTTACTGTTATCCATATCCTTGACTTGATTTAAAATAACTGTCATAGTGAATGAGTAACAAAATACTTTAAAAGAAACCCCTTCATATATCCTACTAGCTGTGTTAAAATAATGAAAATTTTCCATTCTGAAAACACAACCCGTGGGACTAGTTTGTAAGTCTGGGGCTAGTTCTTATTCACAAAGTTTTGAAGAGATGTATAACCCTATATTATCGATGAAGAGCAATAAAAAGTAATCCTATATCTGTTGCGCGCTCTTTGTAGAATTCTTGGATGTAATTTTCAAGTGTTTCTTTTCCGTTGTTATATCAGTATCTGAAACACATATGATTCACGCAGAAATCCAAAATGCCAGAAACTTCTAAGTATCACACTTCCAGAAATGACGCAGCCACAGTAGAATTATAATGACAAAACTTTTCACAGTAAAAAATAGGATCAGTTAAAGATGTGAACGGTTGGAAAACGTTTAGGTTTGAAAGCAACATTGGACTCGGAATTCCGCTGACAAAGGGAAAAGATTGAGTCAGCATTACGTCAGTCATTACGTCAGCATACGGTTTACAGTATGATAAGTTCTTTAAAACTTTTTTATTAGCGGGAAATGGAACGTTGTATAAGAAGAAATCAGAAGCATTTTACTTTCTTTATTTGGCATTTTTCGTAATGCTTACACTTATAAATTATCTGAATATAATTATTACAGTTTTTATACTTTCAGACAGAGGGTGAAAAACATATGATAAATTTAAAAAATCGTCGTAACGCTTCTAAATAATACATTTATTATGCATAATCACAGATAGGAGGTTGGTTGCAGGCCATTTCCCTTCCTTGTATTTTGAAATTTACTGAATTAAATTGTCTTTATATTTAAAAATAATAATAAAATTTATTCTTCCAAATTATTACATATTAAAGACTAAGACAAAAAGGAACTAATAAATTTTTGTAAGAGAAACACCTCCCTCCCAACTCCCTTCCTAAACCACTAACTGAAATAAATTTTTAATTATTTCCTTTTGACGTTCATATATTTTAATTTATCTTAAATTGGAAGATAAGGGGTGTTCATAAGGGCAATACCCTCCACCAGAAGGAAAGAAATGTTCTGCATTTTGAAAAATGTTGTTAAAAATTTATTTTTGAATATTTAATACTTCTTACTGCTTAATTTTTTTTTTATTTCTTTTATATAAAAATTTTTATACGAGGTGTTCTGACAAAAGATTATTAGTTTAACTTATTTCATGTTTATATTTTGCATTTTAGTTAGGCGAACTAGACAGGGGACTCCAGGCACATCTGTTCAACCTTTCCCCTCCATACATTTTTTTCTGAGAGCAATCATATCTCTTTGTATTTAGGGAGCGGCCTTTACGGATACAGATGAGTGGAAGTAGTTTTTGAGAAACTTTATATTTTGTGAAAAGTTTCGTTAGCTTGTACTTTTGCACCAAGCATAATTTAGTTCGAAAGTTAGTAAACGGGCATTTACAATTTTGGCAGACGTCCTCATGGTCAAATCAAGCTGCTTATTTTTAACACTAATACCAAATTTAGTAAATGGCAATGCATTTCATCCATTCGAAAACATTTTTCTGCTGGTGCTGCCAGATATATTGCGATACAATTGCATATTAGGACACCAGAAGTGAAGGGGTATGTCACAAAATTGAAAAAACTGAGATAAGTACACAGGCTATCTGGAAATATTGCTATTTATTTTATGATTGCTCTCAGAAAAAAAAAATTTGTAGGGAGGGGAAACGTTAGACAGATGTGCCTGGAGTCCCTTGCCTAGTTCGCCAAACTAAAACGCAAAATATAAGAGATTTTCTAATTATCTGTTGCGTTCTAGAGGTCAACTACTCAAACTCTATAAATTGCTTAAACTCCTTAATCTCTACTTAAAATTTAAAAAATATATTGTACTCCACTTTTCTTCCACAGTTATTGAAATAAGAGTTCAAAGACCGCTATGAAATTAGGAACAGTTTCATATTTTAAGTCAGACACATACTATTGATGTTCATCTTTAAATTCAATTTACTCCAAATCTAAAGTTTGTCACTTGTATCCCTTGGCCTCTGGGGTTCTCATATACAATCATCGTTTCATCATATATACAGTATGATACAATTGTATTACATTCAGACATATAAGTGTCTGAATTTCTACATGTCTTAATTTCAATTAGACAGATTATTCAGACATTTTTCTCAGTTCATTTATACCATGATCACAGTAAGACACTTAAGTGCCTTAAATTTAGACACTTATGATGTCTGAAATATCATATTCAGACGTTTAAGTGTCTGAATTTCTTTTTCAGTCACATATGTGTCTGAATTTAAGACGCCTCTATTTGCAGTGTAAGCATTCTAAATTTGAATCTTTACAATAAAACACACATAATTATTTTCATAATGATAAAACTATTATTTTGCAATTTCTTATACCAGTTCCTATCTATTATTATGGTGTATGCGTATAAAACATAAAGCAAATTAGAATGAAAGAAAAACATATATATTATGAATTACATTTATTAAACATTAGACGATATGAAATGTTCCTGTTAATAAATGGAAAATGTCTCTTAAATTTGGGTTTACTTCATTTGTAACTATAAAAAAAATTACTAAACTCTCTGAGTGTATTTCAGATAAGGGATATTGCATTTGTTGCTGTCACAACATATCAAAATAAATAATTCCATATATAAATGAATTAGAATAACTTGCATGCAATTCATGTAAACATATTCATTCGCATTCTATAAAATAGTTTTATATCCTACAATTACGCGAATATTTCTTGGAACAGGACTGGCATGATATTTCACTTTATTTTTTGTTTGATTTTCATTTGGAAAATGATTGGCTTTAAGAGATCTCAGGACTCTTAAAGCTTCGAAATTTTATTTTTTTTAGATGTTAAACTCGTATATTTTCTGAACATTTTTATATATTTGTTTCCTTGAAATTCCCATTAGAACAGACGTTGTGGCTTTTAGAATTATACGGTCAACAGTTGAAGCGGTGCAGTGGTCCCAAATCCCGATCAAGTGGCCAAAAAACATTTCTGGCTTTCCTGGTGGTTGTATATCCTTCATTTTTAATTTTATAACATTCTAAATGACATTACATAGCGAATATAAATTAAATGTAATTGGGGTTCTAGGGGAGGGGATTTTGTGGGGGGGCGCAATATAGGGGCCAAGTTTTTATTAAATTTAAATTTTCTTTTTTACGGGATTTTTTTTTTACAGGAATGAGAATTTTTCACTTTTGATTATGGGGAATATTTTCCGTTTTTCAAAACAAATCATCTAATTCAATAGATGATGAAAATGGGAAATTTTAACCCCCCCCCCCATCCCTGTCCCTCCCTCCCTGAAAATGTACAGGTTAAAATCTTATTGATTTTTTCTCTTTTTAATATTATTGCAAATTAACAATAAAGAGTATAAGCAATCAGTAAAATACATAAAGAATCAATCAGCTGAATTTTGCCACCACACCCAACACACACACACACACGCACACGAAATCTCCCCTTTTTCCATTTGTCTCTATACCAAGGAAATTTTAAAAATATCATTGCTATTTTTTAAGTTTTCAACATCTATTTACTATGAATTAATAATAAAATCATTAAGTTCAATAATTAGATTACTTTCAAAATTTTCGCCCCCCCCCCCTTTCTTTTGTTTCTCTCTATTACACAGAGAATAATACCTTTGAAATTCCAATAAAAATGAAGAATCTGCCATTGTTACTTTATTTTGGTAACATTAAATAAATAATTACCTCACTAATTTTCCACTATATTTGAAATTTCCGCTTCTCTCCCCCCCTCCCCCCCCTGTCCTCTCCGGTATAAAATTCTATCATCCCTAACAGTTTTAAAATTTTTACAATAAAAAAAAAAAAAAAAAAAAAAAAAGTAAATATATGAAAAATAAATGAAAAATAAAATAAAATCTGTTTTTTCAATAAACCTTCAGAAAAGTGGATTTACACATTTCAAGTAACTGCAACATTTCATCCCAAGGGTTGAGCGAATTTTTCATATATTTTTTAATTTGTTAAAGCATTAAAGTATTCATTAAAATTTAAATGTGTATATAAATTAATACAATTAAATTAACATTCATATAAAAAACTGAAAAAAATAAACGCAATAAAAAAATTTACAATAGATTTTTGTGACGATACATGAAAATTAAAGTAAAACTTAATAATACTACTTAACCCGTTCGGGACCGTGGTTGCATATATGCACCCTGAAAAAGAGCATAAAGAATTTATTTTAGGCACCAGTAAAAAAAAATAATAATAATAATAAAATAATAAAAATAATAAAAAATAATTAGTTAATTTAGTTTAGTTCAAATTTAGTTAAATTAAATATTTAGTTTCTTTAATTTGAGCATTTTTTTTGATTGATTAAGTAAAGGTAACTCTTTTTAAAAAAGTGGTGCCAACAGAATAAAATTTGCGTAAAAGCCTCCGGTCTCGAAGGGGTTAATAATAAAATTTATTTGTAAGTAGGTAAAACTACTTTTCAAATAATCAGGAAACTTAAAACATTAAATGGTGTTTCCCAGTTGATTGAATTTCCCAGACATGCATGTTGCTAGAATTTAGTATATATATATATATATATGTGTACTTTTTAAAATAAGGTCAAGTTTTAATATTATTTTTTATGTAAACGAAAAAGGCAAGGGAAACATTGTAAAAACAATTAAATATATATATATAAAAAAAAAAATATCCCCAACTCTTGACCCCCCCCTCCCTCCGCGAATTAAAAAAATGAAATTGACAGTGTTATGTTAATTAGAATGTTGCAATATATAAACACTGACAATTTTGGGTCAGTGCGGAAATTAGATTGACTTTAAACCCGATTACTCATGTTGGGCTAATACTGGCAATATCCAATGTCCAACTTCAAACTGCTAGTTCTCAAAAAGTCGCATAAAGTCGCAATAAATCTCTTGGGATATGATTTTAGAAGGCTCATTCTACATTTTGTACTATAAAAGTCCGAGGAACTCGGAAGGACTTTTTTTTTATATATCACTTTTTATGTACAAAAATGCCTTCAAACTATGTATTTTTAAAAAAATTCCTCTTTTTTTAATTTTTGCAATCGAAAAATCAAATTAAATATGTAATTTAATGTTGTTTCAGAGAAGTGCAAAGAAAAAAACGAGAAACTATCTGAAATGGTCTTAGTTAGGGTGTGAATGCAGCGAATTTGCCTGAAATTCACGCAACAGCAGAAAACGCTAAAAACTCCTAACTTCACATAAGCAATGCTAATTCATGTGAGCTGATAAAAGCAAAATATAACAGAATATAAATCTTCAGATATTTCTAAATACTGTAGATTAGATTTCATTTCGAAATACGAAACTTCGATTTTCTGATTTTTGGCCACATAATCGCGATTTGGGACCACTGTGCGGCGTTTCGAAAACTTTGAAGTCATTTTTCTCCAAATGACGTTTGAGCATAACGCGCACGATATCTCAAAAACTTCTGAATATTTTTTCATGAAATTTTCAAAACATATGTTTCATGTTAGTCTGCATAAACTAAACATAAAATTTCTATTTTATTGTAAAAAAAAAAAAAAAATGCTGATTATGCTGTTGAAATGTTCAAAATTTGCATTAGCTAAATACAGCTTTGTATTAAAACTATAAAAATGCTTTAAATACAATTTTTTTTAGATTAAGGGTAATTACTACAGTCTGAGGTATAATTAGGCATGAATTTTTTTGTTCTAGTTACAAAATTTATTTTGTAATCCTGCGCGTAAACTGCGATTCCAATTTTCTGCTCGACAAATGTCTGACAGTTTGGAGCCCCCTATAAATGCTAATTCTGGATCTTGTAATTTTTTAAATACAGGAAATGAAAGAACATACTTATATCTTTCATCTCAATAAAAATTGTATTTTTAAATCATCTACATTTTAAGATATTATGTGTTGAAAATGGTCCTTTTTTTTTTCATTCTTTCTAATTTTAAGTCCTGAGACCCCTTAAAGCTTTATGAAGATTTTGTGCATAACTGAAAAATATTATAATTTAATAACGTTTGTTTTCTTCCTTTGTTTTGATTTTTTTACCCTTTTTAGTCACTTTTAATCTTTCACTGATTAACAGCTATATGGGTATGCTTTTGTGTGCGTAAGTATTAAGGACCTTATTAATAGTAAATGAAAACGCACATATTTCGCTTACAGCATACATTTGTTTAAGAGTAAGGAATTGGAAAACATACATTCTAAAACAAGACAACTGTTTCTTAATCCTGTAAAATATATGACCACGAACAGAAATATATAATATCTTGTTCAGATTTACCCACGATACCGGAAAGCGTCCTTTGTTTTTAGAAAGCTCAGAAACTGATTTATTTTCGAGACTTAAACAAACATTTATAAAACCAAAGTTTATTTTTTGCTGCCACTAATTTTGGGAAACATTTCAGAGCAATTTTATTGTGTATTATTCAGTTTTGCCAACTTGGAATATCTGTTTTTTAGGAATTTTATAAATTCTCATGTAAACATTTTCCTGATTAAACAAACATACTTTGCAAAAAGGAAATAAAAAGGAAAGTGCCCAGTTAAACTGATGGCATTGAGGTCACACGCTATTCACACTAGCTGTATATTATATTCTTATTTCAAAGAATAATACCCCTCGAAAAATAAATTAAGTGGGTGATTAGCCCCGTCCTTTCCCCCTCTTTATACTTAACCAATGAGCCTCAAAATGTCATCAGGGAAGCACTTTATTGAAATAAACCGGTATACCATATTTGAAACTAATCGGATAGAAAAACCCATTTATCTAAATTACGGGATATATTATACCCACGTTTCTCCTTTAGACTTAAACAATGAACCTTCAAATATAATCAGGAAACCATATCAGAATTTACCGGAATACCAAATTAGAAGAAAATCTGATAATTCTGCATGAAAAACCCATTTATCTAAGGGGGGATTAGCCCCTCGTTTCCTCCTTTATACTAAACTAAAGAACACCCAAAACTAATCCGGAATGCGCCTTATCAGAATGAACTAGAAAAAAAAAATTGAAGAAAATCGGATATTTCTGCCAAGAGTTATCGCGTTACGTACGTACGTACATACATACGTACATACATACGTACATACATACAGACCAGGCAGGCACATTAGCTCTCAGGCTTTACCTGTGAGCTAAAAACTTCTCGGAAACGTTCCTGCTCATAAAATTTATATTCATTTATAAAACCTTTGTTTTTATAAATGCTTTTTAAAATCTTGAAACATTATTTATTTCAGAGGTTTCTAGAGATAAGGAGGGCTTTTCGGAAGCTTGAGTAACTCGCAGTATGTTATTGTATATTTTCGTTCGTGGTCATATTATATTTTTTGTAGGTTAAGAATATTTTTATTTTTTACAGTGTACCAGTAAGTGAATTGTAAAATTCTTTAAATGTTTAGATTCATTTTATTTTAAAAGGTGAAATATCTTTTAGACTCTTTGAATAGAAGAGATTACATTTCTTAGTATCACGACATGCCTTTACGAATCTACAATAGATAAATATAGCTCGCGTGCAATTCATCTTTACATGTAAAAATCGATTGTCCTATCTGATTTGTCGTAGTTATTCCAGATATTAAAGTTCCCACGATTTTCTCTCTTTCACGGGAAACAAAAAAGTACGTATATTTTGTTTTCAAACGACTTCAGAAATATCTTATATTTTTCCTAATATTTTTTAATACTAAAATTAAACGAAGTTTACTTTTCTTAAAAATAACATGATAATAAGGAAAAATGCAACTGAAGCTCGAAAAGAAAGAGCTCTTGCTAAGTGTTCTTGAAATTAAATGTGGACAATACAACAATAATTATAATAATAATAAAGATTTTAAAGATTATTTTCTGTTAATATGTTTTTTTATTTCATTAAAACATTATATATTTTTGAGAGAAATAAGATAAAACAAAAGTTCTCATATGAACAACAACAACAAAGAAAATAATAATAACCTTTTTTCATTTAGTATTTTATAGAATTTGAAACCATAGAAGAAAGTATAAAGAAAAATTCGGTAAATCATTTTGCAAAAATTTACTTGGAAATTATGGTACTTCTTTGATATTTTGGCCACCACAATTACGATTACATAAGATTGCAGTCAATTTCGCCAGCGTCGTACACAACCTCGTGAAGCACGAGCATACACTGTTAAAAATTTGCAGCATTCTGGCAGGTCATTTGACCGTTTTTTCCGAAAACGGTTACACAACCGTAATTTTAACACTATTCTGACCATATTATTGGCCATTTTATGGTCAGAATATAGTTAAATTATGGTTATGAAACCGTTTTTTCAAAAAACGGTCGAAAGATCTGCCAGAATGCTGCAAAATTTTTAACAGTGTAGCGCGCCAGTGCTATTTTCGTTTTTTAACGGAACATTTTCCTGGTAAATCACAGAAAATTTTCCGTTTTTTGGAATTTAACGGAATTTCTTCTGTAATTTACCGGGAAAAAGTTCCGTTAAAATACGGAAATAGTACTGGCGTCTAGATTGCCAGTAGTATTTCCGTATTTTAGTCCGTTTTTTTGCAGTGAACTTTTAATTTTTTTATACTTCTCTCATGTACACTGCATATAGTTGCTTCTTTTGTGTCTTGCACCACTTTATGGATATTAATTGCTCTAACAAACTATAAATAAATCTTAAAGCAGTTATGAACGGTATTCTTGAACCACTAAAACAATTTCCAACGTCGTTTTTATATTTTTTACAACTTTTTTACGCTGCCTCTCCATCTAGCTTCTTCATTACTAATATACAGTTTCATATCAAGGCCATTTTTGCGAAGTTATTCTTTGGAAAAAAGGCTTTGCTTTTGAAAAAATGAGAATGAATCTATCGTAGTGCTAGGTAAACAAATACTGTTTCCGAATTTATAAAAAGAAATGCTGGCAACTGAAGAAAAACAGTACAACATACACTAAAAATGAATATGAAAGGAGTTCTGGAAATCCTCGAGAAAACTATATAACGAGAGCAAGAAAACATGCTGTTATTTAAGACTTCAATCCATTTGACAAGATTTTACAATTTAACTTAGGGATATTATCGCTGGCACTTAGCGATTCATCGTAAAAGGTCACTATCACAAAGAATTCAAAAACATGTTTTACGAATATATATATATATATATATATATATACCCTATATATATAAAATCCTAATGAATCGAACTGAAACGAATTTATGTAACGATTCTATGAAACGACTGATTAAACAACTGATTACGTTTCACGGCAATTTCTCCTAAAATATGGAATACTTTGCGATGAAATTAACACCAAAAATCCGTATTGATCCACAGATCTCAAAACTGGTATTAGAATTTTAAAATTAGAATTAGTTTTCGAAATATTAATTTTTTTCTAATTTTAAGTACTTTTTTTCTAATGATGGTAACTCAAATTTTAATCATAACAGATATCTTTTTTTTTCATATTTTAGAAAAGGTTATTTTAAATTAATTTGCCGACGAGTTTGCCCTCCCTTAAATGTATGCTAAGAAATGCATCATTCAGAAATTCAGAATTCAATTTGTATTTCATTATCATTTTATTTAATACAAAACTTTTATTTAAAATTGAAACCTTTAAAATAAATGGCTTTTACTTCATTCTTTTTTTTTTAAACGAAACGAAAAGAAAAATATTAGACACAGATGTAATTTACGCAACGGAGTACCTAATTGGCGCCAAAATGGCGTTATTTTTCCTGACATGGAAACCCGGCTCTTGTTGCTTATTTATTAACTAGCCTTCCTTGGCGACCAGTTTGGTCTCCTTTAAATCTATGCTAAGCATTGTATCATGTTACTTTTATTCATAATTTAAATTACCTGCTCAATCCTTCGCCAAATTGGAAGATTCTGATACAGAAATCATGAACTCGGTATTTTTATGTTAGCCGAGTGCAGGTAATAAATCGCCAAACATTGTACCCGTCGTATTTTTTCTTATTTCATTTAAAATATAATACTTTCACTCATTTTATATAAAATATTTAACTTTAATTTAAAACTGAAATCATTAAAATTTATGACTCAATTTTCTCATATTTCTTAATGAAAAGAAAAGAAAAAGTGATAAATAATACTATAAACTATGACATTTAATTTCAACATCTTTATTTTAATTTACATCGCGAAAAATTGTTTATGACAGTCGCATGCGATGGACTTTTTATAATACTGGTGATATGATGGCGATGGAACAATATTTGGCGATTTATCACCTGCGCCCGGCTAACATTGAATTACCAAATTGCCTGTTTGGCATATAAAAAGTGAAGCGGTCAACCCGGAACTATTGATGACAGTCACATTACTTGGGCTTTTATTATATAGATAAATGTTTAGTTGAATTTAGTTTCTTTAAATTTACAAAAAATGTTATAAATTGTTTTGTTATATATATATTAATTAATTTTCTTTTATTTATTGTTATTTCATTTTAAAAATAACAAAAAATAATTTAAAAATACATATGTAACAGGTATTTGAAAACGAGAGGTTTTCGCCAAATTGTCGTAAAAAATAAATAAATAAATAAATAAATAAATAAATTTAAAAAAATCACGCCAAACCCGCTGCGTATGTGACAATGCAACAAATCATGAGATTTAATTTCCACTTCAAAGCAACGTTTTAATGTAATTACTTCTCCCGTCGACCAATTTCGCCAAATTATACAAATTGGCATTTTTTTTTTTTTTAAATAACAAAAGAACAAATAAATTAGTATAGCATTAATATAAATACAAATAAAACGTCGAAATAAAAATAACTTGATGGCGTGAACATGTGTAACATCCTTAAAGTCAAGTGAATGTGACATTTACGATCAACCATTATTGGCTTTTAATCCTATATTTTGGCAACAGATTTTTGGTCGATGGGATAAACAAGTAGCACCGTTTTAATTTACCACTTGAAAAATAAAAAAAATGCTAACTGGCGAGTTAAAAAAAAAAAAAAAAAAAAAGCTATTGGCGAGATTTTCACACGGTTAACATAAAAGTACCAGGAATTCTTAGTGATCATGGCAACTTTTATGTAGTTTTATTCGAAAAAATAATTTTGAATCTTTAATCAAAATTGGAACCTTTCTTAAGCGAAAGAATCAGCCCGTTGTTTATGGCAGTTACATGACTTGGACTATTATAATATAAACGAAATAATGGGGATAGAATAATATTCGGTGACTTATCACACCTGTGGCTGGCTAACATTAAAGTACCAAAATGGCCGCCTGGAATATAAAAAGCGAAGGGATACGCCTGGAGCTGTTGATGATAGTCACATGACTTAGGCTATTATTATAGAGATTGTTTTCAATTTTAAAAACAGCGCAAAGAATAATATTTCCTAGCGATTAAAAATTTATTTTCACGTGACTATTAAAAACAGAAAAATAAACCTTTAAAATTACTGTTAAATGAGTACGTGTTAAAGGCAGGAAAATATTGAAAATTATGTCCTGAAAATTGTATTTACACGTGAATATTAAAAGGAAAAGGAAACTTTAAAATAATAAATACATTAATATGCGTTTAACCCTTTCACGGACAAGGCACTTCTATTCGTAAAATCTTGAAATCAGTGAATGGCACCAGAATTTACAAACAAATTTCGAAATACAAAAATGCTTTTATTCACTTACTTAATAAAAGGGAAATTTTCATCCCAATATTCTGATGCTAATGTGGCGTTTAAGAATTAAAATTAAGTGGTCCAAAAATGAACCACCGCCCTTGAAGGGGTTAAAGCAGCAAATTTTAATAATTGTATTATGTCAATCGTTTTATAACGCAGTTAAAAAATACCGAGAGACAAAAACTCTGTATACTTAATTCATTTTATTTTAGCTACTTTTCAAATGTTTAACTGATCCTCTTTAATCAAAAACGAAAATAACCATTGGATGTCTTAACAGCAACTGATTCTATCTTAAATTTTTGCAATCAAAGGGAATTGAATGGAAACCCATTTACAGGGAGATCTGCACAGCTTTTTTCAGTATAATTCAATCTTCTCTTATGTTTTTAAAACCTATATATATATATTTGTAATATATCAAACTTTAATCATTCGGTAATTATACAGAGTAGAAAGCGTATAAGATATACAGACATTTAATTTCTGAACAAAACTGATTACAGTTATAAAAATCGTACCTTCATCGCAAACAAACAAGAGACAGGGCGCAGTGCTCAACCGATCTCTATTACTTTGCAGAAAGCCTTGCTAACATGACAATTCGATAATTGATGGATACCAGCCTCTATTAATCACATAACAATGAAAGGTTCTGAAAGTAACATCACCGGTGTTTTCCGTTGGCTGCGTTCTACGCATAGAAAAATAAACACGAAACCGTTACAAAGTGACAGTACTCGAGCATGACTAGTGTTGTAGTGCGGGGGGGGGGGGGGGGGGGCGTCTTGATTGTGTCTCGAAAACTACTAGAGATATGGGAAATAATTCACTGAGAAAGTTGTACAACGTCGCCAAATTAATAGAAAATAATGTAGAAGAAATTTTCCACGGATTTATTCGATTTCAAATCATTATAAATTCAAAATTCGAAAACGAGCAAAATTCGCGAGTTTCAAAACCCGCCTTATACAGAAAATCAAATTTTGTTAAATCACGAAAAACCTCAGACTACGTTGATTGGTTTTCATTGTAAACCAAAATTTTACAAAGGCAGAAACACAGGATAAAACTAGTTTTTTTTTTTTTTTTTTTTTTTTTTTTTTTGTAGATTGTTGTATTTTTTCTGTGCAGGTTTACCAATAGTAGATCGATAAAAAAAAAAAACGATTTTTTAAATTTTCCATAAGGCGAGTTTTGAAACTCACGTCCTCATATATTTAAGTATATACATGAAAAAAATGCATTTTTTCTACTGTTATATTCGATATACGGTAATAGATGGCAGCACTAAACACTATTATATCTGTTTTTGTCATGAACTTATCATATATTGACTATCTTAAATTTAATTTGTTATTGTTCCGCTAGACGGCAGTATTAAATAATTATTTATTCTGTTCTAATATTATAAGGTTGCCATGGACTCTTAAATTACTTTTATATTAGTTATTATCTCTTAATTATTAATTGTTTAATTTCAAACAATTTATTGTAATTTATTCAAGGATCATTATAATAGTATGTAATAATAATTATTATATGGACTATATGTTAATTATAATTGTTATATTTCATGCTTGTGATTATTTACTGCGGCAACCATGGCATAAGCTTTTAACTGTGCAAGTTATTTAAGCGGGATTTTTATACTATGCCAAATTCCGTGATATGTTTGTGTCATGGCCATTATGTCTTGGCTGTTCTCTAGCTGGGTTTGTCTATGATTTAATTTGTTTCATTTTTAAAATTTTTTCATTATTGCGGATATCACATTGTTTAATCTTTTGCATGGTGGTTTAATAATTTCTGGTGATTAGCCGATCGAGTACATAACGAAATTCAATTTTCGCTTATTGTTGAATTCCGTTACAGAAATCGACTATGTTTTTTGCTTATAAATGTATTTTATGTACCGTGAACAAGTGAAATACTTTATAAGCTTCCGGCATCATTCATCCATTTGATCTTTTGTATGTTTATGATACGGCTTTTTCTGGTTCAACATTATTTAGTTGGATATTGTATCTTTTGTCTTTAATAGGATATTATCAAAATTTGGTGGTTTTTTCATATGTTTTATATAGATTTATCGCCCGCAATATGCTAGTGAATTAGTGGAATTTAGCAAGATTATGTATTACTAGTTACATGTTCCATCTTTATTCTGTACTAGCAGCCTTCGCCTGCTACGCTAGTCCGTTTTTCTAAAAGAATCTTGAATCAAACGAAATATATCTAGCAAAGGTGAAAAAAAAATCTTAACATGCAATCAAATAGCCATAAGTGTTGTTTCATTCGTATTATGTTCATTATCCGGTTTAAAGTCGATGTTAGCAACGTAATAGACAAAAACACTCTAAAATCACTTAAGTACTTTATTTAACGATTTCTTTAGTAGATTTCTTACCTTGAATTTCCCGCTTCTACCTGAAACTGCTACTGGAATATGGCGAAATGTGTTATAATTTTCGACCATCCCTTTAAGCCGTTAGGGAGGGGGTTTCAAAAATCGCTGAAATGTGTCTTTAATTATTTTTTAATAGATTTGTTATCCTGAATTTGTCACTCCCACCTAAAACTGTTACTCAGATATGGCGAAAATGACTTAAAATTTGCAACCACTGAATTAAACCCCCTTATTTTGAAATTTCTGAAATCGATAAAATACATGTTTAAGTATGTTTTAGTAGATTAGTTACTTTGAAACTCATGCCCTTATCTAAAACAGCTGCTGAGCTATGGCGAAATGACCTAAAAGTTTTGATATTTCCACTTATCCTCTTTAAGGGGGAGGGGAGGAGAATTTCTAAAATCGCTAAAATACATGTTTAATTATGTTTAAACAGGTTTATTAACTTGCATTTCATACTCCTGCCTAAAACTGCTGCTGTAATATGGCCAAATGTTTAAATTTTTTGGGAAATTTTTAAAGTCTCTGAATTACCTGTTTAATTATTCTTTTAGTGGGTTTATTTTCTGGAATTTCACGCTCCTACCTAAAACGGCTATTGAAAAATGGCTAAAATTTCTAAAATTTTCGACCCCCCTCTTAGGGAAGAGATTTCCAAAATCACGAAAATATGTGTTTAATTATTTTTTTAGAAGTTTGTTATCCTGAATTTCTCGCTTCTACTTGAAACGGCTGCTGGGATATGGTCAAATGTTCTAAAATTTTCGAAACCGGCCCCTTTTAGCCACCTTACGTGGAAATTTCTAAAATCTCTGAAATACAGGTTTAACTATTTTTTTTTTAGAAGATTTGTTATCTTGAATCACACACTCCTACTTGAACCGGCTGCTGGGATAAGGCCAAATGCTTTAAAACTTTCGACCTTTAAACTGTTAGGGGTAAATTTCTGAAATCGCTGAAATACTTGTTTAAATATTTATTTAGTAGATATATATTCTGGAATTTCCCGCTCTTACCTAAGACTGCTGCTGCGATATGACCAAATGTCGTTACATTTTCTATCCCCCATTAAACCCCCTTAGGAGGGAGGACTTTCTAACATCGCTGAAATACGTATTTAGTTATTTTTCTAATAGGTTTGTTATCTTGAACTTCACGCTCATACCTAAAACTGCTGTTGGGATATGGCCAAATGTTCTAAAACTTTCGACCCTCTCATTTAACCTCCATAGGTGGGAGAAATTCTAAAATCGCTGAAATACGTGCTTAACTAGGACTTCCCTCAGAGGGATTAGTCTGAGCGATATTGCTGAGAGCATAGATTTAATAATAACATGTGGAAGCAAAGAAAATGAGATGTTATCTTTAATTGTCCATATACTGCGATAAATTGAAATGGTGAAAATAAACGAATCGTAGAATTACAAAATCTTATATATAAATTCGCATACACTGTTTAAAAAAATGGGAAATCAAACCTTTCAAGACAGCCATGCATGGATATAAAATTGAAAGTACGCAATATATTAAAAGTAAAATAGAAAATGAAACACTAAATTACTTATATTGGAATTTTAACTGTATAAAATGATGTCAAGAGCATAATCAGACGCTCCGCACCAATTTGAGTAACTTTAAATGACAAATATATGATGTTTAAAAAGAATGCACTATACTTTATATGGTGTGTGCTCCCCCGGAATAGTTAATATTGTACAATATCTGTTTTCCACGGATGCAATGAGGTTGTCGATAACATTTAAGGAATTCTCTCCTCAAAATCTGATATAGTATCAAAGTACCGATTACATCAACAGTGGCATGCAATGCTTCGTTAGAGTGTGTTTTAGATCGGATTTAAATGATGAGTGTATGCTGGCCACTACATACACTGTATTGTTTTGTTTTCAAACATATTCTGCACAAATTCAGCTGTATTTAGCATGTATTAAATAAAAGAAATCGGCAATGATTACAACGTAAAGTATGACACAAGATCTGAATATATCGTCTACATAACTTTTGAGCTGTCAAAGTGTCATTTGAAGTAATTTACAAATCCATAGATATTTATTCAGCAAATCATGCAAGCTAAAATACGCTAATATGAATCCGATTATGAAATTTCACCAGAATAAGTTAATATATAAAAAATCTACTAATGATAATTGAGAATATGACCTTATGATAAAATGTCTAGAAAAATGAATCGGATAAAAATTCATATCACATTTAAAACGGCACTTCCCTCTGTTAGTGGCTTTGGCGAGAGAGAGAAAAGCCTAGAGAAGGAACACATTAACAAGTACTTTTGGGCAACCTGCTCACTGTTTCATACAGGTATTTATTCAATATTTACACAATTTATTTAATGCTAGGTGGGTATCTATCAGTTTTGTCGCATTTAAATTGCATGTTTTGTGGAGGAAATGCAGCATTATGAAATATTTAAAGTTGCTGTACCTAATAATACCAAATTAATGGTAATTGAGATCGCTTTCCGTTCATTTCATCTTTTTAAATTTTTTAGAAACCATTCATAGAGACAAGAGACAATTCTTTGTTTTAAAACTTACCCGAAGCAAAATTTAAAGATTTTGGGCTCAGCAGTAACACAGAAATAGAAAAATTTCGAAAGATTTTTGTTTCTGCTATGTTTTATATAGCGACATTTTTAGAAATTGCTCTATTGCGAGAATTTACGTCATGATAAATACAGCCATGTCAATTTTCATGTTTATATTCCTAACAATTCCATGTATTTCATTACTTAGATCATCTTTAGATCTTTTTCCGCTTTGTTTAGTCTTTCGATTTTTTAAAATTCGTTCTACAACGAGCATTTACATCTTATTAATTACTACCATGCCAAAGTTCTAGTTTCTAACCCCAAAAGTATCCCAAAAATTTCAGTATTCCAAATAAATAATAGATTAGAACCTTTCTAGACATTTTCCCGTTTATCCGTCAAATTGAACCTTTTAGAGAGCGTTTATTACGAGTATTTACATCTTAAAAGTAACTACCGCACCAAATTTAATGTTTTTAACCCAATCAATATCGCAGAAATCGCAATTTTAGGACTTTTTTGTGCTCCTGCAGCGATGTAGGTTCTTGCACTGACATAAAATAGTCTTTTATTCGAAGCAGAGATGGCCACCAACATTTTTTTAAAGTTGGCTGTGTAGTTTTAGAGATAACACCTCACAAACGTACAAGCATTAATAATATTATACACTTTATAATATTATAACACTTTATAATATTAGCATTAGATGTACAGATACAAAAGCCATTTATAGGTTACAAACTAAAGTGCCGGCGTTGCCCAGAATTTGAAGGATGTTTGTTCTGAAAAATCAATTTCAAAATTTAACATACAACACAAAACAAACATTAAAAAAGCAGTCGAAATGTTGTATGAATGAATCATGTGAAAACGCTATATAAAAATGTATAAATATATATAACAGACGCAAAATAATTCATCTATAAATGAACTTATTTCAATATATCATTGGAGCAATAATGTTAAAATACGCCAATATTTCCATAATCGGCTTTTTATCATGCTTCAATACGTTTTTTCACCCTCATATGACGTTATACTATATTCACCACGTCCTTTATATTTCCAATACGACGTAATATTTTCCTTTTTCACGTGGAAACCTTGAAATAGAAAAATTATGAAGTTATATTCACTTTCATTTAAATTCGTCAAACTATTTATTTCATTTTCATTTTTCACGTGAATATCTTGCAATAGAAAAGTTATGACGTAATATTCACCTTTTTTTAAATTCGGCAAACTATTTATTTCATTTTCATTTTTCACGTGGAAATCTTGCAGTAGAAAATTAATTGTTGTAGTAATAATTTTATTGTGTTTTTTAATTGTTGGCAACTGCTATAACGAAAAATGTTTAAATTTGATAAGAAATTGCTGTTAAATTGTTGGTTTTTTATTAATTAAAAATTAACTATAAATTATTTCGATTCCGGATTACTTTATTTGCATTGGCCATGTTTTAATACACATGTACGTATCTTTTCACAATTTTGGCTTCCAAATTGTGGATATTTATAGAATTACAAACAGACAGATAGAAAAGTTTTCATTTTTTTTATATATCTCTCTATTCTAAATAAAGTAACTAATGCTGTCTGTCACCGCCGCCCGCGCCGGTTTTGAATTTTTTATGACCTGAAGTCTTTCTTCGTTAATATAAAGAAAACTATTGCATACAAAAATATGAAAATCGGTGGTATTATAGCGAAATGTTTTATCAACACGCTGATGCATACAGTTTTCAAACCTAAGAATTATTTTAAGATATATTTAATGCTAAAGTTGGACAAAATCGTTCTATTAAAAAAAGTTTTATAGGAGCAAAAAACTATACATGGTAATTTAATCATTTTAGATCATTTTATTCAATAGAAGATCCCGGTGTGCAGATTCTATTATTTTTTTTAATTTGACTCCTTTTTTGAGGTTTTATTTCTATATTAAATTCAAATATTCAGCATTTCGACACAAATTTTTTAGATATTTTAGAAAATGGTATTAATTTAAACTGTTGCCAACTGTATAAACAGAGCAAACAGTAATGTTTGCTTCAAATAATAAAAAAAAATACGTTACTATTATAAACAGAAAAAAACCTTCAAATTAGAATTGAATATTTAGGTACAAAAAGCAGGCACTTATTGGAAATTACGCCACAAAAACTATATTTTCATGTGAATTTTAAAAGAGAAAGGATATTGTAAAATAAATTCATTAACATGCGTTAGAAGTCTTAAATAGAAGAAATTACGTCACATTACACTTATTATGCAAAATGAACAAAAAATAATATTGCAAAACAATTTAAATTTAAAAATTGCGCGAGACAAAATATTAGAGGTTAAATATTCCACTTTTTTAAATTTTATTATTTGTCGTTTGATGTGAGGTGTTCAGCTATAAGTATGCAAAATTTCATGTCTCCAACTTAATTACAGGCTAAGTTAGAAAAAATTGTTTAAGATACACAAGTTAGAGCCCAGAGGGATAAATATTAGACTTTTTCAAAATTTTATTATTTGTCGTTTGATGTGAGGTGTTCAGCTATAAGTATGCAAAATTTCATGTATCCAACTTAATTAGCAGCTAAGTTAGAAAAATTGCTTAAAATACACAAGTTAGAGCCCAGAGGGATAAATATTAGACTTTTTCAAAATTTTATTATTTGTCGTTTGATGTGAGGTGTTCAGCTATAAGTATGCAAAATTTCATGTCTCCAACTTAATTAGTGGCTCAGTTAGAAAAATTGCTTAAAATACAGAAGCTAGAGACCGGAGGGTTAAATATGACTTTTTCAAAATTTTATGATTTATCGTGTTATCGCATGTATTCAGCTATGAGTATGCAAACTTTCATGTCTCCAACTTAATTAGAGGCTGAGTTAGAAAAATCGCTTAAAATACACAAGTTAGAGCCCAGAGGGTTAAATATTAGAGCTTTTTCAAAATTTTATTATTTGTCGTTTGATGTGACGTGTTCAGCTATAAGTATGCAAAATTTCATGTCTCCAACTTAATTAGGGGCTGAGTTAGACAAATTGTTTAAAATGCAAAAGTTAGAGCCCAGAGGGTTAAATATTATACTTTTTCAAAATTTCATTATTTACCGTTTGATGTGTGGTATTCAGCTATAAGTATGCAAATTTTCAAGTCTCCGATATATATAGTTTCTGAGAACGGGCTCTGTGACAGACGGACAGACAGACAGACAAAGGAGTGAGACAGGTAGGGTTTCGTTAGATGAACGAAACTCTAAAAACATGCTGCGGATGACTGTAACAACATCCTAAAATTACATTACCATCAGCGATCTACTAATCCCGAATTTAGTTTATATTCGTTTCATATATTTTTATTCTTTTGTGCGGCCCTGTAAAATAACTATCAATAATATATACAGTAAAACCTCTGAATAGCGGACACGTCGAGAATGCAGAATTTGTCCTCTATTTGGAGGTGTCCGCTACTGAGAGTAAAACATGTACAGTTATTTAAGTGTTGGTAATCGAAAAAAATGTCCGCTAAATAGAGGTATACGCTAATCGGGTGTTTCCGTTATGGAGGTTTTACCAGTAAAACCTCTGAATAGCGAACACCTCGGCAGGTCAGAATTTGTCCTCTATTTGGAGGTGTCCGCTACTGAGAGTAAAAAATGTACAGTTATTTAAGGGTTGGTAAACGAAAAAATTCCCGCTAAATAGAGGTGTCCACTAATCGGGTGTGTCCGTTATGGAGGTTTTACTGCATAATAATATCATCCTTTACAAGAAAATTGCATGCTGTATGATAGACAGACAGACATGCAGACATCCAGAGAAAGATAACCTCCAGGAGCAATAAACACTCATGTCTTTTGTTTTAATCATCCACAACTGTATGTCATACAACAAGCCAGATTTTATACAACAGGCTAAAAACGGTCACCGTGGTACAGAGTACTGTATTATTATTTGTTTGCCCACCAAAACTGGTTACCATGGGTTGTTGCAAGGTTTGTGATCACGTGGTTGAAACTGATCTATTCAATATTACTGCGTGCATATTTTTTATTTATTTGCTCCATGTGTTCAAACCAGTCGTCTACGAAAACATCCACCGGTGAAAGTGACGCACACCAAATTTCTGTGACGTATGTAGATAAATTGTGCTTTTTTATCAGTTTTTTTAATATAATTTTTAAACGGTTTGGAACCTATTTTTCATAGTAGGTGCATTCAGTAGATGGCCCTCATAGGTACCTTCTGGTGCAATCAGAAACGAAATCCGACAAATATTTTTTGAGTTATGCTTGACGAAAGGTTTTTATTAGGCTTTTTTTTTAGTAGGACATGGCGTTAATATCCATCGTAGTTGCAATGTGTCCGGACAGTAATATTTCGCTGAGTATTAGCCTTCGCTTCGCTCAGACAATTATTCTTTTAGTAGATTTGTTTTCTGGAATTTTACGCGTCCACCTAAAACGGCTGCTGAGATATGCCAAATGTTCTAAAATTATCATCCACCTTTTTAACCCCGTTAGGTGGGTGGATTTCTAAAATCGCTGAAATAAGTGTTTAATTATTTTTTAATAGATTTATTTTCTGGAATTTCGCGCTCCTATCTAAAACGGCTGCTGAGATATGGTCAGATGTTCTAAAAATTTCGACCCCCCCCCTTTAACACCCTTAGGGGGAGATTTTCGAAAATCCTTTCTTAGTGCACGTTTATGCCAAAAAAATATTTTCCCTCCAATTTTCCTGCTTCTAGTTTCAGTAGCTTGGGCAGTGCGTTGATTAGGAGTCAGTCAGGAGAAACTGCTTTATATATTACTACCATGCCAAACTCCATGCATCTGGATCCTTCAGTAACACAAAAATTGCAATTTCGAACGTTTTTTGCTCCTGCACCGCCTTTAATGGTAGTGGCACCGACATAAAATGTAGCCTATGTTAGAGCAAGGGTTGTCACCATCATTTTGACACCATTATTTTTTAAATCAGTTTGGTACTTTCTGAAATTGCGTAAAAATCGCCATTTAGAACGTTTTTTAGAACGCTTTTTGCGCATTTTCACCCCTTTTAAATTTCGAATTTTTTAAAAAATGTTCTTAGAGATCATTTATATCTAATAAGTAACTGCCATGCCAAATTCCATGCATCTGGATCCTTCAGTAACACAAAAATTGCAATTTCGAACGTTTTTTGCTCCTGCACCGCCTTTAGTGCTAGTGGCACCGACATAAAATGTAGCCTATGTTAGAGCAAGGGTTGTCACCATCATTTTGACACCATTATTTTTTAAATCAGTTTGGTACTTTCTGAAATTGCGTAAAAATCGCCATTTAGAACGTTTTTTAGAACGCTTTTTGCGCATTTTCACCCCTTTTAAATTTCGAATTTTTTAAAAAATGTTCTTAGAGATCATTTATATCTAATAAGTAACTGCCATGCCAAATTCCATGCATCTGGATCCTTCAGTAACACAAAAATCGCAATTTCGAACGTTTTTTGCTCCTGCACCCTCTTTAGTGGTAGTGGCACAAACATAAAATGTAGCCTATGCTGGAGCAAGGGACGTTTTTTGGGCACAATTTAGGGCACCATCATTTTGACACCATTATTTTTTAAATCGGTTCGGCACTTCCTGAAATTGCGTAAAAATCGCCATTTAGAACGTTTTTTAGACCGCTTTTCGCGCATTTTCACCCCTTTTTAATTTCAATTTTTTTAAGAAGGGTCCTTAGAGATCATTAGTACCTTATAAGTAACTACCATTTCAAATTTCATGTTTCTAGGCCCTTCAGTAACACAAAAATCGCATTTTTAGAACGTTTTTAGCTCCTGCATCCCCTTTTGGCCAGTGGTACGGACATAAAATATAGCCTATGTTCTAAGTTGGACTAACACCATCATTTTGATACCATTACTTTTGGAATCGGTTCGTAGTTCCAGAGCTTACCTCCTACAAATAAACGATTTTTACCTCTTTATAATATTAGTATAGATAGATAGATAATGTCAGTGTTATGAATATTATCTAATTTATAAATTTAATTTTATTAATAACTAGTTTTACTAATAATCTAATCTAACCATTTCATCTAGATATTTTAAAACAAAGAAAGATTTTATAGCATTATGAAAAATATATTATTACATATACATTATATCAATTCCAATTTTACTTTATAACAACTGAAATAACCTTAAATATACATTATAACAACTGAAATAATCTTAAATACACATTACATACATTAAATATACATTATATATTTAATATCATGTGGACAATATTTTCATTCATTCATTATACTAATGTTAGAATATGAAGGTACATATTTCACACGCATAATAACTTCATTTAATTATACTACATATTCAAACTGACATCCTTAAATGTAACTTATACTCTATACACGCTAACCCATGAGAGATAAATTAACTAACATGCCCCCTTTTCATACATGCCTGAGAGAATTCAATAACATTATCGAACACGCTCCGCCTTTATTATATCTCGTTAGCAACAGATGGCGAAAGAAGAAAAATACTGTAATAAAGAATCATTATAGAACTTTATTTCTTTCGGATGAGATTTTTTTGGGACGATAACAAATGTATGTTTTGATTTGTAAGCCATTTTATCAGTTATTTATTGCTACTTTGAAATTCGATGCACTTAATCTGACTTGAATGGTTATAAATAAATATATTTTTACGATCTATATCTGCACTTCTTCTTTAAATTTATTTATTTTTTTATTATGCTTCATTCTAAAAATTTCCAGTTATCAGTATCAAGTGAATTATAACTATGTTTCGCCTACGGACATAAATTTCATTTCTCTTACGTCTATATATTTTTGTTGCTGCTAGTTTTTAAAATAAAATATTTATATATTGTCCAAACTTTCAGATAAAGATATTTTCTTATATTTCAAAGTCACTGTTATTGACTATTGGACGTAAATGTTTTTTATATTTGAGAATACCAGACATGTATATATCATGTGATTTTTGGCTGAATTTTAAATAGTGTAGTTCTTTTAAACGCAATTTATTATTACTAATTCCGAATACTAATCTTTATCCCTTTATATCAGTACTATATCAGTTTAAATTACACCATTAAATTCGTTAAATTACTCCATAAAATTGTAGGCAGCATGTTGCCACCTTTTTTATAGAGTAACGCAACATTTTTTTTTTTTTTTTTTTTTTTTTTTTTACTGTAGATATATAAACAATATAGGTCTATTTTAAAACATGTGTTTGGTATAAATAAGATTTTTTAGCATCTCTAAATTCACGACTGAAACAAATTTAAAATTCTTAAATGAGAAGTTGTTTTTCTCCCGACGAACTCTTTTCAAAACTAATAATAGCCAGAAAAACAACTAAATATAAAATAAATCATCAAAATTTCATTACAGTTGTTTCGTTTGATCTCTCATGCCTTAAACTGTTTTGAAGATGGATTATTTACTCTAGAAACAGCATTTCCTTTGCAGATCATTTCTTTGGCTGGTTGTTAAAATTGCTCCTTTGATGTCACTCAAGGGAATAAAATAATACAAAAAGTATGTTAGGTAAAATAAACTGTATGGAAATGACGTTCACTGTCGTTAAGACTTTTTCTTTTCACATTGATTAATTTTGTTATGGTTTTTATAATACAGAAAGTTATAAAATTGTTAAGAAACAACTCGAAATAATTTTATATAAAACAAGCTTTTAGCGGGTGCTCCGCTCCCGTAGAATGCAAGTTATGACAGCAAATTTTAATGTTTTTGAAACTGAAAATGCATTTTTTTTAGTTCACACTTATGTTTTAAGTTTATTTTTCCATTATTAACTTATTTCCCATCAAAATTTGGTTGGTAGATCTATTTAAAAAGCTAATCTTTCATGATCCGCTTACCTAATTATACACGTTTCCGTCATACCTCTGTAGCCAATAAACGTAGAACGATGTAAATCAGAATTGATTTTATATATAATTATTTTTTTTTCGGACACTGTAAAACATTTATGTAACGTTACTCTATAAAATCGGTGGCAAAATGCTGCCTCCAATTTCGTGGAGTAATTCAACTTATATAATAGTGTAATTTAAACTGATATAACAGCTGTAATATTACACATTAGTGTAAAGTAACCCCCGTTTTATTGGTTAAATGACTCAATAAAATGGAGGCATCAAGGCTGACACCAATTTTATGGAGTAACGTTACATATATTTTCACCGTGTGCGTTTAAACGCATTTTGTTATTACTAGTTAGGAATACTAACCTTTATCAGTTTATATCAGTACTACATCAGTTTTAATTACACCATTAAATAACTTAAATTACATATGCAATTTTAATTAATTTTTCAACTAATTTTCAGCAGGGAAATTACGCTCGAAATTATTGAAATATATAATACGTGATTTATCACAATGCTAACGATACGTAGAATAAAAAAATGTGAAAAATGTCCAAGTCGGGAGTCTATTCAGAACCCTTGAAATAGTGCTCCAAGTGCGCTACCATTTAAGCTACGAGGACGATGCCCCGCTTAGCATTTCTCACATATGTTAGTAAGGCTGCAACTGCAGAAAGAGATGGACTAGTCTTCATGAGCACACAATCCTGCGGGGAAACATGAGTTACAAACAAACCCAGCACCGGTGAACACTTATACAATTTTTATTATTTTTTCAATTAACTTTCAGCAGTGAAATTGCGCTCGAAATTATTGAAATATGTAGTACGTCGTCACCTTTTATATACTTCAAGTTAAATTACTCCATGAAATTGGAGGCAGCATGTTGCCATCATTTTTATGGAATAACGTAACATAATTTTATTACAGTGAGTATATAAACAATATAGGTCTGTTATAAAACATGTATTTGGTATAATAAAATAACATTTTTTAGCATCTCTAAATTCACGACAGAAAGAATTTTTGAAATACTTTCTTAAATGAGAAGTTGTTTTTCTCTCGACAAACTCTTTCCAAAACTAATAATAGCGAGAAAAACAACTAAATATAAAATATATCATCAAAATTTTATTATAGTTGCTTCCTTTGATCTATTAAGCCTTAAACTGTTTTGAAGGTGGAATATTTACTCACGAAACAGCATTTCCTTTGCAGATCATTTCCTTGGCTGGTTGTTAAAATTGCGCCTTTGATGTCACTCAGGGGAATAAAATGATGCAAAAAGTATGTTAGGTTTTCTGATAAAATCCTAATAATAAAAGCAACTGTAAAATAAACTGTATGGAAATGAAGCTCATTGTCGTTAAGCCTTTTTCTTTTATCGTCCCTGGTTGATTAATTTTGTTATAGTTTTTATAATATTGAATAGGTTATAAAATTTCTACGAAACAACTCGAAATAATTTAATACATAAAAATGAAAAATTGTCTGTCTGTAATTCTATACAAATCCACAGTTTGCAAGCAAGAATTCTGAAATCTGTATTAAAATACATGTGCATGTGTATTAAAACACGGCCAAGTCAACTAATGTAATCCGGAATAAAAATAATTTATAGTTAATTTTTAATTAATAAAAAGCCACCACTTTAAGAGCAATTTCCTATCAAATTTAATCATTTATCGTTAGAGAAGATGCCAAAAATTTAAAGTCCGCAATAAAATTCTTACCACAACAATTACTTTTCTATTGCAAGATTTCCACGTGAAAAATGAAAACGAAATAAATAGTTTGACGAATTGAAAAAAAAAAAATGAATATTACGTCATAACTTTTATATTGCAAGATGTCCACGTGAAAAATGAGAATGAAATAAGTAGTTTGACGAATTAAAAAAAAAAGTGAATGTTACGTCATATTGAAAATATAATGGGCGTCAGCAGGTGAATATATGACATCATATGAGTTTGAAAAAAACGTATTGAAACACGATAAAAACCCGATTATAGAAATATTGGCATATTTTAACATCTTGAGTTCTCTGAATATGTTTTCGCCATTTTAAAATCTATTCTCTCTCTCTCTATATATATATATACGCATGTGTATTCGTGTATTTTAGAATTTTCACAAAAGTTTATGTTCCTAGAGCTCATTCTTAGTAAAGAACTGAAATAAAGCTTTCTTATTATATTTAACTGAGTAAGTAGGTAATCTGTCATCCGGATTAAATGAAACAAAAGATTGAAAATTACGTAAATTAACACGAAATTGTTAATTATACAAAATTGATCTTTCAAGCAAAACATTCTTAAAATTCTGGACCACGCCGAGTACTTTAGCTAGTTTGATATAAAACTAGTTTTTATCCGCGGCTCCACTCATATGGAATGTTAGTTATGACAGCAAATTTTAATACTTTTAAAAATGTTATTGATTTTTTTTTTTTTTTTTTTTTTTTTTTTTTTTTACCATTTGGGAAAATGGTTATTGTCCTCGTCAGGGTAGGAAATCAAAAGCAAATCTGAGGCTTTTTATTGGTTTAATCCGTATTTTATTCGTTTTCTGATTGGTCTACACAGTAATCTGTATTTCCCTTTACTTTCAACAGAGATGGATACTTCTGTTGCCACTATGACGAAACAGTAATAAGAACTACAAAAAAAAAAAAAAAAAAAATATTAATAACTCAGAAACAAATTGAAATACAGCTTTCAAACAAATTGCATTTAAAGGTACATTTTTTCTCTATACGACGGTGTAAAAAGTAATATCGTGGGATGTTGAGACGTTTAAGAAAGAAATTTCATTTAAAATGGGTTGTCAGATTTCTTTGAAATCTGACGATGGAAAAGCCTTTTCCCGAACAGCCAATGAAATGCTTGGATGATACGTAAGTTTCAGGTGGATAATACGTAAGTTTTAAGAAATCTGACGGGTCGCAGGCAATTTTTGTCGCTTGCAATTTTTACGTGTGATAACACTATTAATGTATTTAATTCATGGCGTACGTAATGTATGATCAACTCCGTGCGATTTTTTATGTCTTAAATTTTAGTCTTCTAAAAAATCATTTCCCAAATGGTCGTTGTAATTTCTTAAATTACTTTTTTTAATTTTTATTATTATTATTATTATTTTTTTTTTTACATTAACACTTAAGTTTTGGAATAAGTGTTTATTTATACATTAATTTGTTTACCATCAAAATTTGTTTGATAGAACTTTTTAAAAAGCCAATCTTTCTTAAACTGTTTACCTAATTATAAACCTTCTTTCACAGCTCTAACCAAGTATAGTAACCAAGTAACGTAAAACTATGTGTTACCCTCTAAAACCTACCCATAAATTTATCTAATTGTCCGTATAAGCCCGGTAAAAATGCGTATAGTAGAACGTGAATAATAAAGCGTTCGAATGAAATGCTCCTTCACAAACGGGTTGAACTAATTATAGAACTTTCTCCCAGCAGTGGATTGAAAACGGTTGTTGTTGACGATGTTGATATTACATAATATATTATAAATCTGATATATATGGTGTTATTTTTCTGCTGTAACTATAGTTTGATTTCCAGCATGTAAGATACAATGTTTATAAGTAAGTAAAGTTTAAAAGAGGTGATCAGGTTAGATCAGGAGCTAGCGGGAATTTTTTGAGGGGCATGTGAATGCATCTAAGGTGATAGCATTAGGATGATAAAGAGAAGGATCGCAGAAGCTATTGAATGTGTAAAGCAGCTTACATGCAATACATACTTAAATATATTCAATACATGCTTATTCATGTATTGAAAAGGGTAAATTATTGTTTTGAGATAACAAGTGTAACTATAGTCACACATGTTGAAGTATTCTGAGTGCTGACGCACAAACTTTAGATTATGATGAAACTCCCTGTATTAAATATCTTATTCGTTATAATTTTTTTTATGATAAAAAGGACATTTTAGATAGCTAGTATTTCACGAAAACCGTAAAGGAGAGTAACCAGAGTGTAATGTAACAGACAATTTTCCATGCCACTGAAGGGAACTAAATAATACGAAATCTGGCTTGTGATTACTGATAACTATGTTCATTCTCGTTAAGCTGAACACAGTGGCTTTTTCATATCCCTAGTTGATTAGTTTTAATCTAGTTTCTGTGGTGTTATACAAATTGCAAAATTATTAATAAGGAAAAAATAATGATTTCAGAATCATTACATATATAAAACGTAAAATAATTGTAAATCCAAGAATGACTATTACTTTTATTTGAAAAATTATTCATTTAAAAAATAATTTTTTCAATTAAATGAAATTTATCATCATACATTAAAGATATTGTAGATATAGTAATTGAAAGTAACCACCATATGATAAATTTGATAACTCCTTTTATCAATTTTATTACTTTTTCAATTACTTTTCTTGTTGTAATCAAAGCAAATATATAGATTTAAGTTTAATGAAACCTATGCTTAGTTACAATAGCGCAATTTATTTCCACTAGTGTTTGTATAAACCTACATAATGGAAACGAATTACATCGAAACAATTGTTTATCCCCCTGAATTGTGTATACATTTGAATACTTACTACAACAATCCAATTACGCATTATCAATCAAAAGGAAACTCCCTACAAGAGAAAAAAAATAAAATGATGATTACATAAATAATAATAAAAAAAAAGATTAGTTATGACCTCAACTTAAAACTATAATATATTTTCAATTAATATATTTCTTAATGTAGTTCTATCAGTTACAAAATATAAACATTGAATTAAACGTGTTCTTATCTTTAAATATCAATCTCTCAAAATTACTAAGAGGTACTTTATGTTTAACAGTTTTGGAGGAGCCGCCAATTTATACCTTTTAATCTCTCTTCTAATCTGTTGGGAAGCTGATTAACTACATGCAGGGCCGAAACTAACCTTTTTTGCGCCCGGGGCAAACTTGAATTTTAGCGCCCTCCCCTCGCCCCCCCCTTTCTTCCTCAAAGTATGTTTACAAAGAGAATGTTACTAATTTTCTAATGGCCGACTTATTTTTAAATTTTAAATATGTAATCATAACACATGTAATACTGAACTACGTAAATTGAATGTGACGTTTGTTGCAATTATAGTTCTTCACATAAAAGAATTCGCATGTATTACCAGCTACTTACAGTGTTTGCTTATACAGTAGAGTTCCCATTATCCGAGTCTCGCTTAACCGAGTTTCCTCTTATACCGAGTTATTTTCTTCTGATGAATTGATGGCTTTCATTGTTATGAAACAGCCATTATAAATGAAGTGTTAGGTGAAGAAGAAAAATGGCCATATTTTTTTATTTTATTTATTTATTTTTTTTTTTGCAAAAAAAAATTATGGCCATTTTTTTTTTCCCATTATGACCAGAAAATCAAAGTTCAAATTTTTTACGACTGCTCTTTCATCTTCACCTAACACTTCATTTATAATGGTTGTTTCATAATAATGAAAGCCATCAGTCCATCAGAAGAAAATGATCGATTCCAAAGGTATGATCTTTCATTTGGCGCCCCTTGGCTCTGGCGCCCGGTGCACATGCCCCCTCTCCCCCCCCCCCTTAGTTTCGGCCCTGACTCCATGTTCACTTTAATTCAAAGACTTACCTCCAGGTCTAACATTAAGACAGTGTTTGGTTTGGCACCGAAAAACGGGATGTACACACTCAGTTACTTCATTTGTCGAAACCAATTGTATTAACTACCATTTAAGCATAATGTTTATAAAAACAATGAAATACACTGTATGATAACACACTATTTTGATCTTAGTCAAAAGCGATGACCGAGAAGCGATGTATGATAATACACAATAAATGTATTAGATTGAAAAAAAAAAGTGGGGAATCAATAATATTTAGCTTCGGATAACTTTTAGCCCTAAATTTACAAATTTCTAAATCAAAAAAATTAAATAGGGTACAGCAGTGTAAAAACGTATAGTCGCGTTATAACAGGTATAGCACTTTTGACTGTATTTCAGCATCTCTCTAGCAGTATATTCTTAAAATATTACAAAATTTTTTATCTGAAAACAAGAAGGATAAGTGACCTTTACGATATCTCATTACTGCCATTTGTTTAGTTACTTTGTTGAAAAGTTTATCTTTTTCACTTTTTTTTTTTTTTTTTTTTTTTTTTTTTTTTTTTTTAATGCATAGTAGTTTTCAAATCCTTAACTACTCTTTGTTCTTAACTACCCTTTCTTAAAGATTGTATGTCCTATGTGGGATAAAAACATATGTATCTGAGTAGTAAATTAATATTTGAATAAAAGCAAGAGGAAAATTTCAAGGACAAAGTAGTTACGCTTTTTTTCAAGCGGATAAATTATTGACTTTCTTCTCTGCAATGTCTTAAATTCTCGTGAAGGTAATTACCATTTTAACTTGAAATATTAGATCATTACAATTATAATTGAAATATTGTTCGTTAAGTTCCTTAGATAAAGTTTTAAAATTAAATACTGTGTTCCCTTTTTAAAGAAAATCTAAATTATTTTATTTCCTGTTTGATAAACATGTCTATATCTTCTAAACCCATTGGGGCGGGATAAAACCGGGGGATTTTAATTTTTCTAGAAAAGTGTTAATTAATAAAAGAGGATAAACAAATCATGGATTTTTCAGGAATTTTTCTAGTAGGCTATGTGGGGAATATTTACGCAAAATTCAAAATTTAATCAAATTCTGTTTTCAAGAAACAACTAATAATAAGGTATCTGATTCTACACTACTTTCATGTACACGAAGAGGATAAACAAATCATATATTTTTCAAAAAATATTGTAGTAGGATATGTGGGGAATATTTACGCAAAATTTCAGCCTTCAAGAATAATAACGAATGTGATTCTACCCTACTTTCATCTACACGAAAAGAGGTATAAACAAATGATATATTTTTTAAGAAGGTTTGTAGTAGTATTTGTAGGGAAAATTTACGTAAAATTTCACTCTTCAAGAAACAACTAATCATAAGGTATATGATTCTACCCTACTTCCATCTATACGAAGAGAATAAACAAATCATGTATTTTTTCAGGAATCATTGTAGTAGGGATATGTGGGGAATATCTACGCAAAATCTCATCAAATTCGGTTTTCAAGAAACAACCAACAAAAAGGTATCTGATTCTACAATACTTTCATCTACATGAAGAAGATAAACAAATCGCATATTTTTCAGGAGTTATTGCAGTAGGATAAATGGGGAATATTTACACAAAATTTCAGTCTGCAAGAAACAACTAATAATAAGGTATCTGATTCTACACTATTTTCAACTATACTAAGAGAATAAACCAATCACATATTTTTCAGGAAGTTTTTAAGTAGGATGTGGGAGAATATTTACGGAAAATTTCACTCTTCAAGAAAAAACTAATCATAAGGTATATGATTCTACCCTACTTTCATCTATACGAAGAGAAAAAACAAATCATATATTTTTCAGGAATCATTGTAGCAGGGATATGTGGGGAATATTTACGCAAAATTTCAATATTCAAGAAACAACTAATAATAAAGTATCTGATTCTACACTACTTTCATCTACACGAAGAGGATAAACAAATCATATATTTTTCAGGAATCATTGTAGTAGGATATGTGGGGAATATTTTGCAAAATTTCAGTCTGCAAGAAACAACTAATGATAAGGTATCTGACGCTACCCCTACCTTCATCTATAAGAAGAGGATATCAAATCATATATTTTTCAGGAATTATTGAAGCCGGCTATGTGGGGAAAAATTACGCAAAATTTTAATATTCAAGAAACAACTAATAATTAAGTATCTGATTCGACACTACTTTCATCTACACGAAGAGGATAAACAAATCATATATTTTTCAGGAATCATTGTGGTAGGATATGTGGGGAATATTTCGCAAAATTTCAGTCTGCCAGAAACAACTAATGATAATGTATCTGACGCTACCCTACCTTCATCTATAAGAAGAGGATAAACAAATCATATATTTTTCAGGAATTATTGAAGCCGGCTATGTGGGGAAAAATTACGCAAAGTTTTATCAATTTCTGTCATCAAGAAACAACTAATAATAAGGTATCTTATTCTACACAATTTTCATCTCTACGACTCAAAAAATTTGCTGTTTCCCGTCACATGCTTAAAAGAAAAAATTCTGTATCTACATTTTCAGCAGCCAGTTTTACTTATTAGAAAAATCTTGCTAAGAGAGAAAAAATTAAATGATCTCAAAATTATAATTGTGGTATACGCATTTTTTTAGAAATTGAAAATTTAGGGTGATTGTAATGTAGGTTGCCATTTATGTATCTAAAATTACTAATTGTTTAGTATTAATTTGGGTAATTTAATGTTGTTGTTATTTATTCAGTAGTTCAAACTGAAGTCTGTAACAATAAAGTATATTAAAAGTAGCCGATGTGCCAATCCCAAAACTTTTTTCTACCTCATGCATGTTAATACTTCAAAATTTTCTATCACAGTGCCAAAAAAATAGCAATCTATCCCCATCATGAGGATTCTAGAGATATGAAATTCCGTCATTAGTTCTTGAGATATGACTATCGCTAAAATCGTATGAATCCTGCAAAATTCAGCATGGAAGCGCCACCTGTTGGCTGATTTACACTAAAACCTAATCAGCAACAACTTATGTCAGCATCTAACTGAATCTGAATTTTGGTGCAAATCCGAGCTTTAATTTTTCAGATAGAACTATCGCAAAAATCCTGAAAAATCCCGCATAACAGCGCCATTTATTGTGTTACACCAAAACGTAATCAGCAGCAATAGGTATCTGATATACCTGAATCTGGATGAAAAAATGTGCATTAGTAATTGAGATAGAGCTATTGTGGAAATCCAGAAAAATACAGCATAGCATCGCCACTTGTTTGGCGATTCACACCAAAACGTAATCAATACAATATCATATTAAGGATTAACTAAATCTGAAGTTTGATGAAAATCTGTGTATTATTTCTTGAGATAGTACTATTGAGGAAATCGTGAAAAATGCAGCATAGCAGCGCCACCTGTTGCGCGATTTACACCAAAAACTAATCAGCACCAATCTATATCAGGGACTACCTGAATGTGAAGTTTTATTAAATTTCGTGGATTAGTTCTTGAGATAGAGCGCTCACAAAATTTGTGCCACATACATACAGAAAGACAGACATTTTGAAAAAACAGTCGAAAATTTACATGAATCCCATACTTTCTTCTTGTAAAGATAGAAAAAAGATAAAAATTTATCCGAGCATTTATACACAACTAAAAAACAAAAAATAGAAACAAATTTGCAAACAAAGCATCCTAATTATATTTCTACGCAACTTGTAACAAAATTATTGCGATCTAAAAACTTGAATTAAAATTTCATAATTTGACCCGACTAAAAATAAAAATTTGGTTTAAAGTGAAAAATGTTTAATAAATATATTACAGAAATGATTACATTTATTTTTTTTTATCTTTACTAGAAGTACTAATGCATATAGCTCGTTTTCTTAGAAGAATCTATTAAAATTTTATGAAATGTAATCCCGTTTTAAATTGAAAGAAAAAAAAAAAAACATTTCATAAATCTAATTTAGATAATTAAGGCACTATTTTAAAATGTGAATTTGAAACAATATTATTCGTAATGACTGCTTTCTAAAATTTTCTTTAATGCATTAATTGGACGTATATGTTAATAGATGAAACTAGTGCAATAAAAATAATTTAAATATACAATTTATATGCTTAAATTTTAGAAATTGTATTTTGTTGCTGTTGCACATTAGAAAACCCTTCAGATGGGAAGAACCTTAAAATAAAATGTTTATTTATTTCGAATATTTACATTTCGAAATTAAGCATTACTGAAACTAAATTTAAAATAAGACTTAATGTTGCAAAATTTATTTTAAGATTTTACTTAATTTTTTTCAACAAGTATTTCGATTTAAATAATTTAAATTAATGAAATTCGTTAATTGTATAGTGGGGGGGGGGGGGGGGAGCTTTTTATTCGTCTGTTTAATTTCCGGTGAATATTTATGTAAAACGAAGATCTAAAATTAATTTTAAAATATTAAGTATTATTTTGTTTCATTTTTAATTGGAAAAACAATAGTCGTTAGACAATGAAACTGTTTCGTTTTGTTGTTTATGAACTTAGATGTTTAGAACATCATAATTAATCTACCCTATATATATAAAATCCTAATGAAACGAATTTATGAAACGGATATATGAAACGGCTGAAATGTAACGAATTTATGAAACGATTCTTTGAAGGCGACTGATTAAACAACTGATTACGTTTCGCGGCGATTTCTCCTAAAATATGGAATACTTTGCGATGAAATTGATACCAAAAATCCGTATTGATCTGCAGATCTCAAAGCTGGTATTCGAATTTTTAAATTCGAATTAGTTTTCGAAATATTATTATTTTTTTTTTTTCTAATTTTAAATAGATTTTTCTAATGATGATAACTCAAATTTTAATCAGAACAGATATTTTTTCCATATTTCAGAAGAGGTTATCATTATAAACTAATTTGGCGACCAGTTTGGCCTTCCTTAAATATATTCTAAGAAATGTATCATGCTACTTTTACTCATAATTCAATTTACTTGAACAATCTTTCGACAAATCGAAAGATTCTGATTAGCGCCAAAATGGCATTATTTTGATTGACATGGTAACCCGGCTATTGTTGTTTATTTAATAATAAATGTTTATTTACTTTTATTTCTTTTTTAAAATTATATAAATTATTTTGTTCTATAGTTATTATATTTTTTGTTGTTATTTCCTTTTGAAAATAATAGAAAATAATTAAAAAATAAGGTACTACTTAGTTATTCCGTCAATCAATTTCGCCAAATTATACAAATTGACATAATTTTTATTTTAAATAACGAAAGAACAAATAAACTAGTATAACATTAATAAATATACAAATAAAACGTCGAAATAAAAATCACTTGATGACGTAAACACGTGTAACTTGCTTAAAGTGTAGTGAATGTGACATTTAGGATCAACCATTATTGGCATTTAATCTTATAGTTGGCGACAGGGCTTAAATTCTAACAAAAAATGTTCCGGAGCCCTAATATTCTGCGCTACCGGTACAACAACTGTACCGTTCCACCCCCTCCCCCCTGTCCCTGTATTCTGCATATTTATATTTCGTACATTAATTGCAAAATTTAAAGGATTTTTTTTTCTTTAGCAAAATAAAAATTTTAAATATATCTATCAGCATATACTTAGCTGTCAACTATTCCACTTTTTAGTTATCACTTCTTCTGAATAGTAAAAATCCGTGCCTATTTTTTATGTTAATTAATTGCAAAATTCTGCGATTGAATAGGGTAACGATTATGATTAGGAAATGGTGTTAACACAAAAAAGGGATAGTTCGCAGCTATGCATTTTTAAGATAAAATGAATGAAATTTACCGAAATGAATTGCTGAATATGCTGAAGCATGGAACAATGTTTTACAATTTCCTGTAAAAGGTGCATATCTTAAACTATAATCATTTCCTTCCGCATAACAATCTTTTGCGGTGAGTCCCTGAAAATCAGATAAAATTAAAAATTTGACAACGTTATCGGAAAAGAATCTATGTTTTTATCGAAAAAGGGGAAACACTGCTCGATTGCTTTCTATCAGAATAACAATACATGGTAATTATATATACTTACAAAGGAAAGTGGCTTCATATAGGTGCAGGGAGCCTTAGCGTGGGTACCGTTCATCATACAAAATAAATAGAACAATCACTAACGGGATTTTTATATTCGTACGCAATAGAAGACAAAAAACCGCGAACAAACAAAACGTCAAGCTGATGCTTGTTGGATAAAACAGAAAATAATCTTTTCAGGTTAGATATCGAAATAATAAAAAGAAAACCCAGCCAATAAAAAATTATCCTACTGTCACAAAAGAAAATCGAACTGAAAGCAAATTTATTGTTCACTCTCTTGAGTGGCGCCGTATCAACACGTCGCCGATATAAATTTGAAATAGAAAAACACGATTTCTGTTTCCCCTTCATTCTGATCAAAATAGCATTAAAATGATTTGAAGTGGAATATAATACGTAATTTTAAAACAGGATATTTTTTTTCAATACATGAATAAATAAAATTTTAACTGTAATACAGATTGAGCTCGAGTCAGTCTAAGCCTAAAAACTGATATAAAAATTGAGTACGTTTTATCTCCATCTCTTACGTGTGTGACACATTACGTCACATATAAGTGTTTTGGTAAAAAGAATGCAAAAGCTTGGAGATGGAAAGGAAAGGAAAAGGTAATTTAAGCTTCGGTTTTTCGGAAGCGCTATTGCACTGGGCTCCGGAGCCCTGTATTTATGCGCTCCGGTGAATTCCGAACAATATTTAAATATTTACTAAAAACAAAGAAGTACCGGAGCCGGGCTCTGGTGGGCCCCGGGGCAAATTAAGCCCTGGTTGGCGACAGATTTTTGGTCGACGGGATAACTAAGTAATACCAAAAATGCATATGTAACTGGTATTCGAAAACGAAGTTTTCACCAAATTTTCGTAAAAAAAAAAAAAAAAAAATTACGCTAAACCTGCGTGGCGTATATGACATCTGGCCAAAAGTTAAATAATGCAGGAAGAGTTCCATATTGTGTGCTGGTTTTTTTGGCGAGCTTTTTTTTTGGCATTAAATGAATCGATGTGGTTGCGGTCTTCAGCCTTTGGGGTTGCTTTTTTTTCTGGCACGGACTTTATTCATATGTTTTTTGCGTAATTTGTTGCATTTAGCCTATATTTTTCGGAAAATATGTAACTTTTATTTTAATTTGACATGTGTAACAAATATAATAAATACATAAAATTATATACGAGTACATAATATTTATTTATAGGTGTATATATAATATGTATGCATAAGGTATATCTCTATACGTAATAGATATAAAACTATCTGTATAAACATCGTATTTTTTTTCAAGCGTTAACATTTATTATATATATATATATATGTGTGTGTGTGTGTGTGTGTTTAGAAATATTTAAAGACCATGTTTTTCCGCCATCCTGAAAAATTTTATAAGATGCTAAAATGGCTTTTTGGCGCCATTTTGGATTCCTTCGCCAATCGCCCCAACCAGCACACAATATGGAACTCTTCCCAATAATGCAACAAACCATGACATTTAATTTCAACTTCAAATCAATGTTTTAATTTACCACTCAAAAAATAAAAAAAAATGCTAACTGGCAATTTGAAAAAAAAAAAAAAGCTAATGGCGAGATTTGCATCCGGCTAGCGTAACAGTACCAAGAATTCTTTGCGACCATGACAACTTTCATATAGTTTCATTCGGAAAAAAAAATTGATTTTTTAATCAAAATGGAAAACTTTCGGCATAGATACGGTCCCATATTGGTGCGTTTTTGCTTTTTTTTTTTTTTTTTTTTTTTTTTATCTTTTTCTGACGGTAATACCATATACGCAACGGGTACTTAACTGACGCCAAAGTATTGTTATTTTGTTCGATATGGTAAGCCGAATGTTGTTGTTTATGCTGTTGATGCATTCCCCAAATTGGCGTCGGAAAAAAATCGCGCCAATATCGTATATGATATCTGTGCCAAACTTTCATATGAAAGACGAAGGGATCAGACCGTATTTATTTATGACAGTTGATGACTTAAACTATTATAATATAGATGAAATGATGGCGATAGAATAATATTTGGCGACTTATCACCTGTGCATGACTAACATTAAAGTACCAAAATGGCACCTGGAGTATAAAATGCGAAGTGATCCGCCCGGAACTGTTGGTGATAGCCACATGACTTAGGCTATTTTTATAGAGATTGTTTTAAAATACCAGGAGACAAAAACTCTGTATACTTAATTCATTTTAGTTTAGCTATTTTACAAATGTTTAACTGATCCTCTTTAATCAAAGAAGAAAATATAATATATAATGTTTCAACAGCAACTGATTCGCCCTTAAATTTTTGCAATCAAAGGGAAATGAATGGAAACCCATTTACAGGGAGATCTGCACAGCTTTTTTCAGTATAATTCAATCTTCTCTTATATTTTTAAAACCCATCAGATTAGCGTGTTTTTAGATTCTGCGGTGTGTGAACGGGGTTGGCGAGCGTAGCTTGCAGGGGTCAAAGCCCCCTAGTATCCTATATTTTTTAATATTCGGAGTATGAAAAAGGTCAATGATAACTAGAGTTGTTTCAATTATATATATCTCTCTATTCTAAAAAAAAGTAACTCCCGCTGTCACCGCCGCCGCCGCCGCCGCCGCCGGTTTTGAATTTTTTGTGACCGGAGGTCTTTCTTCATTAATATTAAGAAAAATAATGCATACAAAAATATCAAAATTGGTAGTATTATACAGAAATGTTTGATAAACACGCTGATGTAGATAGTTTTCAAATCGAAGAATTATTTTAAGAGATATTTAATGCTAAAGTTGGACAAAATCGTTCCATTAAAAAAGTTTTATAGGAGCAAAAACTATACATCGGAATTTAATACTTTTTAGATCATTTTATACGTTATAATTTCCCGGTGTGCAGAAATAATTTATTTTTTTAATTTGACTCATTTTTCGCGGTTTCATTTCTATTTTAAATTCAAATTTTCAGCATTTCGAGAGATATTTTTTTACTTATTTCAGAAAACTGTACTAATTTAACCTGTTGCCAAACTGTATAAACAACGGAAACAATAATGTTTGCTTCAAATTAAAAATTTATTTACGCGTGACTATTATAAACAGAAAAGAAAAACTTTCAAATTAGAATTAAATAATTACGTATAAAAAGCAAGAACTTATTGAAAATTACTTCATCTATAATTACACGTGAATTTTAACAGAGAAAGGATATTGTAAAGTAATAAATTCATTAACATGCGTTAGAAGTCTTAAATAGGAGAAATTACATCACATTTACGTCACATTACACTTATTACGTAAAATGAACAAAAAATAATATTGCAAAATAGTAGTATAAATTTAAAAATAGCGCGAGACATTTACTTGATATTTTGAGATGAACTTTTCAACTATTTTTTTTTTTTTTTTTTTTTTTTTTTTTTTTTGACAGCGCAAATAATATTTCATTTCTAATAAAAGCATTTTCACGTGAATATTAAAAAGGGAAAGAAAAGTTTGGTGAAAATTACGTCAGATTAAAAACGATATATTTAAAATGTTTTATTTAAAAGGACTTTCTTTTCGCTTTGTTAAAAAATACCGGGAGACAAAGACTCTGTTTACTTAATTCATTTTATATTAGATGATTTTGAAATGCCATTGTATCTTTTAACAGCAGCTGATTTTTCCGTAAAATTCCCCAATCAAAGAGAAATGAATAGAAACCCGTTTATAGGGCGATCGCCTTTGTTTTTTTAATTATAATTCAATCTTCCAAAAAAATTCAATTAAAGCCGATCAAATTAGCGTGCTTTTAGAGACTGCAGTGTCTGAACGGGGGGTTGGCGAGCGTAGCTCGTAGGGGGCTGAGCCCCCTAGTATAAGAAAAAAAAAAAAAGGAAAGAAATGCTTTTAGCTATACCTAGAAATTTAATCTTATAAATAAAATAACCTAAAAGTTTCTTTTTAAGCCTATATTTCCCTTCGGTGTGTACAATATTTTTTCATACATTTAATCTTTTGTTTTTATATGTATTATATTGTTAATACAATTTTTAATGACAAATATGCAAAAACAAAAAAGTAAAAATAAATAAAAAAAATTACTACTGTAAAATTAAACTTCATAACTAATTCAAATGTTTTTAAATAACAGAAACTAACTTTTGCTTCCTCTGAGCGTTTAACGTCTTCAGTTCAGAAGCTAAAATATTAATACAAATGCTTATTCATTGTTTTTTTCCAAACCAAATGACATCGTAAATGACAGAAAAAATATTTTTCAATAACACAAAATTTCACAAAATATCTTTTGTGAAATTGATCCTTTAGGCGCTTAGTAATTTAGATTCAAAAATATGGATTTAAAATTAAAAAGCCTCTTAAAAACAGCGATTTAATATCCATTACCTCAAATTATCGCAATCACAAATTTAAGAGCTTTAAACAAATGAGTAATTTACAAATCCTCAAAATTTTTTATTGAAAAAGATTTAAGTTAAATACTTATGAAAATTTATCCCTTTCTTGGTCATACTGTCATTTGGGCATTTTTTGACATTTTGCAAACTCAGATGAAAATAACATTTATTTTATGTGGGAATCAGCTTAGATGCTGCCATTTATTCGTTTGCTTTGAACGCAAAAAACATTCAGCTAGTAAGAAATGATGTGAAAATGTAAAAAAATCGGACATTTTAGTTTTTATAAGGAAAAGAACAGAGGTCTCCGTAAGGGGACCTAGGGACCGAGGAGGTTAAACTCATATTTTTCATTATTCAATTTTTGTAAAGAAAGTTAAATGTGACAAAACTTTTAAATTTCATTTTGTGAATGGGATAAATAAATATGTATGACATGCAAATATAAATCCTCATAACAATGCTTTTGTTATGTATTATTTTATGAATCGATAAACGTTTGTGCAAAACCACATTTATAAGAATAATAAATTTGATATTATTAACTATTTTAGGTAGATTTCGTAAGAAATACTACCTATTGTAGTTGTTACCATGGTGCGACTTTTGAAAAATTCCTTCATAATTTTTCATTATAGGACCACGGGAACCCAAAACCACCCCCACCTAAAAAGTTTATATATATATACAGGGTGTTTCTAAACTCGTGGTACATACGGTAGGGGGTGATAGAACACATCAAGACGAGTAATAGTGAATAGGAAACCAAGGGTCCCAAACGTCTTCCGAAGGAGATAGGCGCCTTTAAAGTTTAGGCACTAAAATTTCAAATGATTATAAAAAACGGAAAAATTGGTCGATTAGTTTGCGGCTTTCACTAAAACTATTCTTTATGTCAGTATTTTCTTGAAAATAAATTTTAAAGATACAGTTCAACAAATGCCGATAGAGGGCGCTTTAGACTTTGGAGTAACCAACAACTATTTTTTACCGTTATTTTTTGTATCTCATTATATGCTTTCAAAAGCTTAGACTTAAACTTAAATTCTGAGCTCAAAATCTGAATCGTTGGGAGTGGTAAGTAGCGCAAACTGAACTGTGTTCAGGAGTTAAAATTTCAAATGATTATAAAAAACGGAAAATTTGGTCGATTCGTTTGCGGTTTTCACTAAAACTATTCTTTATGTCAGTATTGTTTTGAAAATAAATTTTAAAGATAAAGTTAAAAAAATACCGATAGAGGGCACTTTAGACTTTGGAGTAACGAAAAACTATTTTTTACCGTTATTTTTTGTATCTCATTACATACTTTCAAAAGCTTAGAATTAAACTTACTTGAGATACAAAAAATAACGGTAAAAAATAGTTGTTGGTTACTCCAAAGTCTAAAGCGCCCTCTATCGGCATTTTTTGAACTGTATCTTTAAAATTTATTTTCAAGAAAATACTGACATAAAGAATAGTTTTAGTGAAAACCGCAAACGAATCGACCAATTTTTCCGTTTTTTATAATCATTTGAAATTTTGGTGCCTAAACTTTAAAGGCGCCTATCTCCTTCGGAAGACGTTTGGGACCCTTGGTTTCCCATTCACTATTACTCGTCTTGATGTGTTCTATCACCCCCTAGCGTATGTACCATGAGTTTAGAAACACCCTGTATACATATTATATAGGTACTATTTCTTACGAAATCTATCTAAAAGGTACTTGCATGTGAAAAATTGTAACAGCAAAAATCTCAAAGTAGAAAAGAAAACAAAATTAGATCCTTTTGAAGTCAATGCGTTTTAGTCGCATGGTATTCAGCTGATGGCTATCATTGAAACATTGTTGCCAATCGCTAAAAGTGAAATATTGAAAAAATATTCCTATATATGTATTATTTGGACATTGACAAATAACTTCAGTAACTTATATAATAATTTTTACAATATTTTTCTCTGCCAAAAAATGTCTACAAATGTCTACAAATAAATACATAATAAAATTTGCGAAGCAGCTATATTCATTTTTCATTTCCAGCAAAAGCTAACCTTTAAATATTTAAGAGTGAAAATTTGGAAATGAAATCAGTATTGAATGGAAAATGCAATGAAAATAGTCATAAAATTATAAACTAGATTCTATAAATATTCGCCCAAAACAGAAGAATAGTGTAGAATTCCAAAGATATAAAATACCTTTGAAATTAAAAAAAACAATCTGACAAATTCGTTTAGGAAAATGACCAAATTTCTAATTTAAATATAGCATGTAATATTTTATTAAATTTATTGTTGCGTCTGGAACCTTCAAAATGGTACAACAATCACTTGCTAGGCCCTGCTAGGTATGTGTTGATGTTAGTGGTGATACATTTGAGCACTTGTTATGTCAGTAAAACCCTTGTTTTTTTTCCTCCGCATTTCTTGTTTTCCGCCAAAACTTTTGATTTCCGACGCCCCGTTGTTATACAAAAATTGTTTCTTCAGGTGTCCTTTACCTTCCTTTAAAGTTTGTCTGATGAAAGTAGAAACACTCTGTATATTTACAAACTTGAAGCTGATATAGTGCTCTATATTTCTTTCTTACATTTATTATCCTCGAAAAAAAATATAGCATCGTATTTTGAGTAATGAAACATTCTAGACGATTTTATTGTAAAATATAGTGTCTTAAGTAAAATCTATTGTTTAAATAGTAATAAAATTCTCGTTTTATTGAACATCAAAAAGTTCTGTATCATAAAGTATTTTATTTTCCACGACTGAGCAGTTTAATGCTGGTCACTGTGCCATTTGTATTGCTTAAACCCGTACAAAACAACAAAGAATCGTTTCAAATTGTAAACCTAAGAAAACTTATTTCACGGTCTAATGCAGTAATAACTTTACTGAAACATAAATAAGTAAGCATTGAGTATGGAGTGAAAAATTGATTTTATTTTCAGTTGTGTTTCGTCTAAGGGTCACTTTGGGAGATTGCCAAGAGCTTGTAAGATATAGATAATGTACCTGCCAAAGAAATTTTCGGATGTGTGTTTTGAACCGAGAGAGATTACTTTTGGAATGAATGGAAATATAAAATGAAATTACTGATAAATATTGCAATTTAATTGCATTTTCTAGGTTATATTTTAGTTTTTTAAAGATGCATAGTCTGAACCATTCGAAATTCATTTCATGATTCGAAATCAAAACTAATATGTGCCATTAATCATTAAGTAAATTTATATACGATGAACAATAATAATAGTAATAATCGTTCTTATCAATATAAAGGAAAAAATTCTATGAGTTTAAAAAAAAGAAGGAATTCGTCATATTTCGCTTTGCCACTAGGCTCTCAATAATCATACATAATATCAGGCAGTTTTCTATTAGCACCGTGAACCAAATATAACTCATACTGTTCACTTGAACCATCACCAAAAATTGACGATAAATCACTATTAAAATAATAAAACTTTATATAAATCACCATGAAAACAAAGCAATTCACAAGACGCGTTTCGAACTGGAAAATATAACAGCCCCTCATCAGCTACTGCAAACACGTTTCCGTAAGTGGACAAGGTGACAAATGCTATTTTGCAGCTCGGAACGCGTCCTGTGAATTGCTTTGTTTTTATGGTGATTTATATAAGGTTTTATTATTTTAATTCATACTGTTCAAGTTGCTCACGTGCAGTGAAAAATAAATCAATAAGATGTCACTGTGTTTTCAAAACGTTCTGTTTTGTGACGAGTTGCAAGACCCGCTATTTAGTAGCCACCTTATGATTCGTGACGCTAAAATCTCTCACGGTGACTTCACAGTGATGTCACGAAGTAGCAGCCATGTTAGAGTAAAAATGGGACGAATTAAAGCTATTTAATTTTCGCCACCGTTTCGACAGGGATACTTGTGGTCTTTTGCTATGTCGCAGTGATTTTACATCAGCTGGCTGTCCTTTTGGGATTATTAAAAGTTAAGCATTTGGCAGAGAAAATAAAGAGAAAACATAAAACATACAGTGAAAATATTTAAAAGTAAAAATTGGCGACAGCAGAATAGTGGTTTAACAAGGAAGGTCTTGATACTGGCATACACCGAAAAATATGAAAAAATATAGAATATTCTTCTCAAGAGGATAGATATGTTTATAAAAAAATTTCGGCGGAAACTTGATAGTGTCCGTAAAAAAATAATGAATATTTCGTTATTTGGCGATTTATCGCCGGTTGGCGATGAAATAAAATTTTTAAAAAATTTATTTTTTATATCAAATACTCTTTGAGGTAAAAATGTTTCATGCTGAACTTGTTTAAATAAATCTAATTTAAATAACTTTAGTTTTGTCAGTTTTAGTTTGTTTTAACTATAGTTTTGTCATATATATATATATATATATATATATTTATAATGAAAGTTAACTACGAAAATTTGGAATTAAAACAAAATTAAAATTAATTAAAATTGTTTCAATCTCAAAATTAAGTCCAATTGAGCACTGTCGATTCGATTTTGTTGCTATGAAACAAAAACTTCTCCGATACTGAAATGCAATTGCAGCAATTCTTCATCTGACCTTTATTTTGGAATACGCTGAAATATATGAAAATATATTTTTCAATGTGAAAATATTTTTTATGTATGAAATTATTTTCACAGTGATAAAATTAAATAACTACAGCTACAAGCAACATAAATATGTAATACAAAAAAAAAATATATTTATTAAACTAATTCATTGCTTAAGTTTATATTCATTAAATACTATTTACATGCATTCTAAAAATCAATTGACAAGCAATTTTCGGTGCACTAAAATCGTTTACTTTTGGCGAGGAAAAGTGCTGGCGCGAAATTGCGTAACGCTTTCTTCTTTTCGCGCCAAATACTCGAAAAAATTCTATTTTATTACAGACTTTCTACTGTAATTCCGCCGCTAATTTTGACTGATCTTTTATTACATACATAAGTATTTAATTAGCATTTTTTTTCAAAATATTCTGAATATTCCCAGTAAGGAGATCTTCATTGTAAGGCCAAAGTCTTTGGTGTTAACGGAAGTATACAACCTACTGGAAGTAGACTTTCCAATAGTAAAATATTACGAAACAATATAAAAAGCAAAAAACGAAAAGTGAACGACGTAATTTGTGTCATTTATCAAGATATCAAAAGTCTCATGCCATCTTCAACAAAACATTTATGTCGCCAGATGGAGATTTGCAAAAAGTCTGATTATAATTGATGTGTGTCAGACCACTACCCCGTCAGACAAAGATATTAAACTCTGATGCACTTTGCGGTCTAGAAATTTCGAAGAACATAGAACACATTTTCAATCCAAAGTCCGGAAGTATTCCTGATGTCATTTACTTTCGATGTCTTATCATGTCTTTGCTGTTTTCTCTGAACAGTGGTACTCAAACTGTTCTCTCATGTACATCCTCAAAGAATTTCATGTCGTTCGCAAACTTATTTTTATTTTTTGGATTTACATTATGAATCTTTCTATTCTAAAAAAAAAATGTAAATAACACTGTCGCCGCCACCGTCGCCGCAGGTTTTGAATGTTTTTTGACCGGAAGTCTTTCTTCGTTAATATTAAGAAAAATATTGCATACAAAAATATGAAAATCGGCGGTGTTATAGAGAAATGTTTGATAAACACGCTGATGCACACAGTTTTCAAATTGAAGAATTATTTTAATATTCTTCGATGCTAAAATTGAATTTCTGATTTGCTAAAATTAGAAAAAATCGCTCCATTAAAAAAGTTTTATAGAAGCAAAAACTATACATGGTAATTTAATCATTTTTAGATCATATTATGCATTAGAAGTTCCCGATGTGCAGACTGCATTTATTTCTTTAATTTGACTCATTTTTGTTTTATTTCTATTTTAAATTCAAATTTTCAGCATTTTGAGAGACATTTTTTACATATTTTAGAAAATGGTATTAATTTAAACTGTTGCCAACAGTACACACAGCGTAAACTATGTTTGCTTCAAATTAAAAAATTATTTACACGTGACTATTATAAACAGAAAACATAAAAAGCAGGAACTCATTGAAAATTACACCATAAAAACTATATTTACACGTGAATTTTAAAAGAGAAAGAATATTGTAAAATAATAAATTCATTAACAGGCGTTAGATGTCTTAAATAGGATAAATTACGTCACATTTACGTCACATTACACTTATTCCGTAAAATGAACAAAAAATAATATTGCAAAACAGTTTAAATTTAAAAAGACATTTATTTGATATTTTAATATGATATTTTCGACAATTTTTGTTAGGACAGTGCAAATAATATTTCATTTCTAACGAAAGTATTTTCACGGGAATATTAAAAAGAGAAAAAAAAAAGTTTGGTGGAAATTACGACAGATTAAAAACAATACATTTAAAATGTCTTGTGTAAAAAAAAAAAAAAAAAAAAAAAAAAAAAAAAAAAAAACTTTCTTTTCGCTTTTTTAAAGAACACCGAGAGACAAAGACTCTGTTTGCTTAATTCATTTTATATTAGCTTATTTTGAAATGTTTAACTGATTTTATTTAATCAAAGATTGAAACACCCATTGTATCTTTTAATAGCAGCTGATTTGGCCTTAAAATTCCCCAATCAAAGAGAAATGAATAGAAACCCGTTTATAGGGAGATCGCCACTGTTTTTTAAATTGTAATTCAATCTTCCGAAATCTTTTTAAAACCGGTCAAATTAGCATGCATTTAGAGTCTGAACGGGGGTTGGCGACCGTAGCCCGTAGGGGGCTGAGACCCCTAGTACAGAAAAAGAAAAAAGGAAAACAACCAATGAATGAAAATAAACAGAAATTTTATTTTACATTTCGTAGCAAGTTTTTTACGACATCACATACGCTGTAATTGATCGTATTGATGAGATTGATTCCTTTAGAGATGACGAGTTCTCTTTTGGTTATCATGTCAACACAGGTTCCTTCAAGGCTCCTCATCAGTCAGATCACAAATTCTCCTCTCTAATGTTAAGTCTATGTATCTTGAAATACGTCCGTATTTTTCAACATTCCTCTCGAAATATTAATTTTTTTCATTTTTCTGTATGTATTCTTGAACAACACTTCTTCTTTTTAATTGAAATAATGTTTCTAAAATATGTACTTAATTTTAAATTTTAAATGTTAAATGTTTGTATTTTAGAAATAGTCTGTCAAATTAAAAAAAAGGGGAACATTATTGAAGAAATCATTCTTACTGAATAAAGAAAATAACAAAAAAAAAAAAAAATGGGTCAAGCATAGATGATGAAACACTTTCCAACATATTCAGAATAATGTAACAAAACTGCACCGTTTAATAAGTTAAAATATTATGTCTAATTCAACCATATGGAAACGCATAGCACATTTGAAGACCCAATTATTGCTATTCCCATCTACATTCGAAAAATTATCCGAATTATTTGAGCAACCTGTACATGATATGTAGATTTGTATCTATTAACTTTATGCATGTGAAAATTCAGTTCAGTTCGGAAATACATACACTCTAAAAACGACATTTTCAAAATTGAGCAAAAAATACTTAAATCTGAGTATGTCGCATAGTCAAAATAGCTCCGAAATAAAATAACTCAAATTTGAAACATGTACTTATTCATTTCTGAAAACATTCACATACTCAAATATGAGCACATAACGCTCTATTCACGATTATACATGATATTTGTATTTATATATTGTTGATGGTTGTCAAATCCTACCTGCGAAGTATTTCCTTTGCAAATTCATCCATTCTTCGATTTCGAACGTTGAAGAATAACATTTACGCTTTCGCGATTATATTACGACGGCTTTTAAGTGTTCTTCCGCGAACACGATAAAAATGTAGTTCGCAACATTTCATGTTATAAATTATTACTGAAAGGAGCGTTTCGTTCGAAATCATAACAAATGATATAATATGAATAGATTCAGCTACCCTGGTAAAATTTACTACGTTTAACGAATGAAAAATAATTTTATTTGAAAATGAGTATTTCTGGTGTTTCAGAACTGAAAGCATTGGGTCGTCATATTCGAAACAAAAAGTTTCATAACAAAATGAAAACATAGATTTACTCAGATTTGAAAGTGTCATTTTTCTCAGTGTACCTCAGTTGAGAACTCTCCTTCAGCAGTTTCCGCTAATAAGGACAACGGTACGTGAATTCTTTTGTACAGCCCTGTATACAAGGTTTTGAATTTATATACAACGAATAACATGCAAAATATTAGTTAAATGCAAAAATGTATATCGAAATTAAAAACGCACTTTAAGAAATGATTGCTCAAAGACAGTAATGTAACCGATTTCTTTTGTGTGTTCCTGTAAATGAACGGCAAATGGTATGAATGCACTATTCTATCGTAATCATCTATGCCCATAGTTATAATATTAGTAAGGGAAATTTTATATCTCACTGATAACAGTCTGTAAAAGTAACTACGCGAATGGTATTTCATTCTTTTTTTTTTTTTTTCTTAAGTAAAAAACGCTTAACCCGGGAATGCTCGCGCATGTCCAGGATATGAACGATTAACACTTTCCCACCAATAAATTCAAACAAAAATAAATTATTTATTTAATCGTTGACATTGCTCGCAAATTCTGCTCTAAAGTAATTTGAAGATTACTTTTCGAAAATTAGTGGTCAGAAATGTAATAACTGTGCGCACCCTGGGTATAACATACCCTACGCGAGCAATCCCGGGTTAAACATGTCCGTGTCACTTTTTGTCACTTGATGTGTTAAAATGCTGACGTAACAACATTTTGAAGTTTATGATGCTTTTGACTATTCATACATTGAATAGATATTATGTTATGAAACGATTTGCACATTTGCAAAAATATGTATATTACTCAGGGATATAAAGAGGAATTTTACTAATCTATGCAAAACGTCAATGCCGAAACAACCTAGTTTGGAAACTAGCCAAAATCACTCTGTGCCAGGCACTTTCCAGGGTTGGAAGCTATTTTATTTTTTATATGAAATCCTACGCTTCATTGATGAGACTGAAAAACAGGGCAAGTTAAAAAAATAAGCAAAATGTTTGACGAATTATATCAAAGAGCAACCACAATTCCCGCGGAAAATAAAAACCCAACTTTTCAGATACATACAAATTTTAAAAAATGTAACTTAACCCCTTAATTCTCGCTCCCATGATATTCACGGGCTGTGTCTTTTATTCGGATTGTTTGATTCCCACCAGTTTTATAAAGTAGTGTAATTGGGTTTATTATGGTATCATTTTACCTGTCATTAAATAAGGTGAATATTTCTTTTCAAAAAAGTTGTTCCAATAAGCAATTTGAACTTTTAACACCAACACAGACACACCCGTTTTAATACGTTCACTAAGCTCCAGGTTTCACATCAATACAAGCAATATTTAAAGTAATATAATTCTATTCATTCAATGTATTTTTAATTCATTGTAGATTCAATGTAGATTCATTGTAGATTCATTGTAATTCATTGTAGATTCAATGTATTTTTAATACATTGAACAATGATTAATACTTCCAAGGATTGCATTCATATTCGTTATTAAGTTTTTTAATAAAATGTTGAAAGAATCATCTTTTTTTACCATTTAAAACAAAATTCAGAGAAAACAACATTACAATTTTGCCATTTTCCAAGATTGTCAGAGGATTACCGTAACTTAATGCGACCGTTAAGGGGTTAAAATGCAGCTAAGCACATCATATGCCTCCTATGGGTACTCCTACTGTACTTGAGAAAAAAGAATCCCCTGGACAAAGCACTCGAAAACTTCTGTTAGCACAGCAAATAATGACTCACAGGTTCCAATTTGTTGTGAATGCTAAATAAATTTAAGCAATTTTGCGTGCATTTTTTTATTTACTCAAAGAACACTTCTAAAGTATTAATTATTGCAAACGGATACTTTTCTTAGTGCTTTTAAAATCCATAAAATATGTATGTATGAAATTACAATCGCCTTCAAAAAATAACGCTCCGTTGTATAAGCCAGCCGCAAAACAAAGCAGATGTATCATTGTACTGTTAAATACTCTACTGTAATTTTTTAAACTTCTAAGCATCGCACATTTTCAAATTTTATACCGACGTATTGGGGGGGAAAGTACTTTTTAATGCAATTTGTTTGAAAACTGCATCTCAATTTATTTTTGAGATATTCAATATTTATTTATTTATTTATTTGTAGTTTTTAGCGCCATTTGCTTAATTTTGGCAACTCAAGTACTCCATTTATGTGGAAAGTAAAGAAAAAAATAGTTGGAAAATAGTAATTTATATCTTTTTGGTGCCATTTTCCCCTAATTACTGAAAAAATGTAATTAAAATACGTGCTATTTTGAAAAAATATAAATGAATGATTTTCGATAAAACATGGAGCTATTATAAACTATATTTAATTTAATTATCTATATTACAAACAAATGAAGGTATATAAATTATTAAATAGCCGATTTTTTTTGTCGAGTTTCTTGAATGGCATCTGTTTTTTTTTTTTGTTTTTTTTTTGCCTTGTGTATTATTCAGCGATAGTGACGTCCTATGAATACTTTACTGTAGATGTTGTTTAAGACTGGATCGTAAATGAGGAATTCTTATGAGGATGCGAATGACGTCATTTTATATAAAATAAAAGAGTGTGTTTTAAGTCTTAAAACTGAAATATGTTCTGTATTATCTATATTATATACATATAAAGAGTACTAGGAAAGTTTTGCAATATGATGAAACAAAAAGTTTCAGGTGGCTACTTGTGGCTGCGTGTTGACATAGGTTCATACTTATGCACCTGCACGTAACCACAAGTCTGTGGGCTTAGTTATTCATTAGCTGTGATCGTGTGAATTTCTTCCAGTGGTGTCCTAGTCACGAAGTGAGATAAGGGCTGTTTTGTGGTGTAACTTCGCGCGTAGTTTAAACATAAACCAATGCGTAGAAGAAATGACTCTTGCACTTGGTGATGATTATTCACATCGTATGACTATACACAGATGGTACAGAGAATTTCAAAGAGGAAATTTCTCCCTGGAGGACGCTGAAAGAGGAGGAAGCCCCCGAACGTCAATTACGGAGGAAAACATTACTGCTGTGAGGAAAATGCTTGACGAAGAGAGACGAATAACTTACAAGCATATAGAGTATACCTTAGGCCTAAATGTACCTGCAATTCATTCAATTCTGCATGATCATTTGCACTTCAAGAAACTGTGTTGTCTCTGGGTGCCACATAGACTGACTGAGGAGCAGATGACACGAAATGTGATTTGGTGCTGGGAGATGCTAAAAATGTTTGGTAAAGGATTATCTCGGTATGTGAACAGCATCGTGACAGGTGACAAAACCTGGCTTTACTATTAAAATGTGCCGACTAAGTCTCAAAACAAAATCTGGGTCTTTGATGATGAGGACACACCGGTAGCTGTCAGAAAATCTCGATCTGCCAAACAAAAAATGATAGCTGTATTTTTCAAATGGAGTGGAATTTTTGAGTGTGTCGTTTTGGACGCACAGAAGACAGTTACTGCTAAGAAGTACAATGAACAGTGCCTACCTAAAGTCATAGAATCTAAGAAGAACCTGTGACCAAAGTCAAGAATGAACAAATGGTTCCTCCATCATGACAAAACTCCAGCTCACCGGACCAAAGCCTGCACTGAATATTTGGACACTACAGGACTGAAACTTCTTGAACACCCTCCTTACAGTCCAGATCTTGCCCCCCGAGACTTCGTACTGTAACCGCATGTGAAACTGAAGCAGAAAGGGATTCGGTTTTCAGTGATGAGGCACTTCTGAGGGCTTGGGACAATGAGTGTTCCTTACTCCCAAATGAAACTTGGCAGAGCTGGTTTCGGAGTTTGGAAAACTGTATTGCTTGTAACGGAAATTAGTTTGAAAAAGTTTTCTAAATAAATCCGTATTGCAAAACTTTCCTAGTACCCTTTGTATATATTGTTTTTCTTCGGGGGCGACACTAAATTCTGAAAAAAGCAGAATTCCTGTTTTCTAGTTTTTAATTGAATTTCGCCAAGTAACAGATTATTCTTTAATTGAAATAAACACTCCAACTTCTGTACAGACAATCAACTTCCTCGAAATTTATTCTTGAGAAAATATTCGGTAGCATAAAATGCTCGACATTGAAAATGAAGAATGTAACATGTATAGTTCATTTACAGTGACGCATAAAAGAAGTCCCTTACATTATGCAATACCTATATTTAAAATTTATTTATTTAAGATTTATATTGAGAAAAAATACATTTGGTACTTAGGTATTATCTGGGCCATGTCAGATACAACCGTGCAAAACATGGCGACAATTATACTAATTTCAGTAACCCTTATTTTTTTAACTTTATAGTACACTAGCAGAACTACCCGGCTTCGCCCGTGTCAATTATAAGGAGCCTTCCGGGTAAAATAAATTAAAACGAAATAATACGGAAAGCACAATAACTGAAACTTGTGCATGCATTCCCATCCACAAAACGTTAAAAAGGCAATCGGAAAACATGACGTTATTGTCTGGCAACCATGGTAAAATCCCTGAGCTTTAATAGCAGAATGCGCTTTATCTTTGCCGGATGTAAGAGAAAAATGTATGATTGTCCTCACAATACGAAAAAAAAAAAATTCCACCAAATCGCGCAGCATTTAGTGAATTTCTCGTTTGCATGGTATATACATAAAGTACAAACACTATGTCAGTGTCGATAAATTGTGCCCCATAAATTGTAACCCATAAAGCGCGGCTTTACTGCAATTTTTCTAACTTCTAAACATCACACAATTTCATTTTTTACAATGTCGAATAGAAAAAAGTTCTTTCAAATGAAATTTGTTTCAAAATTGTATCTCAATTTTCTGATTTTAATGGATTTTAAAGTAATTTTCAAGCATGGATATTTTTAAAGGTACGTGCAACCCGAAATATAGCAACGCGTTATCGTTACTTTTTTCACATTATTCTGTCATTTTTTAAGGGTGTGGCAACGGGAAAGAAACGATTTAATTAGAAAATTAAAAACATATATTTCTATAATGTTAAATTACCGAACATGGTACAAAAAGGGATAAATAGTGTTCCGATGATTTTTTAAAGTAGACAGTGCTCTTTTCCACGTTCTAAAGCCTATGTAAATGAAGTTTCGTGCAAATCGGTCAAAAATTGAAGATTTGTATAAAGGACATAAACACAGAGAACGGCTTTTATATATATAAATCATACGTAATAAGAGTTATAATATAATGATAAAAAAGTAATATTGTTTATTTATTTATTATAATTAATAATTTATTTTTTATTATGTTTATAATTTTTTATAAGTTTATTATATCTCACTTATTTATTTATTTGCCACAATTTACAATTTTAACAATGTTATGTATTAAATAATGTTAAATTACTACAAATAAATGTTAAAATTCTAGAACTAAATTCACCTTGAGTAAATAATTGAAATAACAACATTTAAATAAACAATGATGATGGCCGTGTGAATTTGGCTGAAAATTATTAATTTGACTTTTAATATATTTTTAAGGTATTTAATGTATATTAAGTAATTTTATATTATATTTATGTACCTAAAAGCAATTTTAGTAAGTTTTATTTGTGCTGTGTACGAATTTTATTTAAATTACTATTTTGAACATGATTGGCAACGATAACCAAGATTGGCAATTGGAAAACATTTTCGGCGATCTATCTTGTGGCCCAGATCATACATAAGTACCGTACACTTTAATAAGCATAATAATTTTAAATTTTTGAGAATGACAATTCATTAAAACATACAATGCTTTTTACGTACGGTTTATTGATCGGCCGACTTAGTCTCTGATAATTTGAATTAAAAGTTAGGATGTTTTAAAAGATCAAAGGGAGTATCGAATCACAAAATCGATTTCAAATTCACATTTCAAAGATTTCTATAAAGTACAGAATTCTTTGTGCTTAATTTAATTATTTGTGATTCGCCGCACGAGAAAAGGAATATTTTTGCGTAAAGTTGAATGACTTTTCATTCGGACTTTCTAAACTTACTTAAAAAATTTCTGTAATTATGCTTCAGAAAAATTACGTATATTCGTTTATCAGTAACTATTATAGTACTTAAGAATTTCCATAGATTTTAATGAATGAATTTTCTCCTGAATAACATAAAGGAGCATAGATATTTTTAAGTAATATACAATGAAATTATTAGCCCCCAATATGCTATTTCTGACAGGCAACAATTAAAGTGTCGTCACCAAAGAATAACTTTACGTTACATAAGACAGCCGTAAAACGAGGCAGATGTATCATTGTAAGGTTAAAAACTCTTAATCTCTATTTCAATTTTTTCAACTTCTAAGCAGCGCACATTTTCAATTTAGACACCTCCTATAGGAGAAAAAAAGTACTCTTAACTACAATTTGTTCGAAATCTGTATCTCAATTTATTTTTCAGATATTTATTTTTTTGTAGTTTTTAATGCAATTTTTTAATGGTGTCAACTGAAGTACTTCATATCTGTAGAAAGCAAATAGTTGGAAAATAGTAGATTACCGCACTTTTTTTTTCCATTTTCTCATAGCAACTGAAAAAAAATTGTAATTAAAATACGTGCTACTTCGAAAAAATATAAACGAATGATTTTTGATAAAACCTGGAGCTATTATAAACTATGTTTAATTTCAAGTATAAATAAAGGCATATATAAATCATATGAAAAATAAGGCATGTACGAATTCGATAGCCGATTTTCTTCACGACTTTAAGACATTGCTTTTTGATGAGTTTGTGTAATTCCGCGATAGTGTCGTCGTATGCATACTTTTCTGTAGATGTTGTTTAAGACTGAATCGTATAAGTAGAATTCTTCAGCGGATGCAAATGACATCATTTCATATAAAATAAAAGCTTGTATTATAAGTTTTGTAGAAGTGCATAATTTTCATTCCAGCAGCTGAGAAATTCTTCACAAGTGAAAATGCTTCACTTTTGAAAATAACGCTGTTAAAATCACACATTGATAAAACGCAAAGTTTTACAAAAATTTAGAGTGTCTTTATAGAAGAGCAGTGACCTTTAGGTTAAAGTAATATTTGTTTGAGAGTTAGACTAAGAAATAATAGATGCCTTTTTTATTGTAACAAATTTTGTAAGTTTAGCACAATTTAATGAAACAATTCCTTCTCAAACGTATTCTTTTGTCGAAATTCGATGGGTTCCACCTCGTAATATTTTTTTTTTCCGCATCGGAGACGACACTGAATTCTAAAAAAAGCAGAATTCTTGCTTTCTCCTTGTTTTTTTTTATTTTACTTATTTCATAAGGTGACTTATTTATCATTCTTTTATAACTCCTAATGTACGACCTCCTAAACTGTTACATATAATAAAGGTTTATAAGTAGCTTGCATGTTGACATCGTTCTTATAAAACACATATATGGGCAAGGTAACAAAATTTATCTCTAATGCAGTTTCTTTACAAAAAGTTATAAACTATCTATTTCAGCAACACGGGAGGAAGCAATTCCTAGAATATCCGGTATATTTTCACCAATCATAACTTCCAGACCCCAAACCACTCTCACCTCAAATACTGATATACCACCTCTATTTGTCCTACTATAGCACTCGCATTTATGAACCGATATGACTGAGCATGCGCAGAAGACTTACCAAGCATTCAACGGAGCTCATTTGTCAGCTTCATCCGTTATTTTGTCTCAAAATGGCAATTACTTAAAGATTTCAAAATCTAAAAGATGTATAAAAAATTAGAAATCCAAAACTGTTTTACCCTTAAATGCTCGGCCATGAAACGAGGAATACGGAGCATATTTGGCGCGTTCATAATTATATAAACTAGGGGAACGTACCCGGGCTTCCCGTGTTAAATAATATAGGTGAAATCATGTTCTTAAATAGAAAACTAATAATTTTTTACATGCAATATAATTTTTAGATTGCGCACTATCAATAGAAAAGCATTTTTTATATGAAAAATATGAATTATACAATCGAGTAAAGTTGAAATTTATTAAAAGCGACATTTGCATATAAGTTGCATGCCAGGACTTATTAACCAAAGATTTTGCTACATATGGCATCCTTTTGAATGTTGATAATTTCAGAGCTTTAAGCGCGTACTTCAATTACATGTCTGTTAAATTTTTGTTTTGTTTGTATTATTTTATTTATTCATAGAGGAATTTTTTATATGGAATATTAGCCATAAGAAAATTTTGAACTCTTTATGTTGTTTTAAAGACAAACGGATTAATCTTTCGTAATCGAGCTCCACGTAATAGAGATAAATTAAAAAATATTTCATGCTTGAAAATTGTTTTTAAAATCATAGACAATCTCTAAACTGAGATACACTTTGCAAACAAATTCCATTTGAAAGCTTTTTAATTCCTGTTTGGATATCTAAAGATTTAAATTGTTCGATTACAAATGTCATTGTGGAAAATTAGTCAGAACTAAATGCTGAACAATTTTTATTGCTTTATGTGCAAAATGTTTATTATTATTATATATTTAAGCCGGCTCGTGATAAGATAAATTACAAAAAATCATGAAAATTATTTTTAAGAACATTATAAATCTGCCAATTAAGATACAATTTTTAAACAAATTGCATTTGAAAGTAGATTTTTTCTCTAAACGATGTTCTAAAAATTTTAAATGTACGTTGATAAGAAGATTAAAAAATTGTAGTAGCGAAAATTTCAAAACCGAAATTTGATCGTGAAGGGTTGCCATTCGCAAAATGACGTCAGCGTTACGCACAGATACGTTTGTTCTTTATAATATAGATACTTAGCACATATAGTCGTCGTATGGTCTGTCCGTCTGTCCGCATATAACAGCGCAAAAACTACCCAAACGAATGGTTTGAAATTTAATACAGAAAATCGTTGCAGATTTTTGTCCGGTCAGTTCAAATGTTTCAAAATCGGATGATTAGTTCAATTAAAGGAACAGTTAAATGCATTCAGTTACATTTACGGCCAATGGGGAAAAATAGTTCCAAGTGCATTTTAATGATGTTACACCCTTTCGAACATAATGAAATTGATATGCATTTATGAAGTGCACTAAAATATACATTCTATAAAATATTCGATGCAAATAATAGTTATTATTCATTTACTGGGTCACACAAACTAATTCTGCTACATGATGGAATAGGGAGAAACATTTTTTGCGGCGTATTTTAATAATGTTAAACTATTTCACATGTAATGAAATTGATGTAAGTTGCTGAGGTTTACTAAAAGTTACTTTTTGTATAATAGAAAATGCATAGAATTTACAGGGATGCATAAAAGATTTCGGATTCGTTACTGTATTCAAAGTACTGTATATTTGCCATGATTGCTGGAAGTGCATTTTTAGTTATGATATTAGTTTTTAAGTTTAACCCTTAAATGCTGGGTGTTGCTTTTCGGCAGCATACCCAATTTAGGCTTCTAAAATACTATTAGAATAATTTTGAAGCTATAATGTCTAATGTTGCCAATAAAATACATTCAGAAAATATTATTAAATCGATTTTTAACATGTAGATGGCAACTCTTGTGCTGTTTAAGAATAAAGATAGATTTATTTTTTCAGATGTTGTTCCATGTTCTTTTTGTTTTGTTTGGAAGCTTGCAAACTACCCTATTTTGGTCTGCAGTGAGCAAGTAAAATTTATTTCTTATCATAGTTCCTAAAATTCTTGTGTGTTTAATGTTATAGAATTTTATGGAGGAAAATTATTTTTTCAATTAAAGACCAGTATTGCCGATTAGTAACAGACAATTTTTTTTCCGTAAACCATTCTTAAAACAAAATATGATTTTTTAAAGTATTTTTCCCATGATTTATTTAAAAAATGAAAGCCGAAAAACATTAGTAAAATGATTTTTGAAAAATCAGGCATTTAAGGGTTAACTAAATTTTTGAATATTACATTGTGTGTATGGATACTATAGATCATACACAGGGCACGCAAAAAAAAATTGTAAGGGTTTCTGAGTATAAACGAAAATATCTTAAAGGTGGTTTTGAAATTAGTCATACATTTGTACGCTGAACTAAATTTAGTATGTAAGATATGTTTGAAAAATATAGATAAAATGATATACAGGGCCACTGAAAGAATTGGATACATAGCCGTCTATGGATGATAGTCTTTGGAAGTGTGATTTCAGTAGTTTTAAGCGTGTTTTAGTCAATTAAATTTTAGTTAAATAATGACGTGTATATAAAGATAGTAGGTAAAATACAAGGTTATACAAATGTATTCAAGTACGCGTCCGACTATTGGTATAAATTGCTGAAAGAGAAATTTCAACCTGACTGTTCGTCTGTCCACATATAACAGCGAAAACTACCTAGCCGAATAGTTTGTAATTTAATATATATTGTCGTTGCAGAATTTTTCGAATAATTTCAAATTTTATGAAAATCGAATCAAAACCTAAAACGATATTAAAAATTTTCTTCATTATATTAAATCATATCGCATGTAATTATTACAATGATATCCCATGACATGCAATGATTCTAGGTTGCTATGGGGATTATTCTATTAAATCCTATGATACGTAATTAATTCAATGATATCCCATGATAGGTAATTCCAGATTGCCATGGTGATTAAGTTCTTATTTAAACTGGAGTCATATTATTTCCGTATTACTGAATTTCATATATATAATCGTAATAAATTTTTCATTCGTGGGGTTTTTTTTTTTTTTTTTTTCTGAGCAAAACTAGATATAGAACGAACACACCTCATTTCTCACGTTTGACATATAATTTTCGACTTGCTTGTTTTGTCTTTATCTTAAAGTATGGCTGAGATATAGCAGTTTGGAATTCTTGGGTGGCTGATTTTACGGTAATCAGTTTTCATATTTCATCTTTAGAAAACGTGGTTTCTCACAAATTTACTTTAATTTTTGTAACCATTGTTTGAACTCTCATACACTTAAAATGCATACATTTATCCACCAGTGTCAAATTCTAGCCAACATTAGCGATATTTGACGAAATATACCAAAATTTGTGACCAAAAAGAAATCGATATAAATGAAGCAAACTTTGCGATAGCTGACTGATTTTTCGAAATTCCAATTCGAATTTAGTATTATCAAAAACTGGGAATCTTGTATAATCAGTTTCAATGCATTTTAATTTCGTGTGTTTGAGTAAAATTGGCTGAATTCTTTAAAGAAGGAACTGAGATTCTACATTTTCTCCCCGGTACAAGACGTGAGAAATTCTTTAAAATGCAAAGTTTTTAGTGCATCTTTAATAGAGTTTTAAAATGATTGTTGCTATTTTTAATGAAAAGAAATCTGAAATATCCTTGTTTACATTTAAGGTCAATTTCGATAAAATATGAACGATGACATATAAGCTTTTCTTCTTTACTATTTATTTGTTATTTTTTGTAATGAACGTTAAACTCTAGTTTTATAAATGAGCTTAAGCTATGAAAAACTGAATTTTGGAAATTTTAAAATACAACTGCCTGCACTGTAATGAATGTTTCAGAAAAAAAATTAAGAACATTTTTATTAATATCAAAAAGAGATTAAAATTTTCCGTGTGCCATTAGTGATTTTATTTTAAATCTCGCAATGAATGTTTGAATTATAATTGAATGTGTTTTGCATGTGAAATTATAATGTAAAATCATTTAATCTTTAAAAAGAAAAACTGCGTATGTTTAAGCATTTATTTTTTAAAGGAAAGTATAATAAGAGCTTTTTTTTTTAAAACATACAAAGCTTTTTCTGTGCTGTATATTGATCCATCGGTATTGTCTCTAATAATTTGAATCAAAAGACAGGAAACAGAATTTTAAAAGATCAAAGGGAATATCGAATCTCAATATCGATTCCCAAAGTTGCATTTCAAAAGGATTTCTTTTAGGAACAGAAGATACATTCTTTGTGTAAGATTTAATTATTTGTGACTCGTCGCTCAGAAATGAAATATTTTCGAGTAAAGTTAAAGCCCTTTTCATTCGGACTTTCTAAAATGATGTTAAATTTCTGAAAATTTCTTATTATTATTTTTCCCAAAAATGACTTTGTTCGTTTATCTGTAATATAACTGATGACACTTAAACATTTTCATTAAGTATAAGCAGTAAAAATTTTTCTACTCTTTTGTGAAGGATAATTTTGATTTTTGAAATTATTATTAAGTGAAATCATTAACTTTCATTTACATTGTAAGGTGACCTACGGATCATTTTTGTCTTGAAGTATAATTTTTTTTAAATATTTTAATATGTCATATTCTAAAGTGTTATAGAAGCCAGCTTTCATGCCATATAATATATTTTGAACTAGAAGTTTTAGGTAAAAAACAAAATCAAGTAAGTAGGTACCACATTGTGACATGATACACTTCGTTAAATAAATTTTGTAATTTAAATATGCGATTTTGACATCGAAAATTACCGCAAAGATCGCGGTGAAACAATTTTCTTTTCGTATGTATATATATATGTTTTAAATCTTGCAATGTAACTCCATGAAGTACTTTATTATAAAATAAATATATATATGGATGAATTTGACAACATCATTCATTTCCGAACGCAATGTTTTTCGTGCATCAATTTAAAAAATTAAAAATGATCGAGTCTATGAGATGATGAAATCCCGCTTAAATCGGGACACCTGAGAACACTGCAGATGCTCTTGCCAAATGGATTCTGATTGAATATTGTGTTAGGCGGCCTGTCGTCAATTTGAAATAAAATAAATAGTCAATATATCAGGTAAACCGGGTTATTAAAAATTAATCATTTAAAAAAATTTACTTGGTCTATTTTGATTTGAATTGCATTGCTAGTTTAATATTTATTCAAGGATGGTTTTAGTACGTAGCATATCGTTCTATCGCTCTTTGCCAAATTATGCTTTCAATGATAACCTAAAACAGTTGGTCCTTAAGGGGTATCAGGACTCTTAAAGCTTTAAAATTTTCGAAATTTTAATTTTTTTAGATGTTAAACTCCCATCTTTTCTGAACATTTTGATATAATTGTTTTCTTGAAATTCCCATTAGAACAGAAGTTATGGCTTTTACATTTATACACGTTCAATAGCTGAAGCGTCGTTTCGGAAACTTTGAAGCCATTTTTCTCCAAATGACGGTTTTGGGCATAACGATATCTCAAAAACTTATGAATATTTTTTCATAAAATTTTCAAAACACATGTTTCATGTTAGTCCGTATAAACTGAACCTAAAATTTCCTTTTTATTGTTCAAAACAATATTTTTTTTGGCGATTATACTGTTGAAATTTTCTAAATTGTGCATTAGCTAAATACAACTTTGTATTAAAATTATAAAAAGCTTTAAATACAAATTTATTTAGGTTCATGGTAATTATTATAAGCTGAAGTATAAGTAGGCACCAAAATTTTCATTCTAGTTGCAATACGTATTTTGTAATCGTGCGCGTAATCTGTTATGCCGTTTTTTTGCTCGTCAAATGTCTAACAGTTTGGAGCCCCCTGTAAATGCTAATTCTGCATCTTACAAATTTTTAAATACATGAAACGAAAGAACACACTTATATATTTTATTCCAATAAAAATTATGTCTTAAAAATCAAATACATTTTAAAATATTAAATATTGAAAATGCCCTTTTTTTTCATTTTTTCCAATTTTAAGAGTCCTGAGACCCCTTAACACCCTCAATTTTGTTTTACTCATTAAAAAATATAATAGGATAATCGTTTTCATATGTACCGCACCGTCATACTGTTGATTAGGGGGGCCTCAATGAAGCAACTACAATGAAGGAACAATCAAATACAATGTAGAAACTGATAATTGGGGGGCAATTAAAACCAAAGATTTTGGATTTGAGCCCAGACCTGGGCACATTTTCACTCAATTGGGAATATTACTACTCATATAAGCAAATAGTTTATTGCGAAGTCAGATAACACTGAATTATTTTAATTACCATTCTTTTAAAGTAAAATGATTGAAATTATTCTAATCACTGTCAGAAAAGCTGTGAAAGCAAATATATATTTCATTAATTGTAATTAAATTTCGTAGTTTTAACATCTAAATTCCCAATTTTGGATATGAAATTTAACTAATTGACATTCGTTGTAGATAGTTTAACACAAAACAGCGCATTGTAAATTACATGGCGCCAAATCCTTAATAAATAACTAATATTTCTGATTGATTTTGCCTCAAAGATATCTGATCTAGGCTATGTTAATATATAACAGAATGGAATGTTAAATATTCATCCGGTATAATTCTAGAATTCCTTGCTCAAATACATTTCGTCACGTTGACATAATAACGAATAATTACAAGCATATGTGTGTCCTTATATGAAGGAAATGCTAATGCAGCTTATATATTAAATGAATGAAGCGGAATGAACTATGCATTGCATTCCATCACTTTTACTAAATAATCGAATGTATTATTAATAATTAATTAATGTCCTTGGCAAAATACATACATATATAAATACTGCTAAAATGAATTATATTTATCAAGTTGAAAAGGTTATTAATCATTTAAATCACATAAAGCTGATTCTAAAATGATATGCAGTGGACTGAATGTAGAATTGAATGCTTTTATTGTTTTGACGAAAACAAACGCAAGGTAAGCGCGAATTTTTAAATAAATTTTATAGTATTTAATAAACGAATTTTTCTTTTACCACAACAAATTTAATAAAAAGTTTAAACTAACGTTGAAAATGCGTATTGTGTGTTTTTTAGCGCCAGTGTTGTTCATTCCGCTTCAGAAATTGTTCGAATGCTATTCGTCCATATTTTGAAAGCCAGATTCTAAAGGAGATTATTTTTAAACGTAAAATTACACTATGTGCAAATTACTTAAAATATGATAAAATATTTAAAAATGTGTTAAATTACTTTAATAATGCCTTGTACTTTCAACTATAAACATAGCCTTCGTCAGAGAATTCAAAAATAAAAATACTGCAATTAGCGTCTTGTTTTCAAATGTTTCGTACTTGGTGTGGAAAGGAGTAAAAGTGAAACTCAATTTTTAGATCCGGAAAACATTGGGAAAATAGAAATATGGATATAGAGGGAAGTGGAATATTACATGTTTTATGATTCTTTAAGCAAGCTGAGCCAAATTCTGGGTATGTCGTAGTATAAAACGTCATTACAAACAGTATTTTCTTTAGTAATAATTTCTATTGATCCCTCTATATCTATATTTTTATTTTCCCAATGTTTTCCCGATCTAAAAATTGACTTTCACTTTCACTCCTTTCGATACCAAGTACGTGAAATTGGAAAAAAGGTTGCTAATTGCAGTATTTTTATTTTTGTATTCTCCGACGAACACTGTTAAAAATTTGCAGCATTCTGGCAGGTCATTTGACCGTTTTTTCCGAAAACGGTAAAAACAACCGTAATTTAACACTATTCTGACCCTATTATTGGCCATTTTATGGTCAGAATACAGTTAAATTATGATTATGAAACCGTTTTTTCAAAAAACGGTCGAATGACCTGCCAGAATGCTGCAAAATTTTTAACAGTGAAGGCTATGTATATAGTTGAAAATGGTAAGTATTATTAAGATAATTTAACACCTTTTTAAATATTTTTTCACCTTTTAAGTTATTTGCACATAGCGTAATTTTAAGTTTAACTTTTTAAAGATGAATTTCGCATTCTATTTATTTATAAGCTTGAGATTATTTTTTCCTCAAACATTTTGATTGGAATAAATTTAATAAAGTAATTATAAATACAGTGTCATATTTTATAGAGTTAGTATTTCCATGTAATGTTTGGATGCTGTATGTATTACTGATATAATGAAGTCTATTGAATTAATACTGATGAAACGGCACCGAAAAACTGGCGATAAACCACAATTCAGGGAACCAGGTAAGAGAAATTTGGGGAAAAAATCGATTTCTACTTCTATATATCATTAAATAGTTTAAACTTTTATCTTTCCAATGATGTGTCACGCATGTTTATATATTCAAAAATAAAGTGTTGGAATTATTCATTCTTTCTAAGAGTACTGTACAGCTTAATGCCCATTTAAATATTTAATTGATATTTTCTCAAAACTTTGATTTTTCCTGTTTGTGTTCCCTTGTTTCAATATATATATTAAACTTAAGAACTCAATTTTTTAAATATTTTTATTATGTTATATTGTGTACTTTAACACAGGGATTCAATGATTTTTGAGAATTATTTATTTTATGCAGTGATGCTAAAAAATGCTAATTTAAAAATGCCATTCAATAAATAGTTAATAATTAATTTTCAGGTTCACTTAGAAAGAAAATGGCCAGTTAAAACACGTAAAACATGTTACTCAAACTACTCTAAAAATTCTAGACCTCTATCTTTCACCATTTCTGAGAAAAAGGTACATAAATTTGGTGTATTTTAACATGGCGGAGATAGAGCTTACCCGGGCCCCTTAAGTAATAAAACAGTCTATGAATCGCCAAAAAAAAAAAAAAAAAAAACAGGGCACGTTGCATTTAGTTGCATTTGACGTGGTTATAATACCTCTTTGACTGTTAAAAGTCTGAATAAATTTAATAATTCTAATCTTCCTCTTTCTGACTCAAGTGTTCCTCCTACTTTTAACTCTATCGTTTTATCATTTAATTCTCCTCTCTGTTTGAAAATTTCCGAAATCCTTTCTCGTTTCAGTTTCAAAGTTATCTTCAAACCTATTATGAGGTCTCAGGACTCTTAAAATTGGAAAAAAGGAAAAAAAGACCATTTTCAAAATTTAATGTCTTAAAATGCATATTATTTTAAAACACAGTTTTTATTGGGATAAAAGATGTAAGTACAGTAGCGCTCAAAAGTATTTTGACAACCTTATATTCTCTCTTATTTTATTTAATATAAAAATGTAAAAGAAAATATATTCCCTATAATAGAGAACACTATGACTGCAGTAATTCAAGTGTATCAAGTTTCAACTTGTTTGTTTATATTCGGCGCCACCGAAGAAGTATGATTCCTCCTTAGCTCAAAAGTATTTTGACAATTACTTTGCATTTAATTGTTGAAGGTGTCAGTGCGCTATAGCTTCGACTAGTGTTTATATCGACTTATTGTGATCATTTTTAAATGCCGAAATGCAAAAAATATTGAACTGATTCTAGAAAAGCTGCTGTAAATGCACTTAAGAAAGGTAGACTGCAAGCAGAATTAGCTCGTTCTTTTATCGTGTCTCGGAAGCTTATTAGTATATGGAATAAAGTTTTTAATAAACAGAAATACATCGAAAATAAGCCTCAAAGTGGCAATCCGAAAAAAACAACTTGCAATGTTGACTGTATTATAAAAATGATATCTACAATTGATTGTCGTAAGTCCGCAGTAATAATAAAAAATGAATTGAAAGAAAATTACGGCATAGAAATACACATTCCATCAGTCAAACCACGCCTAAACCTCTATGGTTTACATGGCAGAAGACCAGCAAAAACACGTTTGTTATCTAGTAAGAATAGGAAGACTAGAGTTGCATTTGTAAAACGGCATAACCCTTTCAGGGGCAAAGCAATTGCATTGCTAAAATGTTGAAATTAATTACCATCTCTGTTGAAATTAAAGGTTAGCGTATAGACCAATCAGAAAACGAATAAAAGGCGGATTAAACCAATCAAAAGCTTCAGATATGCGTTTGATTTTCTACCTTGACGAGGACAATAACCATTTTTCTAAATGGTTAATAAATAAATAAATAAATAAATAAATAAAATAAAATATAGAAGTTTTGATGAATATTTTAAATTTTTAAATGATCTATAAAAAAAAATATTATGGAATGTACAAAGAAGTATTTTATATATATTCATAGCATTAATTATCAATAAATATTTTATGTCATTCTCTTATTCAGTTCGCAGATTATTATATGTTACACATATATTAATTTCCTTCTATACTTTCTATATTTCACTCAAATAAATCCAGTCCTTTTTAAATGGTAAAGTTATTGCTGCAAAGATTCTCTTTCACTTCCAAAATCCTTTTCGGATAGCTTTGAATTTTGACTTCATCAGAGTGAAAAATTATTTCAGTGAAAGCTCTCTTTTAGATAGTGCTTTCGCTGTTTAAATTCATATTAAATACTAAAGCAAAAATGGAAAAATTAACATTTTCCAATTCGATAAATTAATACTCTATCTTTAACAATACCTTTACTATATCTTAACCGTTTCAGTCCATTTTAATTGCATTACTAACACCGAAATTTTAAGTTTAAAAGGACAGTAATACGTAACATTTTCTCCCTATTTAGTATGGATTTAACGCATGTTTGTAATTTCTATATTATTTTGTAGCATTTTTTTAAACATTTGCATATATTTCATACCCTCTATTACTTATTATATTTAAGGTACTCACAGAGTTTCCCCCAGGCAGTTTCAGGAGGGTGCTGCGCCCCGCCTGCCCTTTGGTTTACAAAATAGCACCCTTCTTGCCCCTCATCCAAAGAATTAACACGCTTCTTGCCTCTCCCTTAAAAAAAATGCCTTTTTTCTTTTTTGCATTAAAAAATTTACTTACATATTAAAATCTGACTCAATGTTATTTTGAAAAGAGATATCTAAGTTTTAAATATTAAAAGTGACTTTAAAAATGAAAAAAGTGGTCTTAAAAATCCAAAACATGCCCTTAAGAATAAAAGAAGTGCCCTTTTCTCACCGGTAGCAGCCTGCCTTTTTTTTAATCAAGGGGTAACTCTGGTACCCATATAAATGCATGGGTAATCCTAAAACAGAAAATATCTTGTTGCAAAGATTCATTTTATCTTTAAGAATCGTACTTGGATATCCATCAGCTATCACTTTCCCAAAGAGAAAGCTATCAATTTCATGTTACATACTCTGTTTAATGTATTTGATTATGAAACATTAACGGATTGCGGCCCCAGCAGTGGCCGAGAGGTTCTGCTCTCGAAGCTGGTAGACGGGAGGTTCTGGGTTCGATCCCAATCGCACCCGTCGGCCTAATCGTTCGGAGTTTTCGTGGTTTTCTTCGAGCCTTGGATCTTCCATGCGTTAATACGGATTAGGTTCCCTTAGAAAGACCCCCACGGAGGGCACTCTCCCCGGGCCTATATCCCTCGTGTAGATAATTGGCCGTCAAAAATCAACCCAACCCTTAACTGATTGCGTTAATTTTTTTTAAAAAAAGGGAAATTTTTAATTAAGGCTTCGCTGCACTGAAACTCTCCGATTGCGAAATCCCGTGTTAGCCTATGGGTAAACTTTGAAGCGCGATGACTCATTACCTAATATAATTATTAAAATACCGTTTTCGTCACCAGAAAGTAGACGTCAGATGACAATGATGTGCATTTTTAAAAATTGTCTATGTAAATTTTAAGTACTTTTAAGAAGATGCTAATATTTTATCAAATGGAAATTTCAAAGTTTATAGGGAATTTTTATGAATTTAAAATTTACTGAGATATTTTTTAAAAACGCACATCATCGGCATCTGTCGTCCACTTTCTAATGGTGAAAACGGTATTTTAATAATTATATTAGGTAATGAGTCATCACGCTTCAAAGTTTTCCCATAGGCTAACACGGGATTTCGCGATCGGAGAGTTTCAGTGCAGCGAAGCCTTAATTAAAAATTAAGGCTATAATTTAATAATTATATTAGGTAATGAGTAATCGCGCTTCAAAGTTTCCCCATTTGCTAATATGGGATTTCATGATCTGGGAGTTTCAGTGCAGCGGAGCCTTAAGTAAATAAATTCTCTGTTTTTTAAAAAATATATATATTAAATGTTAACCACATACAATTCAGTTATAGATTTCGGAACTCTTAAAACTTCAATATATAAATTTCAAAGAGTTACTCTTTTTTTAACACTTTGCAATAAAATGAAGGACACAATTAAAAGTTCCTAAATAAAAAATATTTTAATAGTGAAATTTTTAAACCATTTTTCTCCAAATGTGATTTGGGGTATGGAGCCAAAGGTATTTAAATACTGTCAATATTTTTCATGAAATATTCCGGATATATAAGTTTATGGCAGAGGCTATAGCGTAAAATTAAATGTTCATCTGTTTTTTCTAAAAGATAAATATTTCTTTGTGTTATATTGCTAAAGTTATGAAATTTTTACATTAACAAGATACCATTTTGTATTAAGACTATTAAAATGCTATAAATAAATAAAATTTTTGATTAAATGTAAGCACAAGATCCTCAAGTATAATTACATACCAATTTTTTTTTTTAAGCAGAAATCCTCTTTTAATCAGGCGTCCCACCTGTAATTCTATTATTGTGCTCAGCAAATTAAAAAAAAAAATGCATGTCCGCAGTGGAAATATATATTTGCCCAAATTCAATATTTTAATATTCAGAAAGGTTATATAAATACATTTTATAAGTATAAATATGTAATTATATAAATATGTTGATTTATAACTATGTAAATATATTAATATATAAATATATTGATATATAAACATATTCCTTATATTATATATATAAATATTCACTATTTGAGTACATTTAGTTTCATTTCTCTTTCTAAATAAAGAAGAAAAATATTCCGTAAATTTTGATTTTCTATTGAAAGAAATGAGCTTTGCACTTTGTGAATTGAAGATAAATATTGAGCAAGAGACAAGAACCTGACATTTTTTACCCTTAGACGGAAGCTTTATCGCAGCACCAGAGGCCGGTTAAAATCTCTGCAATTGTTTTCCCGTAAATAAATTATTATTTAACCTTTACGTATTCTTCTAAAAGTTTCGGCAGTAATTGATTTTAAAATTTCATATTTTGCAGCCTTTTAGTTAGTTATCATAATGTAAAGTTTGCGGTCAAACTTTTTTTCTAGCGATGTATCTTATTATTGTTAGTAATAAATAGGTAGAAAAATGTATTAAAATTCTTTATTTACAGTTTCGGTTTTATCCTGAACTATCATTTAACTTACAGCAAATTCTCATTCGCATTACTTTAACAACTGCTACCAGGGAATATCTTCTTCAGGTATGCACGAGCTTCGCAACCATGGGCTCCTGGGCCATCTTTCTCAGCTTCCATTTTCCTTTCCTTCTTCTTGTCTATTCTTTTCTATATATTTCATTCACGTTGTGGTTTCCTCTTTGAGGCTGAAGACAATTCACCATCAGTCGATATCAATCTGTGAATATCGGCTTACGGAGAAATGTAAAATATACATATCTTAGCCGTTCGTGTCAATCTGTGCCTGGAAAGGTGGATTCTAGTAGTTGAGGGAAACCAACACACTGGTTTTGCCTATGCGGGAGATGTTACTTAATAATCATCTCATTAAGGGTAGAGACTGACATAAAAGTGTCTTGTGATCGTATTGGGCCATGTTAGCACTGAGCACAAAAGTGCATCCCCTTGCAGGGTTCTGTAGTTAGAGGTGTGGCAGAGGTCTCAATTTGTTTTTCACTATGGATGGAAGTACATTGCTTTCTTCTATTTCTCCCCCTGTGAAAGACAACAAATTTTGATACACGCTATATTTATTGAAGATACTAATAGTATTTCTGATAATTCATTTAAGAATACCACGCTTTTCTCATAGGAAAAACTATTTATTGTTATGTATGTTCTGTGAAAAAAAACTACACTGTGGTGATCTAATGCTGGAGACATAATCCAATCAGTAACACCTTTTCACAAATTGCATGAAAATGCATTCATTCTCTGCATCTTTCTAGCCCTTCCATCTCTGAATTATATCAGCTGTGTAATATCTGAAACCGACTTCTTATACTGTACAAAAGAAGAACTATTGAATTTTTTTAAATATCAAACTGTCATCGATGTGCGCCGAATAACTATACGTCAGAACGTACAAGTGCTTCGTAGAAAGCACCTCATTCTGACTTTTAATAGCCGAGCCTTACTTACAATAATCAGCAGCATATCTTATCTGCGGTGTTCCGCTTGCATCCCTAAACCGTTGGGATGCTTTTGCTGTAAACGTTACGGTGATGCTAAAAATATCTGCCGCATGATAGGCAGAAATCGACGACGACACTAATTCTTGTGAAAAAGCTGAACGTTGTTCAAACTGTGAATGTGTCCCGCGCAATATACTCTCGATATTTTTCAAACTGGATCTGTGAAAAAATGTTTTATTTATTTGATTATTTAAAAAGTTTTTACCCTGGAGTCCGGAAACTCTAATACGGGTACAATTTGTAGTCGTTTCACACACTAGTTTACTAAACAATCCTTTAAAATCTGTAAGTTTCACAAACATTCTTCATTAGTTGATAAATCTGGCACAATGTCATCTAGTACTAGTAAGAAAAAAAAGCCGTGATGTGTACTTCTTTTCCAGGCCACCGAATCTGTTGAAACTGTTGCAACTGCCATCACAGCCAACCGCAATATGATACTTTAGTCGTTCTAATTTTATCTTCATTCTACTCATAATCACAACTTGTCACACTATATTGGATATAGTGTAAACATCAACCAAAACGCTCTTCCTTTCCGTTTGAAAACAAATTGCAGAAACTCGTGTTTCTCTTATCTTATTCTCTTGCGCAAAAGACGGGAGTCAACTGTGTAAAAATGAACAATTAACCGTAAAGTCTCATCACTCAGATACAAATGGGGAAATTTTTATTTTTTAAGAAATTGAAGCCTACTTGATTTAAAAATGTTTTCTTTTAATAATCTGTGATTTAATTCAACTGGTTTATGTACATAGTTTTCACTTTTCACACTTTGTTTTTACACAATTTTGATACTACAGATTTTAACTATACAATTTTGTCCTTTAAAACATGTTATTATAATTTGCTGTAGGATTTTAACTACATTCTCCACACCATAGCATTTCTTTTCGATTTAATGCATTTTCATGACAAGATTTTAAAATAATTGACTTAAAAAAAAGTTGTTTTGTTGTCTCTGGCGCAACAAGCCCTGAAAGAGACTTTTTGTCATTAAACCCCACACACAACCAACCAACTAGTACGACAACCTTGAAAAAAATAATTCTAAATGCAAATTTTATATGAAGCTTTAAGTTTTTTACGGGATTTAGTTAAAATTTACAGTAGATTTGAATTTATATTGACACGCAAAAAAGTAAGAAAAAAATGCATGATTTAAATCTGTTACTTTATTAAAACGAAAGTAAAAGCTTTAAATCCCAAATCTTTCCTAATCAATTTAAACATTACTTTCTTTTTTTCCTCCTGATTTTAAAAGGAAATGTTTTTTCCTCTTTTTACAAGTGTACGAAAAAAAATTTAGAATTAAAATGAAACAGGAATTTTAATTATTCAGAGTAAAACATTCTTGTGGTAATGCTCGAGAAAAGTAAAAATAATCCTCCAAAGGAATTCAGGTGATTTAAATCCGTTATTTTAATGAAAAAATATTTATACCTTAAATCTTTTTAAATTTTTAAAATCTTATTTTATGCATTTCTTTCATTTCTTTTATTTTTTGCGAACGGTAACTTTTTATAACTAGCTTTTTGTTATTTATTTATTTATTTTTTTTTTTTTTTATTTATTTTTTTTTTTTTTACCTAATCTAATGGTAAATAAAAATAAAGATAATTATTTCATAATGAAATATTCATATGTAAAATTTCATATGCACAACTTAAAAATAAAAATATCAAAATATTTACAAAAATGTAATAAATTTTAATGAAAATTCACAGGTTTAATGCACGCTTTTAACACTTTGAAATGTAATATTGTATATTTGTTGGACATTTCATAAATCATAGAAAACTTCAGCACAGTGCTAGCAGAATGTGTGGAAAGAATTTTAGTGGTCACTCTTACAAATCTAAACATATTTCATATCCAAATATAGTGATATTTTAGAATTTTCACATTTGTGGAGGTTTGAAGTTTCGTATTATGGAATCTAATTGGAATTTGGATAATGAAACAATGACTCTGTGATTACATAGAAAAATTACTTTTAGAGAATACTGATAAATGTACTAATTAGATAACTTTATTTAGTTAACCTTAAGATTGAATAAAAGATTTTAAACAAGAAAAAACGCCAAATGTAATTTGTAGTTATTTTAGTTTAGCATTCTACCAATTTCATAAAGTAAATATATATATATATTAAAAATTCATAATAAGTGTTCTAGGGATTTTTTTAATAAAGAAATTTACTTCTTAAACGATACACTTATTGAAATTACTAAAACTGTAACAAACAATGGAATCCTACTGCTGAAAATTATAGAAACCACTAAGACATGAAAATATATATATATTAATCTTTATATCTATCCGTAGTATCGATACTGCTGACAGTAGAAAACAAGTTAAGTTAAATCCTGGATATTGATGAGAATTTAGACCTTTGATTACGGGTGTGTGGCTAAAGTACCCAGGCGTCACACAGATTCTTTCAAATTTATTTTATCTATTTGTTAGTCCGCATTGGGTAGAATTTAATACCTTAAATGTGGACCTGCCGTGGAATAAAATCTGTCTATGAGAGAAAAAAAAATTATAGACCCTTCCAAAGAAAAACATTAAAATTCTGCTTGCTTATCTCTTTCAGGGGCAAAGCATTTTCATTCCTAAAATGTTGACATAAATGAATGACACCTGAATTTACAAACAAATTTAATTGTAAATAAGAAAAAGTTACATTTCACATATATAATAAATCTAAAAATTTTTAATTAAAATTCTGGTGCTACTGGGAATTAAAATTATGTGGTTTCATAAACACACTAACGCTTTTCAAAGGATTAAGCGAAAACCAACTAAACTGGATTTCATTTCTATTTTCGGTTCTTATGTATTCTGTTTTTACAAGTTTTACTGTATTTTGTTCAGTAAACCTTGTGTAAACGGAGACTGTTAATAACGAAATTATGTTTTTAAAGTAAAAGTTTCATTGTCGGTAAGATAGGAATACTATAAAATTATACCTGCTGAATTCGAATATTCAGGTCGTGAATTGTGCTCCCGGCTGGGCAAGGTACACTCAACCTTTCATCCCTGCCGGATCGATAAAATAAGTACCAAGCTTGCTTGGGAACTAAACAACGAGGGGCTCGCGTTGGGTTGACCACACGGCCGGGGCACAGGCTGAATAGCACCTCGGCGCCCAGGATCAAGTAAACAGAGTTGGGCGCTATAAGCCCTGATCCTTCATGAATCGACCAGCCACAGGTTTTTTTTTTTTTTTTTTTTTTTTTTTTTTTTTGGAATTTTGTATCTATTCCTAGCAACGAAGATTTTAAAGGTTATACTATATAAGATTTTTTTTTTTTTTTAGTATAATAAAACCTGTTAAGACGGAAAGGCAGGTGTTCCGTTTTAATAGAGTTTATTGCATTTTTAAGTCCCGATTCAAAACTCTATCTCGATTGTTTTGTCTCTGTGTCCCACTTTTTGTGAAATTGGACCAGCCAGCACTAGCTGTGACATATGTCGTCCCAGTGACTATTTTTTTTATCCTATTTCTTGTTACTTTTTGAAAAGTATTTTCTGTATTACATTTATATTAGAATATTTCCAAGAGAAATCAATCACAAAGAAATTTTTGTGTGCAAATTGTGGTCTGATTGAATATAAAAATGGTTGCCAGTTACGGCCCGTAATCAAAATTTCTAACGTTTCTGTAAAATATTTAATATCGATAAATTTGAAATAGGACGAATGTTGTAAAAAACAAAAGTGACTAAATAGTCGCGTATTTCCTGTTTAGACGCGCTGATAATCGCATTGAGTTTTTAAAAGATGATGAACCTACGAAGTTTTAGAAAATAGAAAATCTTATAAAGTTGAATTTGAAAGAGTTTGAAATTTTGTCACTTTGACAAAAATGAGTTACGAAAATTTTCATATTCCATAACAATCTTCACAGTCTTTACTACCGTTAAAATATTAATGAGACAAAAAAGTATTTCAAAAGTGTCAAGTTGAAATAAAATATAAACAACATTGGACTATTACACCATAGATAATTCAAATAGAAATAAGTTAAACGTGAATAAACTACAAATCATTTGCTGAAATGGTGTGTAAACATTTAAAGTAGACATGGGGCAAATGATCTCCCTGTCATTGGTTATTTTTTCCCCATGTGTACGATTTTCTGTCGGGCGGAGTTTTGACATGGCTGACCAATTTGATTCATTTAGATTCCTACGGAGGTGTTTACTGTTTTAATCTGTACTAAATGTTTATACACCATTTTAGCAAATGATTTGTACTTTATTCACATTTCACTTATTTATAATTGAAATAAAATATTTTTTCTGCTTAATTAACACCCGATATTTGTAAATTCTTTTCTGTTATGAAATTTCATATTTCTCCATTCAACCATTAAAAAAAAAAAAAAAAAAAAAAAAAAAAAAAAAAAAAAAAAAAACAATTGTTGCCAAACTATAGGATTTAACGCCAAAAATTCATGATCGTGGCGTCATTTTCACTTGACGTCCGATGCATTTCACGTGTTTATTATGTCATCAAGTGAACTTTAATTCGATGTTTATCCGTATTTTAATGGAGTTTTACTGATTTGTTAGTTAATTTGTTAATTTAAATAACGCTTACGTCTTTAAACGGAAACGCCATGATGTTAAAAGTGAAAAAGCGCTGAAATAATACTCTGATGGACGGTTCATTACAATGGATCAGTTTCAAACGACGCCATAAACATTCGCCAGCCGAGTTAGATAATTAAGAAAAATAATGTAAATAACCAAATATCGAAGATTTTTTCTAAATATATTGTATATATACATATATATGTATATAAAGATTTAACGTTTAAAGTTACTAATTGTTGACAATTAAGTGAGCAGAGCTTTTTCTTCTTTCTTTTCTTTTCTTTTCTTTTTTTTTTTTTTTTTTTTTTTTGAGATTCCAATGGCAACATTCTTCCACTTGTTTATTGGGCGTTGGGTACTGGAAATTGGTTTGGCAATATTAAAGAAATTGGCGATAATTTTTTTAATGGAAAGTGGTCAACGGGATAATGGAAAATTATCTAAAATTTTAGCAACAATATCTATGAATTGTTGAAATTACTTATCTTAATATTTTTAGAAATATAACCAATTTATAGCATCTATATATATATTACGCTAACGTACGTGGCACAGAAATCGCGATTATTTGTTATTGTTTAATGGCAACACCCGAGAAACGCATCTGATTGGTTATTGTGTAAGAGTCCTTGGCAGGATTTAGGGCGATCGGGTTTGTTGTTGTTTACGTTTTGCGTTTTCTGTGCAATATCTTTCGCTGCAATTATGTAGCTTCAAAATATCATTTGAAATGCCCGTAAAAAATCTCGGTGAATGCTTGAAAGTGAAGAAGAAGCCGAATTCGAGTCGAATCGAAATAGATTCGAAATCCAAATAGAATTGTCGAGAACGCCGTTAAGCGATCGGCAAAATAGGCTTAATAACTGTAGCATGCACGAGTTGCTACTGAAATCCAAATTACTAATTTAAACGTTCTGGGGCATGCATAACTGTGGGTGAAACGTGCAATTTATGCAAAGCTCTGTATTGGAAATGCGAATTAAACAGCAGCAAGAAGTTTACAAAATGTTGTCATGACGTAAAAAGTAATTTTGTACGGACCTGCGATACGGGCCCCCTCAAAAGTAAGATACAATAAAACCTGCTTAGACGTAAACGAAAACGACCAGTGATAAATTCCGTTTTATGCAGGTTATTAAATTGAACAACGCATAATAGCATTTTTTTAGGGGGGGGGGGGGGAGAGCTGGAACTTTTTTTTTCGTTTATTGCAGGATTCCGTTATAAACAGTCTTTATTCTATTAGAAAATAAATTTGCTGGATGGTACGTTTCTTAAAAATCTATATAGTAATATATTTGCTTACAATTTTATTATTTCTCTTTCAGCATTACACTTTATGCTGTATTTGTAATTGCTTTTTTATATAAAAATTTTAAATAAAAAATTAAATTTTTGAAAATATAATTACATTTTAATTAAATTCATCAGTTAATTTAGAATAAAAAAGTTTAAAGTATGAGACATAAAAATTAAAAATCTTAACCTTTGACTTTACACAACTTTTGAACTGAACAAGAGTCGGGCCCTGGTAATTTGCACTGTCCCCTCTGTACGGATCTGCAATAAAAAATTTCAGATTCATTTAAGAATATTATTATGGGCCCGGGGAACGCCGGGCGTGTCAGCTAGTTTTCTATAAAGCAGTTTAAAATAAAATAAATAAATAACTAATAAAAAAAATGTCCTTTACAAACAGCCAAAATGTATTCAGTAAAACCTCTTTGTTTAATTTAAATGCAAGTACAATACGTTAATAATGAACAATGAACTTTTTGCAAATATTTTTTTTTTCAAATCTTGCAAAAATATAAAAAAGCAATATAAAAATTTCGTAACAAAAAAATATATTTACATTCCCTAAAAATGTAGCTAAATTTATTATTTATATTACTGTTTTTTAGAAATTTTGCTTTAATACTTTACATAAAGAAGGTTCCTTTTTATCATTTTCTGTATTTAAAAAAAAAAAAAAATAAAATAAAAAAAAATAAAAGTTATACTGTCAAACATTGTTAAATAAACGACGAATATCACAGGTATTTACAAATACCAGTTTTGAAATATATTTACTTTGAGTTTTATTCTTTTAATCTTCACAAAATATTCTATAATTATCATGAGAATTTTTCAAATAGCAAAAATAATCTTCTGAGATTTAGTAAAAGATAAAAAGCTTAAAATATTCAAACATTTATTCTCAATTTCTTTTTATCAAAGATTTCCATTATATTTAGCGAGCAATTAATGTTGCTATGAAGATTAAAAAAGTAATTTCGACATGAATTCCTACCTTTAGATATATTTCGTATTAAACAAAATTGTAAAATGAATTTTTAGAAATTATTTTTATTTATTTATTGTCACGTTTATTAAAACTAAATGAGTTTCATTTTATACCATTAAAAAAATTGTTAACATTGACAAACATCTGTTATAATATACAATTAATTCATACTAATGCTATACCAAATACGGTGTTTTAAATGCATACTGTTGTCGTAATGTTCTAATTTAAGGGGTCTCATACCCTTAAAAATCTTCAAAAAATCGATTTTTTGTTTTTTAATTCATTTGACAGCTAATGTTTTTCTGAACAATTTGCCACAAACCACATCAAAATATTCGTAAAATTGCGACGTTATAGTAAAATATATAAATTAGCCTTTGTCTGTTTCAAGCGAAACGTTTATGTTTAAATTGATTTTGCTCAAAATCGATATATATATTTTTTTTTTCATTGCGCGCATGATAACTCCAAATGCATTAAAGGTAAAGTTTCGAAACTTTATCTTTACTAGATCCTTTTCTTCAAATTGAAATAAAATTTAAAAAGTTAAACAAAAATTATTGAATCTATGGGTATTCTATTGACAAAAATTACTAAAATTTTCATATTTCTATTTTGAAAATAAAAACACTTTAGAATTTTTAGCCCCCGATACGGTATGCTATTTCTTTCTCCCAGCTTATTTTGTGTTGTCTCCAAAAAATGACGTTACCTTACAGACGCCAGCCGTAAATCAAAGCAGTACGATTAAGTACTCTATAACATTTTTTTTTAACTTCTAAGCATCGCAAATTTTTAATTTTTATACCGTCGTATTGGAAAAAAAGGTACTTTTAAATGCAATTTGTTTGAAAACTGCATCTCCATTTATTTTTGAAATATTAATTTTTTTGTAGTTTTTGGTGCCATTTGCTTAATATTGGCAACGGAAGTACTCCATTTCTGTAGAAAGTAAAGGAAACATTGTTGTAAAATAGTATTTATATATTTTTGTTGCCATTTTTTCATAACAACCGAAAGAAAATGTAATTAAAATACGTGCAATTTTGAAAAAAATATAAACGAATGATTTCTGATAAAACATGGAGCTATTATAAACTATATTTAATTTTAAGTATCTATATTAATGTTATAAAAAAATGAAGACCTAAGAATCATAAGGTAGCCTTTTTTTGTCAAGTTCCTTTAATGACGGCATCTTTTTGCTGCATTTGTGTATTATTTCGTGATAGTGACGCCCTATGCATATTACATTATTAGATCTAATTCCTCGATTTCCTTATCTTGTTCTAAATTACTACTTTATATTCACTAAATCCTTATTCTTAAATAACCTCTGTCGTTAATTATGTTAAATTCCCTTTAATTTAATATCTCACTTGTCTAAATTACTTAAATATTACGCTTTTAGTATTCATAAATTAAATATTCCATTTCCGCTCTTTTTTTCTTTTAGAATGTTCTTTTAGCTTCCATTTTACTTTCTCGCGCGTATTCTGCGGTTATCCTTTTTACCTTCAAATTCATCCACTCGCTCTGTCAGCACTATTTCCATGGCGTGATATTCTTAATTATTAATTGGTTGAGAGCGTTGTATATGTCATATTTGTATTCCTACACTTGACGCACAAAAAGCCGATGCTCGCTGTGTTTCAGCAGATTCTAGTCGTATTTCCATTTTTCATACCACACCCTGGTCACCGTCCACGTATTCGATTATCTACAACTTTGTTCACCCCTAAATTACTACTATGATGCAATGGCTAATATTCTTGGTGGAAACTGCGTCGCCGAATGATGTTTTAATAAAATGATAAGCTGTTTTTACGTTTTGTCTCAAATATTTCTGTGGAAACTTTCACGGAAAAATGCATTCCATGGCCTTCACTCGTCGACCGATAATCATCCTATAACATCAATGTCGTAGTCTTTAACACGACAGGATCCCAATCCTCGTTATACTAGTACAACAGTATTGAATTTACCTGTTCTGACAACTTATACTATTCTATTACTGCTGGACGTGATCCACTACTGATATCGTGACAGCCAGTTTTTTCATTCCAACTAGAAAATAATCCAATGTTGCCATAATACAACATGCATACTTTGCTGTAGATGTTTAAGCGTGGATCGTAAATTTTGAATTCTTAAGCGGATGCGAATGACGTCATTTCACATAAAATAAAAGCGTGTGCTGTAAGTCTTAAAATTGAAATATGTTTTGTACTATTTATATACACACAATTTTTTTTTCATCGGGGGCAACACTAAATTCTGATAAAGCAGAATTCCTGTTTTCTAGTTTTGTTTATTCAATATATTTTTATAATATTCTTAAACTTATATTAAAAGTTTCAAAGTTATAGAGGGAATAGATATTTTTAATTATGCGCACGAGCTATATACATTATCATTAATTTGAAAAATTACATTAAGGAATAATACATTAACCCATTAACCGCTGGTGTTGCGTTCACGCAACACTCAACATAAATGTGTATAAAACATTAGCTATCAAACGAATTTTATATTAATCGTAATTTTTATGTAGGGAACATTATGGTTAATAATTCAATAGAAAAATATTTTCTTTTAACATCTTTTTCTATTTAATAACAAGATCGAAACTTAAAGCATTTTTAAAGGAAATTTTTCACGTTGTTGTTTTCGCAGAAGAAATATAGATAGACAAATGTAAGCTTAGTAGTAAATCTAATTTTAGTTAAGGTCAAAGTACATCAGAACATTCAACGAATTAGTTGCTTTTGTTTTAGTGGGGGAGGAAGGGAAAATAGGTGTTGCGTTTGCGCAACGTCAGCGGAAAAGGGTTAGTTCCATTATTCACTCGCATCATTCGACTATTTTTTCTTATTCTGTGATGATAGAAATGCTTGAAACTAGGTATCTTACGTTAGAGAAAGGTCTTCAAAGAATTTTTAATAAAGATTCATATAATGATGACAGGAACAAAACTGATATTATCGTTATTTCATTAGAAATAGCAGAAATTATTGTTGAAGTAAATGATAATATATCAAAAAATGATAATGATTTCCATGTGCTACTGCTGGCGAAATTGAGGTGTGCGTAAAAATGAAGAAGTTTGTACCCTCTAAAAGTAGTACATAAAAACATGAGACTTGAACTGGATAAAGATAGAAATATTTAATATGACGAGCCAAAAAATGAAAAAAAAGTAAAACCTTGACAAATGCGGGAAGATATAAAAATTATGTTCGAAAAAAACTATCACTTAGATTTCAGATTAAAACTGCATAGTTTTTGCAACCTTTTGCAAAAACTATGCAGTTTTAATTTTGCAACCTTTTGCAAACACCCTTTGAAAGTAAAGAGTTAGCCATAAACGTACCAGCCACAAGAAGGCATAGTAAGTTTCCCATGCAAAAGTCATAACAGACAAAACGCGGACATTTAACCCTTTCCGGGGCAGAGCATTTCAGTTTCTAAAATGTCGAAATGAATGAATGACACCGGAATTTACAAACAATTACATAATAAATAAAAATAACTTTACCAAAATTCTGGTGCAATTGTGGCATTTGGGAGATAAAATTAATCGTTTTCATAAATGCACTACTGCCACTGAAAGGATTAATCATCAAGTCCGATGACAGCGAAAGACTGCATTATAAACAATGCTATAGCCAGGATGTTTTCGCTGCAGTAAATTTGCGATGTTGTTTTACATCATAAGTGTAGTGAATATTTTGATGCTTGAAACTGTTTTCTGGATATGATCAGTAATTTAGAAAGAAAAAATAAAGGAAATTTTAATAATAAATTAATTACCTTTAATGCGATAGTTTGCTGTCTAAATTGCAACAAAGCTAAAAACATTTTCCAGCGCCCAAATAGGCAAGAAAACCCCGCTGATGCTCAGTTGAACTCACTAAACATAAGTACTCTTATTCCGCTGACGTTGCGTGAACGCAACATGCGATTTTTCGTAAGCTAACACAAATTTTGTTATTTACACTATAAATTAATGTTATATGTGTTCAATTAAATAACCAGTATCATTTGTAGAAATTTTTTTTTAAACCCTTATAGTTTTGGTGGTTAATGGGTTAAGGAATAATAATTATTAATTAATTATACAGTGTTTGATGCAAAATATATATTATATTGCATGGAGAAAATATTATAGTATTACCAAAAAAAAGAAAAAAAAAACTTAGGTACAAAAATGAGTGCATGGAGCCACTTTAAATATTTGTCTTCGAATTATAATTTTCCACCTATTTAAATGGTATGTGTCCCTTTAAAGTATTAAATAAAAATCAAAGAAATTGTTTTTTGTTATAAATAGTAAGATAGAAATACCCTCACTCTTGATAGAACCAACGTAATTTTTTTTTTCTGTGCATTCATAACTCAACCCGAATTTCCACGACACACAGTATATATGGTGATGCAAATAAATTATGAAATGACTAGGGGACTCTGCCCTCTGCTCACCAACCCCCGTGAATTGCGACACAATTCACATTGGGGCCGCTACGCGTCCCCTGCTCGCTTCGCTTGCTCGACACTTTTTGCAGCAACTCTAGCCATAATGAGTACTATCATAAATCTTTTTAACTTATGAAATTTTCACAAAATTTTAAGGTAAGAAAAAACAGTAATTAAAAACTTCGTTGAAATTACAATTAAAAAATGGCATTTAGTTGGTACTACCAAAAGGCATAAGTCATTTTAACATTATGAAATTTACCAATTTTTGAAATGTAAAATAATTAACTTGAATAAATATCTTTGAACACAATTAATTTAAAAATTGCGCATAATATTGTAGAGAACGGCTTAAATTTATTTCGAAAAACTCTTGGAAAAACATTACCTGATACCAATATAGTTCAATATAATTCAACAAACACTATCTAAAGTTCGTTCGACGTGAAAAATACAATATCCCCCAGACACTTGGCAAGTCAACAAAACGTAAACAACGTGTTTTCTGATGTGTCTGAAAGAAAATTTTGATCAAAAAAATAATTTTCTGAATGCATCACCTGACCGTAAAAGAACCAATGACCATTGCTATTCTTACATCTGCCAAAAAGTTACGTACCCATCGTTTTAAAAATGAACAGTTATTGAAAACCACCATCGTAACGATCTACGTACTCATCGTTTATATGGAGTTCCTTTACTTGCCGTATATTCTGTTGAGCTGTCATAACAGACCAGATGTTATTACCAATAAAGGTACCTGAACGGAATATGCTCACTGGTTGACAGGCCAGTTAGCGTAAACGATAGAGCATTGGCCCTGTAAGCCAAGGATCTGGGTTCAATTCCCGGCCTAGGCGTTTTTTCGCTCAGTTTGAAATATTCAGTTCATATGATAGCTTTACCAATTTGATTGTGTTAAAATAGTAGTCTATATAAAATCCTGATAAAACAATGTCATAAAAGGAATTTGTGTAAGGGTTTTACATTTGTGTAACGCTTTTATGAAACGATTAACATATGAATTCGAATATACGAATTAAATTTATTAAACGCTTAAATTCTCGGTTTGTAGTATAATTTGGATAAAAAGATAGAGCGTGAGAGAGAAGTTCGTGGGTTTGGGCATAAAAGACGAAGAGCTACTTAACTTTTTTTTTATTCCCTAGTTCACAATTTCTACTAAGCTTAAAAAACGGTGAGTTTTTCAAGTCAAATTAACTGTAACGGTAAAGTTTTGGAACAAAATCCATTACAGACACGAAATTAGCCATAATTTTTAATATAACCATTGAATGTTTGTAAAATCTTCTCCTTCTTCTTGTTATTATATTTATATTAATTCCCTTTTCTTCTGTTTATACGTGAAATAGTCACATTATTTATTACCTAGATGATTCTTTTAAGTTTTCAGTAAATCATCTCACTCTGAATATTTCTCAATTAATAACAAGAACAATTTCCAAAATCAATCTAAAACGTCTGAAACAAAAATACTAGAAACTAAATAAAGGACAACATATCTTATGCTAATTAGTGCTTATACTTCACACCTATCGGATATCCAATAACACAATAATTTAACCAAGCGAATATATCTTCTTTAAAGACTGCCAATTTATATCCGAGGAGAAAATAGATTATTTCTAGAACTTTACTCGACGTAATTGAGTAAAACTTTTGGCCACGACTAAAATCATAAAGAATTTTTTTTTAAGTACATCCGGGTTAAGCTAAATAAATCTATGTTAAAACTTAAAAGACAACTTTCTAAAATCTAAGAATTTCTTTAAGGATGAATAATAAATTAAGTTTATTTTTTAATGTATAAGTTTTTATTTATTCGTTGGTAAAACGATATTAAACAATTCAAACGGTGAATATTTTCCTCTAAGGAAAAAGTAAAAAATCAAAAACAAAACTTATTGGATTCGAATTTGCATTAATACTAGTGAAGATTTTAACGCTACATATACAATTGGCATGAAACATGCTCCGTAATACGTATTTATAATATAATTTTAATTCATACAAAGATTTTATGTACTTTATTTTATTTATTATTTTTATCAATGCGTGCGAAAAGAATCTCTTTGACGTATATTAAACTTTTACACACAAAGCACAATTATTGCGTCTAGAAGTTTTAGTGTGGCAAATAACGCTTTAACAAGAGTCAGAAATCGTACGTCAGACGAGGCAAATGAGGTGCATTCGTAATATAACTAGTTTTATAAATATTCAGGTCTTGGTACAACAGATGTTGCACTCTTATGAAAAAATGCACGGATACAAATTTATTACGATTTTAAATATTAAATTCAGTAAAATGGAAATAATATGATTCCATCTTAAATAGGACGCCATCATCATAGAAAACTAAAATCATTACCTATCATGGAATATCACTGAATTAGTGTCGTATGATATGATTTAATACAATGAAGAAAACATTTATTAATATCTTTTTAAGCTTTGATTTGATTCTCTTGAAATTTGAAATGACAAAATTCATCAACGATTACATATATTAAATTTCAAACCATTTGGTTAGGTAATTTTTGCGCTGTTATATGCTGACTCACAGACAGGCATACAGACGGACGGACCAGGTGACAACTAACGGTGCTATGTATTTATATAATTAATATTACACCTAAAAATTTGTATCCGATAAATGTCGAACAATGCCGAACAAAAAATCCTAGGTCTTAGGATATAAGTTAAAACCGTCAATAAGTTAACAAATTAAGAGAAGGTTTGTAGAAAATCAAAAAGAAGAATTCCAGGCATTATAAGTAAAATTGATAATGATGAAACTATAACGACTCTGTATAAAATTTGCAATTTTCACAATTGTTCCCTCTATTTTTACTTTCTTCTATCTTTACAAGAAGAAAGTATTGGTTTCATGAAAATTTTCGAATTCCAGTTTTCGACGGATTTACACGTTTTATGAGTCAGAGATTTCAAAAAACATGTTTTTACAAAATGTCTGTCTGTGAGTCTGTCTGTCTGTCCGTCCGTCTGTCTGTCTGTCTGTCCGTCTGTCTGTCTGTATGTGACACAAATTTTGTGGGCGCTCTATCTCAAGAACTAACGGACGAAATTTCACAAAACTTCATATTTAGTTAGACCTTGATATAAACTGGAACTGATTAGTTTTTGGTGAAAATCCCCCAACAGGTGGCGCTGCTATGCGGCATTTTTAACGATTTCTGCAATAGCTGTATCTCAAGAACTACTGCACGGATTTTCATAAAACGTCAGATTCAGTTAGTCCAGGATATAGTTTGGTGCTGATTACTTTTTTGTGAAAATCGCCCAACAGGTGGCGCTGGTATGCTGCATTGTTTATGATTATCGCAATAGCTCTAACTCAAGAAAAAATGCACGAATTTTCATCAAACTTCAGATTCAGTTAGTCCCTGATATGAATTAGTGTTGCTTAATTTTTGGTGCAAATCGCCCAACAGGTGGCGCTGCTGTGCTGCATTTTTCACGATTTCCACAAGAGGTGTATTTCAAGAACTATTGCACGGATTTTCATCAAACTTCAGATTTAGTTAGTCCTTGACATTAATTGATGTATAAATTAGTGCTGTTTAATTTTTAGTGTAAATCGCTCAACAGGTGGCGCTTCTGTGCTGCATTTTTCACGATTTCCACAAAAGCTGTATCTCAAGAACTATTGCACGGATTTTCATCAAACTTCAGATTTAGTTAGTCCTTGACATGAATTGATGTATAATTTAGTGCTGTTTAATTTTTAGTGTAAATCGCTCAGCAGGTGGCGCTTTTGTGCTGCATTTTTCACGATTTCCACAAGAGCTGTATCTCAAGAACTATTGCACGGATTTTCATCAAACTTCAGATTTAGTTAGTCCTTGATATGAATTGATGTATAAATTAGTGCTGTTTAATTTTTGGTGTAAATCGCTCAACAGGTGGCGCTGCTATGCTGTATTTTTGCGATTTCCGCAATAGCTTTATCTCAAGAACTAATGCTTGGATTTTCAACAAACTTCAGATTCAGGTATACCTTGATATCGTTTAGTGCTGTTTACTTTTGGTGTAAATCGCTCAACAGGTGGCGCTGCTATGCTACATTTTTTCAGAATTTCCGCTATAGCTCTATCTCAAGAACTAATGCGCGAATTTTCATCCAACTTCAAATTCAGATATACTTTGATATGAATTGGTGCTAAATCGTTGTTATTTCTTGTACTATTTAAATGATTTAATTGACGTGATTTATATAGAAGAAAGTTTTGTGATGGCCACAACATACTAGTTTTCTGCGGGGCATTATTTTCGGAAATGAATGATACAAAAATCTTAAATATTAAAAACCTCTTGACAGATAAATCGAATACAGCTTGCATCTTATTAAAAGCAACTAGGTTGAACCCCATATTAATATTTGGCATAATCGAAATCGCATTCCCCATCTCATTGCTTTATAAAACATGTTTGACCATTTATTGTATGTAAGTTACCCTACATTTTTAATAAATAATAAATAAACCCCAATAAACAAAAAATCCCGAAATTTTGACATAATTATGTCAGCTTTTGATCAAATCAGTATATTTGCATATTTCATAATGAAAATATGATATCTATGGACTGTTCAAAGAATATAAATCAAGGTGGCAGGTTATTAACAATAATAAGATTTTATATATATGGAATGCTTCAAGAAAATCAAGTTCATGAATGGAAGTGGGTTTTGAGATAATTTTTGCGGCATTAAAGTCAAAATATTATTAATCGTGATTTTGTATTCCTCCATTGTCAGGATTACAGGAAGAATTATATAAAAACCTCATTTTCCTAAATTCCACTTGCACATTACATTTATTATATCTTATTGACTGGTCTCTAAACTTTCCTGAAATTCTATTGGCATATAAACTTGATCTTTGAATACGCTTACATGGTCCGTTTCCGAAATTTTCCTATCGTAATTCTATTGGCTAATAAACTATATCTTTGTATCCACTTCTCTTACATTGTCTTTTTTTTCTAAAATGGCCTGTAATTTCATTGACTAATAAACTTTACCATTGAATCCGCTTCTTCTACACATATTTGAGCAATTTTCTGTTCTGAGCAATCATATTTTGCACTAATGACTTTAAGCTATGGCTACCGAAACTGGTTTTCAACAAGAAGTAAAGTGTTTTGGTGCTTTAAACGTTGTTTATTATTTATATTGTTCTGCGCCAAGTAATTTCTTATTGTAACAGTGATATAATGTTTACATTTGAGCTACTAAATATCGCTGCGATCGACGTTTATCGTTCAGCATCGTTGGACATTTGGACATCTCTAATATCCTAAGAAGTTACATAAAAAAATTCAATTAAATAAATAGTCAAGCAATAATGCTATAAGATTTTTAAATATCTAAAATGTTGTTAACTGTAATGCATTAAAATAAAAGGCTGTTAAAAGTTAGCGATCAAATCATTCGATTAGATTGTCTTTAAATAGTAAAGTTTTAACCTTATGTCTAGTGTCCCAATTTTGGGACGCTTTGAATTTTAATAAATTTTTATAAGTTTCTTCTTCTTTATAACATGAAAATTATATGAAGTAATTATCTATAAATGTCTTTATCTGTTACCGAAAGCTGACAGCATAAGACAGATATTTATTTGCTTAAAATAAAGTCTCTTTTCGTAGTCAATAGATTTTTCATTTTTTAAGATGGCGAAATGTCAAAAGTAAGTTTATTTGTGTTTTTTCTAACAAGGATTTAAATAAATAAGTCATAATCTTAGCTTGTAGACTTCTTTGAAATACATATATATATATATTTTAATTGTGAAATTAATATGTTCAAGCCTATTTTTATGCTTATACGTAACTTACAAAATATTTGGATCTAGGCATGAATGGATATTAGCAGTTTAGGGGACAGTTATTCTTGTAAATTACTTTTTAAGATGATTCTGAAAAAAAAAATTGCTCTTAAGTCTCAAATACGATTATTCTTAGTTTATTATTGCGAATACTTAAAATGTTATTAGTCTCTGTAAAGAAATAAATATAATTTTTTAGTAATTCATAAAAGTACTATTTACACTATATAATATACAATTTAAAAGCTTATTTTGTATAAATTTAGAAAAAACGTATAATTATGCATATTATATTATTACAAATATTATGCATATTCACATATTTAGTACGCTTATATTTTATCAAATAAATACAAAAGTTTTTAACCGTAATTTTTTTTTTTTTTTTTTTTTTTTTGTATTTTTCTAGTTTATTTTGCAACATTTTAAAGTAATTTTGCCAGTAAGTTTGAGAAAACAAAAATTCAGGCGCGAATGGTTTAAATCGCTTATAAGCTTTCAGTAAAATCTAGCACAAAACTTTTTTCCTGGAGACATCAATAATTCGTCAACAAATTAGTCATTAATAGATGTCTCAATTTTCCAAATTGTCATTTCTTGTCACGTAAGATCAAAATTTGAAGTAGGGAGTTCCTAATGCGGCAAAAAGGTCTTAAGAGAAGACATGATATAAAATAAATAAAATGAGCTTGCAAAAGCTTCGATCACGTATTCCTACTAGAATTGTGTTCAAAGTAACAAGCATTCCTTCTCATAAATATAAATTCTGTACTCAACATAATAAGAGGATTTCTAATGTTATTTCAATCATAATTTATCAAAATTAAATAAAAGTTATAATTCACATTGCTTCGAATATAATCCGGAAATGAAAAGTAATAGATCGCTCTTCTCGTAAATATAAACTTTGTATTCGAGATAATGAAAAAATATGTAATATTATTTTTAAAAAATATATATTTTATTAAATTTACTCAAAAGTTATGAATAAAATCTCTTCCAATATGATCCTGAAAATAAATGTATCTTAGTAGTTACTGACAACATTTATGGAAATAGACTAATCCCAATTGATAATAAAAGAATTAAAATAATAAAAATAATTGTTTATATTAACATGAAATGTTATGAACGAGTTGGATGTGTTAATTACATAACTTTCTTCTACATCATACATCTTAATACTTCAAAAGGTAATTACAAATGTTAATGCTTCAATATTATTAGTTCAATATCATACAACTTTGATTTCCATTTTAAATTTTTCCTTCAGTAAAATAATCAGAGTAAAAACGAGTTAATGTCGGCCATGATATTTATTAAAATCAATATCTTTTCGTTATTCTGTTGTACATCAGCTGTTTGCGAATAGCCTTTCTTAGCAGGATGCGAATTTCTAGTCGCTGCATAAGCCGCCGGTGTACATTAGAACTTCGAAAAATCAAGAAAATTATGCAAAAATATCGACTACATTGACCCCTGCCGGTGGAAAATTTCCAAGTTCAAGGAAGACCTGCTGGCCATAGCCCAAAACATACACAAAAAAATGGTTCAATTTTATGCAAAACTTCATACTCTTTTGACTGTACAGCAATGAAAATGGCACAAAAATCACTATTGCAGCGCCGCCTTCCGACGTAATATTTCCAAACAGTAGCAGGACCTGCCGGTCATAGCCAAAATCATAGGCAAAAAAATTGGTTCAATTCTATGCATAAATTCATACATTTTTTGACGGTAAAATGGCGAACCACGGACTCAGTGGCAAACGGACAGACAGACATTTTGCATAATCATGTTTTTGGGGATCTCTGACCCATAAAACCTGCAAATCCGGCGAGAACTTGAATTAAAAAAAAATCCGATTGCAATACTTCGTATTCATTCAATACTTCAATACTTCATTCATTCAATACTTCAATACTTTCTATTGAAGATAGAAGAAAGTAAAAAGGAAGGAAGTGCGTTACTGAAAACAACTAAAAAAATTGGTTCAATTCTATGCATAAATTCATACATTTTTTGACGGTAAAATGGCGAACCACGGACTCAGTGGCAAACGGACAGACAGACATTTTGCATAATCATGTTTTTGGGGATCTCTGACCCTTAAAACCTGCAAATCCGGCGAGAACTTGAATTAAAAAAAAATCCGATTGCAATACTTCCTATTCATTCAATACTTCAATACTTCATTCATTCAATACTTCAATACTTTCTATTGAAGATAGAAGAAAGTAAAAAGGAAGGAAGTGCGTTACTGAAAACAACTGCTTGCACACAATGTATTAAAATTAATTACTTAAAAGAGACCATTAATGAAAAAAATTCAAAACATCCTTTTTTTCTTAGGAGCTTTAGAAATTTCGTCAACAAATCTGTCATGAATGTGTGTCTCAGTTTCCTAAATTGTTATTTCTTATCACGCAAGATCGGAATTTGGAATAAAAAGTTCCCAAAACGGATCAAACAAGTCTTATAAGGGGACATGACATAAAATGGAAAAATCAGCTTCCAAAATCTTTGGTCCCGTATTACTTCTAGAATTGTGTACAGAATAACATATATGTATTTTCATAAATATAAACCCTCTATTCGAGATAATAAGTTGCTAATTAATATTGTTACATATATATATTATAAAAATTACCTGAAAATTATGTTTAAAATTGCTTCCAATACAATCACGAAATTTTTTATTAAGAAGTTACTGAAAAAATATATGGAAACAGACTAAACACGCAGTAATGATAAAATAATAAAAATAATTCCATATATTAATGTAAAATGCTATTAAAAAGAAAGGGATTGTGCAGTTGGAGACAATTATCTTTATTTAAGTTATTAAATTACTTGAAGCAGTAGTAAAGAGAAAAATTCAGCACGTCCTTTTTTTAGGTGCGTTCGTAACCTATAGTCGTCATATGGTCCGTCTGTCCGCATATAACAGCTCAAAACTACCTAACCGAGTGGTTTGAAGTTTAATATATATAATCCTTGCAGAATTTTGTCGAGGCATTTAAAATTTTACGAAAATCAAATCAAAACTTAAAAGATATAAATAAAAGTTTTCTTCTTTCTATTAAATCCTATCATACGTAATGAATCCAACGATATGCCTTGATGGGTAATGACTCTAGGTTGCCATGATGATGGCGTCCTATTTAAGATGCGAAGGCATCTCATTTTCTACAATTGACGTACAATTCCCGACTTGTTTTACTTAAAGCTTTAGTAATTTCGTCTACAAATCAGTCGTCAACGTGTATCTAAATTACGTAAATTGCCATTTCTTGTCACGTAAGATCGGAATTTGAAGCAAAGAGTTCCTAATACGGATTAAACAAAGTCATAAAAGAGGGCATGATATAAAATGGAAAAATCAGCTATTTCTACTAGAATTTTATCCTGGATAAAACATATTCCTTCTCGTCAAACTGCATTCCGTATTTTAGATATAAAGGGATAGAAAGAGTTTAAAGTACTTGTGACTAAAACGTTTTCTTAAATATGTTAAAATTCAATTTCAAGCATAATACCGTAAAAATATTTCATTAAAAAAAGCCTTTACAATTGAATAAATTAAATCAAACAAGCGACTTAATTTTTTACATTTTAAGTGGACATGGGACGTTTAAACTTATTATTATTATTTTTTTATTAGCTTTATATCTTATTCTGAATCTTTAAACATTTCTGATCAGTATGAAAAGTACCGCATTAAAATATATGCATTAATTCTTGAATTATAAGCATCTATAGACAGTTGAGTATAGTTGAAGGTATATGTGGATATTGAAAGTTTAAGATGCGTTTTCTCAGATTAGTAAATTCTAAGTTTGCGCGCACTGTTACTTTCAAGCTATATAAGCTACTGTTTTAAAAATTAAACCATATGTGTGTTTCTTCATATTCTATATGCTAAATCCTATGAATAAGTCAACTTAACTGTGTCACCTTCTTGGGCATCACATGTCATACACGAATCTACTTGATACACCAACGTCTAGTACACTGTAAAAAAAAAAAAAAAAAAAAAAAAAAGAAAAAAAACTAGAAAAATCTCTATGTTTACTAAAATTTTATCTCTACACTGTACAAAAAAAGAAGTGAATCGACAAAAATCCCTCACGGCTCGGCCTACAGGCGGAGGTAGATTTCGAAGTTAAGTGCTAATTTCAACAACAAAAACTAAATCATGATTAGAGAAAAACCCACTTTAACAATTTTATCTGGCCACTTTTGACGAGTTTTTATTTCATTTTTATGTAAGAGCTGGTTTTATCAGAATCATGTTAAGGCGTTATTTAAAAAAAATACTTTTCCATGCTAACAGCTCAAAATTTTCTGGCACGTTTACAGATTCATTTTTAAAAGAAAAAATGTGAAACTTGCTGACGTGATTTTTGAAGAGATTTAAGATTGAAGAGATTAGAGCGACCCGTGTTTTTATTTTTCGTTCAATTAATTAAAATTTGATTTAAAAACAATTATTTTCTCAGTAGGACAATATTTTTAGTTTCCAACACAATTGCTTCCGGAAATTCTGTTCAAAATGCCAAATATGACACCATTTTTTGAAATATATACTGCATCTATCAAAACGTCAGCCATTACGGTACATTATATAGTTTCTGAATAAGAAAACCTACCAGTTGGATGCTTTTGAGCTCAAAAATGAAGTCAGAAAATAAGCGGTTTGGATTTGAGTGCACCCTTAATACAATGACTTTTCCAACACAATCCGCTTCGGGAAATTCGGTTCAAAATGCCCGCTTTGATAGCATTTTTTGAAATATATTCTGCCTCTATTAAAAAAAAAAATCTACCATTACGGTACATAATATAGTTTCTGAGTAAGAAAACTTACAAATTGGAAGCCTTTGAGAGCAAAAATGAATTAGCAGTTTGGATTTGAATACACTCTAAATACGAGGATTTTTAGGTATATTTCGTATGAAATACTACCTATTACATCTCCCCTATGCTGGAATTTCTGAAAACTTTTTGCAGATCCACACCGAACATGACCCCTAGAACCCAAAACCACCCTCAGTAAAGAAGTTTACCTCTCTCTCTCTCTCTCTCTATATATATATATATATATATATATATATATATAACCATTAATTAAACATAACCTACCACCGTCAATTATTATGAATTAAAGCTGTAAGTATTAAAAAAAAAAATTATTATAAGAATTATTATGGAAGAAAAAAGAAAAAAGTGGACACCGACAAATATTGAAAAGCTTATACATTGAATTACGTTATCAAGGGCACAGAATTCAATGATATAAGCAAAATGGTTGTTTTCTGTGGGAAAAATAAGCTAAAGCTAAAAATTATTTTCCCCTGTGCCCGAACAACCATTCAAATCAAGTGAATAGATTAAAAATGAAAGCAGAATAGAAACAAATAATATGAAATGGAAGAATCAATAAAACGTATTTAAATATTTATAGGATATAAAATATAAATAATAAACACCATACCGATTAATATTTCAGTATTTTACAAAAATCCATGCGCACATGTCTACCAGTATATCAAAAAAATTAAGGTGAATAAAACAGTTAAGAAATCACAGTAAATGATACCAAAGGATGCAGTTAATACATTTTGAAATAAAATTTGAAATACCTTGTTAAACACATTTAATCTAATATAAAATAAATAGATATTAATTACATTATTTAAAATGCACTATTAAATTAATTAATAACAGTTTAACAATATCGTCAAAATTTAGCTAAAAATACACCCTGGTGTATAAATTATAACTGAAATGGAGCTAGAAAAATTAAAAATTAGAGCTATCTTAAAGAGACAAATTTGGTGCTGCCATCTAGTATTACTTTTATTAAACATCTATCGCAAGATAAATATTTGTAAGCATTTGAATGTAAATAACTGTTTAAACAGCAAAACCAAACAAATCGTTATATATAGAGAATTATAAACCTAATATAAACCACACAATGTATTTAAAAACTATTGTTAATAAAATTTAAAAGCATACAATATATTCTATTAGCTAACTTATTTAAACTAAACTAAGAATTTAAATAATTCTAGAACATTGATAATATATAGCATATAGTTATATGCTATAAAACAAAATAAATTCAGTAATAATTAATATAAATAATTATTAAAAATAATATAAAAATTATTTTTTAATGAATTATATATAAAATATTTATAAAATGAACAGGAAATAAAAAACATGTGGAAGTATATAGAAGGTTAAATGATACTTAAATTCCCATTACTTAAAAAGCACAAATATAGAGTGTGGATTATTTTCAGACATCCATAAAAATCCATAAAGTATGAATGTGGGACATTCAAAAACATTAAACCGATAATAAATATTAAAAAGAATAGAGGAATAATAATAAAAATAATTACCCAATTTTAATGCATACAGTATAACTATATTTATATTAAACATACTTATATGTATATTATTCACTATAAGAATGGCATACTATTAGTAATTAATATGATATTGTCCTTAGTAAATTAAAATTTAATAACAAATAATTGTAAATTAGATTAATCAATAATTAAGCTAATTATAATATTAATGAAATTCTCCAATTACATATAAAATATCAAATCAACATCCATATAAAATACGTAACAAAAATATAGTAATAATACAAGAGCCCCCATTTTTTTTTTTTTTAATAATTAACCATTGCGTATTATCCAGATAACACCACCCTCCTCCGTACTCTAACATCTACCCACCCAACCAACCTATAATTTTTTTTTTATATTATTTTACAATTTTTAATTTTTTATAGATATTTTTTTATTTTATAATTTTTTTGTAATTTTGTTTACGCATGTGTTAATTTGTTTTAATAGATCATGTAAGAAAAGTACTAATTGTATATTAATGAATATATGAATTTTTTTGGAAAACCATGATTTAATGCATCATAAATTAGATTTTTAATATTATTGTTAATTAGAGGAGAAGAACATAAACATTTTATTCTATATAAATGATTAAGTATTATATTACGAAATACAGAATGATGTAGACAAGATTTAATATTTGTAAATGTATTAACTGTGAATTTAAATTCTTTACGTTTGTCATATAAATCTGTGATTGTTTTATTGTCTTTTATTGTAATTTTAAGATCTAAGAAGTTAATTGTATTGTTAGATAAAAGGTTTTCCGTTAATTCTAAATTAGTGGGATAATCAACTGAAAATCGAGTAATTGCAGATTGATCAGTATCAATTAAAATGATGTCATCAATATAACGATATATCAATTTCTGCTGGACACGGTAACTTCCACAGTTCTGCACAAATCTCTTCGAAACTGATACATTAAATCAAGGGGTAGAAAATGTCGGCCAAGTTCGTTAATGGGGAAAATCGGACCAAGGGGATGGAAATAGGGAGGGGTTTTGCGAAAACCGGAAAAACCCCATAACTTCTTAATTTTTGTACATATCAAATCAGTTTAAAGTTTTTATTACTTCTCAAAATAGGGCCAAAAATTTATGTAATACAGATTTTTGATAAAATTAAAAATGGGCTCAATGGGGCGCAAAAAATAGGGTTTTTGAGAGAAAAAAATTCATAACTTCGTCAATTCTCAAGATATCAAATCCAATTAATTTTATTATGAATCTCCTTAATATTATCAACAACTTTTATTTTCACAAGTTTTTGATAGGACCAATTCGTACCGAAAAAAAAAAATTAAAAACGAAAACAAAAGGGGGCGTTGAAGAAGAAAAAAATCCATAACTCCGTCAATTCACAAGATATAAAATCCCCATGAATTTATCATATATCTTCTTAATATGGTCTACAACATTTATACAGACAAGATTATGATAGGACCCATTCTTACAGCAAAAACAAATTAAAAATACATAGCGGTTGAAGAAAAAATCCTCTTATTAAGGGTGTATTCAAATCCAAACTGCTTATTTTCTTACTCATTTTAAATTCATTTTTGCTCTCAAACGTATCCAATTAGTATATTCAGAAATTATATACTCCTATTCAGAAACTATATAATACACCGTAATGATCGATTTTTTGGTACATGCAGAATATATTTCAAAAAATGATGTCAAAGTGAGTATTTTGAACAGAATTTCCCGAAGCGATTGTGTTAGAAACGAAAAATATTGTCCTACTGAAAAAATGTTTATAAATCAAGTTTTAATTAATTGAACGAAAAATAAAAACACAGGTGGCTTATAAATCTCTTCAAAAATCACGTCAGCAAGTTTCATATTTTTTCTGTTAAAAATGAATCTGAAAATGTGCCAGAAAATTTCGAGTTGTTGAGCATGGAAAAGTATTTTTATGAATACCGCCTTAACATGATTCTGATAAAACCAGCTATTATATAAAAATGAAATAAAAACTTGTCAAAAGCAGCCAGATAAAATTGTGAAAATGGGTTTATCTCTAATCATGATTTAGTTTTTTGTTGGTGAAATTAGTATACTTAACTTCGAAATCTACCCCCGCCTGTTGGCCGGGCCGGCAAGGGTTTTTTTTTCTTCAATCGCTATGAATTTTTAATTTGTTTTTGCTATAAGAATTGGTCCTATCAAAAACGTGTCAATATAAATGTTGTAGATAATATTAAAAAGATATATAATAAATTCATGCGGATTTTATATCTTGTGAATTGACGAAGTTATGTATTTTTTCTTCTTGAACCCCCCCCCCCCCTTTTTGTTTTCGTTTTTATTTATTTATTTATTTATTTATTTATTTATTTATTTTGCGGTACGAATTGGTCCTATCAAAAAATTGTCAATATAAATGTTGTAGATAATATTAAGGAGATTTATAATAAATTTAATTGGATTTGATATCTTGAGAATTGGCAAAGTTATGAATTTTTTTCTCCCGAAAACCCTATTTTTTACGCCCCTTGAGCCCATTTTTAATTTTATCGAAAATATGTGATACATAAATTTTTGGCCCTATTTTTCGAAGTAATAAAAACTTTAAACTGATTTGATACGCACAAAAATTTAAAAGTTATGCGACTTTTTCGATTTTCACAAAACCCCTCCCTATTTTCACTCCCTTAACGAACTTGACCGAGATTTTATGCCCCTTGATTTTATGTATCAGTTTGGAAGAGATTTGTGCAAAATTCCGGAAGTTATAGTGTCCATAAAAAAGTGACATATATATATATATAAAGTTTTTTACTGAGTGTGGTTTTGGGTTCTAGAGGTCATGATCGGTGTAGATCTGCAAAAAATTTTCAGAAATTCCAACATAGGGGAGAATGTAATTGGTAGTATTTCATACGAAATCTACCTAAAGCTAGTTTTGTAAAGGTACAGAAATCTGTAGCTTTACAAAAGAATCTACTAAAATTACAGCAATCTTACTAAAATTTTATCTGTAACCTGGGTTGCAGTTAGATAAAAAGTTCTAGGAATCCCAGTTTCCAAAAAATTCTCAGTAACCTTACAAATTTTTTGATTTACGGTGCAAAAGTGTATTTGTTACGTGAATTTTTGTTGTTGTCGTTACATAAAATGGTCTAGGAATCCGAGTTTCCTAGAAAAATTTTAGTAACTTTACAGATTTTTTTTTTTTTTTTACAGTATATTTCAGTGTTAAGTAAACTTCCAACTGCTAAGATTAAACGTTACGATTCGCCTGAACCCAGTGTGTAAACCCAAACGATTCAAATGACATTTGAATCGTTTGCCGTACTTGTATCGTAAATACAGATAATAAAGTAATCACTTAATTAAATTCCGCCCGAAACGTATTCTGAATAATTATTACAGTATATAAGTTACTTATAAATTCAATAATCATTTCTACTGCAGAGAAAGCTAGATTTCGTAATAGATTGATTTGCCCATGCAATGTTTGTTGACCGTATTATGCGAAATTCAATGAAATAAAATTGAGAATGTAGTAGCATATTATCTGTTACTTTTAGTTTATTTATGCAAATTCTAACATGTGGATGTTTTTTTGGTGTTGTTGTTACATAAAATTATCATAACATAGCATAAATAGATATGGTTCCTAATACAAAAGTGGATTGAATGTGGAAAAGTTATAGAAGGAAAACGGAAGGAAAGTGGAAGGAATATAGAAGGATTACACTATATCGAAAAATAATACTTCTAATCATGTAATACATGAAACATATTAAATATAAATATTAGGGATACACCGAATATTCGGTATCTATTCGGTTTTCGGTCTATTCGGCCATACTACGAATATTCGGTTAGGCCGAATACCAAAATATTCGGTATGTTGAATATTCTGTTTGGCCGAATATCAAACTATTTAGTTACCAAATATTCGGTTTGGCCGAATATCGAAATATTCGGCCAGATCAAATTCGTAAAAAACCTTTTCGCAAACCTTAAAACAACTTCTATTTTTAACTGTCAATTAATAAAGATATTTAGAATAATTAGAAATAGAATTATATTTAAATAAAAGAGAACGCTTTTACACTTTTTTATTTGCTATTTGAAAAGTATCATGTAAGAAAATTAACCAATAATGATGATTTTGCTCCCTTCTTGACAAATAAATAATATATGACTGTAAAATTTTTCTTCCAATTGCTTCAAAATTTTACTTTGATTTTAAAACATTTGTTTTAGAATACAAGAAAATTGTATTCATTTGTTTTAATTCAGAGAGGAAATTATCCTCTTCTTAAATAACAATTCAAAGCATAAGATTTTTTTTGTGTAATATTTATTTGTAAAAAGATCTTGTTTATCTCTATGGAAGTATCTGTACTAAATATTATGTATGTTGTTTTAAAATTTAACTTATTAATACTTTCAAACTCTGAAATTCAAAAGTATTCGACAAGCCGAATATTTGCCGAATAGTTACTATTCGGCGTATTAACTATAGTTAATATGCCGGCCAGCCGAGTAGTTACTATTCGGCTAGCTGAATATTCGGTATTCGGTTTACCTGTTGACCGAATATTCGGTTTTCGGCCAAAATCACTATTCGGTGTATCCCTAAAAGTATTAATCTAATTAATTATTTAAATTTCTACTCTCTGCATTGCATTGTATTAAATAGTATTATTTTGTTTTCCTTGAAGCTTAATAATTTCGTGAACAAAATTCCATTTTATATAGCAGAAGAAATTTTTATTCCAATACACTAAAAAATATATGTATGCACTTTTAAATTCCACGTGCCTTATCTAACTTATCATTAGAAAAATAGATAATTCATTATTTTGAAGTAGCTAAGAATAATCTTCTCTGCCAAATAATTATCGATTTTTCCCTAATGAATTTCCTTGTAGGTCGTCGCCGTCAATCAATTTGCTAGCTTCCGTATTTTTTATCTTTTTTAACATAAAAATAACTATGTTCGGGGAAATGTCTCAAATTTAGTTTAGAATATGGGTTTATAATAATAATATGTCACAACTGGGAAAATTTCTAAGGGGATATTTATTTTCTGAATGAGCATTTTATTCTAGGTAAGCTAATTAGTTGATTACAAAATCTGAATTCCTGCCGCTTGTGTTAATTAAATGTTTTAAAGTGGAATAAATGGGGTTAATTTATTTTTGATTTTTATGAAGGTTTATGATTTAAGCTGGATGAAACTTATATTCTAATATGAGAAAAAAAAACATTTAATTATAAGTACCTTATTAAGACATCATCAGAAAAATAGACATTTCCATATTTTGAATTAGCTAAAGATAATATTCTTTTCAAATATGTTATAAATTTTCTTTATTAAGGAATTTACTTCTAAGTTGGCGTCAATCAATTTGTCTGCTTCCGTATTTTTATTTTTTTATTGTTTTATTTTTAACATAAAAATAACTATGTTCAAGAAAATGTCTCAAATTTGGTATAAAAAAAAACATGTTCATAATAAAGTATGTCGCAACTGATAAAACTTTTAAGAGGATATTTACCTTCTGAACAAGCATTTTATTCCCGTAAGCTAATTGATTATAAAATCTTAATTTCTAACACTTGTGTTAATTAAACTGCAATAAATAGCGTTAATTCATTTAAGTTTTTTATGGAGCTTAATGATTTAAGACGAGGTTTTCTTTTATATAGATAGGATGTATGCAACATATATCCTAATATGCGAAATACAAATAATATTTAATCCTAAGTACCTTATCTAGCCCACATTAAATAAATAGACATTTCTATATTTTTAATTAGGTTAAGATAATCTCTTTTGCAAAATTTTATCGATTTTCTTTATTAATGAATTTACTTCTACGTCGGCGATGTCCATCAATTTGCTAGCAGCGGTATCTTTTAACATAAAAATAATTCAGTACGGGAAAATCTTTCAACTGGGGTTTAAAATCTATGTTTATGATAAAGTATGTTACAATTACAGAAAAAATTAAGAAAATAAGTATATTTTGTACAAAAGATAATTCAAATAAGCTAATATATTAAAAATTACACTGCAAAATCTCAAACACAAAAATAAACATATTTTACAAGACTTTTTGTCACCAAATTAAAAACACATTAATGTGTTATGAATTAGAAAACTTCTTAAACAAAATATATTTGTGTTTTGATTGTGCTCTTAATATGTTGCAAAATTGTCGCTATCTAGAAATGTGTTCTTAATATGTTGCAAAAGTGTTGCTATCTAAAAATGTGTTCTAGAAATAGTGTTGTTAATTGTGCTGAAATCGTGTTGTACGTAGTGTTGATGAAAATATTTTCTTCCAATAGTGTTGTGCTGCGCAACACTTTGTCATCAAATTAACAACGCATTGTAAACACCACACAATTTAGAACACTATAAAACAACACATGCAAAACACTTTCAAAACATTTTCTACATGGTGCCTTTTAAAACACACACACACACACTTAAAATATACTGTTTATTAAACATTTATAACAGAATTTTAAAAATGAAAGTTTTGAAATGTTTTGAAAACATGTTTTCTCCTTTGTAATTTTTAACAACACTTTTTGCACAATCGTTTTATTTTGCACAACACATTCGCAACATATTCACAACTTCTTATAAAAAATATTTTTTGTGTTTTGATTGTGTTCTTAATATGTTGCAAAAGTGTTGCTATCTAGAAATGTGTTCTTAATATGTTGCAAAAGTGTTGCTATCTAAAAATGTGTTCTTATGCAAAAACTTTTGTATAGAAAACTTCTTATACAAAATATTTTTTGTGTTTTGATTGTAAATAGTGTTGATAAAAACTGTGATCAATCGAAAATGATTTGAGTTAGAAGTGTTAATTATTATGTTCAGTTAGTGTTGCAAAAGTGTTTTACGAATTTGCAGTGTAAATATAAATTGCGGCTATTTGTATTAAATTTATAAAACATACAATTATACTATTTTCGTTTTTTCTTTAAGCTTTATGTGTCCAAGTGCAAGTTTATATTGCATATAGCTGAAGAAGAGTGAAATTTTCATTCAAAAACATGAAAAAAAAAATTACTTTTAGGTTCCACGTGCCTTATCTAACCCATCATTAGGAAAACAGATATTTCATTATTTTGAAGTAGCTAAGAATAATCTTTTCAGCCGAAGAATAATCGATTTTCTCTATTAATGAATTTCCTTCGACGTTGCCGCCGTCAATCAATTCGCCAGTTTCCGTAATTTTTTAACATAAATATAACTAAAAAAAGTAATGTAATTTTGTTTAAAATGCAATTTAATAATAACGTATGCCACTGTTAAAAAAAAAAAAAAAAAAAAAAAAAAAAAAAAAAGCTATATATATCTAACAAAATGCTATATATACAATCAAAACTCATATAAAAAATATAAATGTTTCTTAATCTAGGAAAATGCTATATAAACACTTAAAATTTACATAAAAATACAGATGCTTCTTAATCTGAGAAAATGTTATATAAACAATTAAAATTCATATAAAAAATAAAAATGTTTCTTAATCTGGGAAAATGTTATATAAACAATTAAAACTCATATATAAAAAATACAAATATTTCTTAATCTAAGAAAATGTTATATATATAATCAAAATTCATATAAAAAATACAAACGTTTCTTAATCTAGGAAAATGCTATAAAAACAATTAAAATTCACATAAAAATACAAATGCTTCTTAATCTGGGAAAATGTTATATAAACAATTAAAATTCATATAAAATATAAAAATATTTCTTAATCTAAGTAAATTTTATATAAACAATTAAAATTCATATAAAAAATACAAATGTTTCTTAATCTAGCAAAATGTTATATAAACAATTAAAATTCTTATAAAAAATATAAATGTTTCTTTATCTAGGAAAATGTTATATAAATAATTAAAATTCATATAAAAAATACAAATGTTTCTTAATCCAGGAAAATGTTGTATAAACAATTAAAATTCATATAAAAAATACAAATGTTTCTTAATCTAGGAAAATGTTACATAAACAATAAAAATTCATGTAAAAAGCACAAATAAATGTATTTTAATTAATTAACTCAATGTGAATTTAGCACTGGAATATTAACTTTCATTTATGTTAAATGAACGTCGAACGACAATATACAATATTTCCTCCAAGTTATCCGGGATTCCAAATACCGTTCTTTACATTTAGAAACCTCTAAAACCAATAAATTTTCGATGTGGGTTATGATGTTTATTAGAAAAAAGAGCATTTTTTTTTTTCGAAATCGCGTGCTACTGGGAATAGGTTATTGTATATTTTAGCAAATAGTTATACATGGTGTCCATAAAATAATGTCACAGTTATAAATTTTAACTGTATCAATTGTAAGCGTTCTAGAGTGTCGGTTCAAGGTCACAAATAAAGAGTAACTCAGTTTTAGATAAGTGCATACACGAGTACTACTGTGTTATGTACTCGTTTGCAGTGTCACACACGCAAAAGGGCGACTCCTGAGCGTAAAGCAATATTGCTGGGCTGAAGATTTAAAAGACGTTAGAGTCACTTAATTTTCTGCCTTGGAGCTTTATAAAAGATCGTGTCTACGTTCTGCCGGTACCTAATGGTTTGCAGGAATTGAGACACAGAATTGAAGAAGTTATTGTTTCCATTACTCCAGACTTGCTAACTGAAGTGTGTTAAGAATTGTACTTTAGATTGGATGTGTGCCGGGATTGGAAGGTGCACATACTGAACATTTCAAAGAAAAACTAGATTAGTTTAGGGGAGACCGGGGCTAGTAGGCGCAGTTTTTAGTTATTGATTTTTAATAATTTCGTTGTTTACGTTTATTATGGAACTTTAACTGTACTTTTAAAGAACAGGCATTGGTCTATAAATACCCGGAGTTTTGAGTTTGTTGCTTTTGTAGTTTATGTTTAGCGGAAGCCTAAAGTAATAGGAAAATTGTGCGCCAACCTACACCGTCATGGGGCAAGTTACCTATACCTATGGGGTAAGTTGGCACACGCTTTATAAAAATTTAAATGAAACTCAAATAAGACACGCAGTTAAGAGAAATCAATTTCATTATTACCAGTAAGTTTAAACAAAGGCGTTATCGCCGTACAATGTAAATTCTAAATTATACAGACATAAAAATAATGAATAAAACATTAACATTGAGTAACTTCTGTTCTACTCGATATCATCATCAGAGTTACAGTTGTCAGAAATAAAAAATCGAGTGTTTCCATTTGGGCAAGCCTCGTGTGCGCAAAATCTTGCACTGCAACCTCTTTTCTCTGTGTTTGCTGTTTTTTTATTTACCAGCACACACCAGACACATAGCCAACTTGCCCCGTGTTCAATGCGCCTACTAGCCCCGTAATAAATTTCTTCACAAAAGGTACACGTAACCATCTAAGCATAAATAACCCAAGTAAATCACATATTTGGGGTATGTCCAGTTAATCATACACTAAGAAAAACTGCACAAGTTAAATCGCAATTATTAAGACAAGTATTAGAAATCAGAAAAAAGTATGAAGCAACAAAAATTACTTATGAGTGCAAAAAATAGAAAAATCGTAATAAATGTATACTGCACATAGGTAACGCTGCAAAAATACAATGAGGATTGTAAAAAGATAAAGAAAAGTACTCTGAGACTGGGTGCGCAATCTATCCACAAACGATTTATGAGGACTGCTCCTACTTACCCCTGTAGCCAACTAGCCCCGGTCTCCCCTACTTTTAATTTGATGCATGATTTGTTGTTAACAGTCTAAATGAAGCTGTTGTAATATACCATTGAAACTGAGATATTCTTTCATCGACAACCAGCATTTTATTTTCGTACATTCAGAAGCATTTGTCTTCTTTTCGAGTGCGTTCGTAATTATATAAACACGTAGCACTTATAGTTGTCGTTCTGACTGTCTTTCCGTACATCCGCATATCACAGAGCAAAAACTACTCAACCGGATGGTCTGAAATTTTAAATATATAATTGTTGCAATATTTTGTCGAGTCATTTCAAATTTTATGAAAATCGGATGTGTAGTTTAATTACAGGGACAGTCAAAAGTTTTCCGTTACATTACGGCCAACGGGAAAAAATTATTTCAAGTGCATTTTAATGATGTTACAGCCTTTCGAACAGAATGAAAATGTATGCACTTATTGAAGTACACTAAAATATACATTCAGTACAATATGTGGTGCGAAAACTATTTATAAAACTAGCTATAGTACGAACGCACCTCATTTGCAAAGTTTGACGTGCACTTTCCAACTTGTTTATAGTGCAAATAATTTTGAGGAGATGAGTATTTTTTCGACACACATTCTAAGATTGCTGATACAATTGCTAGTGAGAAATATGTTACATTTTAGTATAGCACATTTTTCCTTTTTTTCCTTTCTAACCGATGACTAGGCCCCTATCTGCCGATTGCTCGATCTGATCGGGTTTCTTACCTGATATCGGGACGGGTGACCACCTTATCGCTGCGTAGTGTCAATAAGTCTGACGGGTGCCTAGTTCGTCTTTTATCGTAAAATAGGACATTTTTTTTTTTTTTTTTTTTTTTTTTTTTTTTTTTTTTTACCGAAGACCAGGCCCCCACCTGCCGAGTCGCCCCAGCTAAACGGGTTTGATACCTGGTATCGGGGCGGTGACCGCCTAATCGCCGCATAGCAGCAATAAATCTGACGAGAGCCTAGATCTTCATTCTATCGGCTGTGCTTACTGCTTAGATCTAAACTTAGTTAATCCGTTACTTAACATTTTGATCTTGTTGTTTTGTACCTGCGCTTTGCTGCTCCAGTTGGTCTCGTAATTTAGAACCTTGATCAGGTGACGAGACCTTCACCAGGAAAGGCACATCCAGAGGTATAATCCACAGGTCACTTGGAGGACTTTGCACCCACGACGGATTTTACATGCACCAGGCGCCATTAGCGTACATGGCGGACATCGGCTGACTCCAAACCGATGACCAGAACCCTAGCTGCCAGATTTCCCTAGCCGAACGAGTATACCTGTCTTGCATCGGGACGGTTGTCTGCTTGATCATCGCATGGCGGCCATCCAGCAGACCAAATCCCCGGCCGACATAATTGCAGAGCCTGTTATTTGCTGGTTTCTCTGTTGTACCGCTTGCTTAACTAGTAGACTTTGTTGATTTGGCTCCTGCATATTACACACACATATCCTTCTTGGGGAGTAGGGAAATTTGGATTTTAGATGCCTAATCGGTGGTGGGTACTTGTCGTTAAAAATGGTTCATGAAGCAATTTAGAGGAAGGGAAAAAGAAAGCAATGGGTGCCGCAGAAAGACAAGTATCCCCATCACATTTAAGGCTGATAAGAAGGTATTTCACACTGTAAAAAAAACGGACTAAAAAACGGAAATACTACTGGCAATCTAGACGCCAGTACTATTTCCGTTTTTTTACGGAATTTTTACCCGTAAATTACAGAAAATTTTCCGTTTTTCTGATTAAAAACGGAAACTTTTCTGTAATTTATGGGTAAAAAATCCGTAAAAAAAACGGAAATAGTACTGGCGTCTAGATTGCCAGTAGTATTTCTGTTTTTTAGCCCGTTTTTTTTTACAGTGCAGTATCATGAATACTTTATGAAATCTGTATCTAGACTAAAACTTTGATTTATGATTGTGTACAATTTATCTAAAAATACGTAAATTTCAGGTAGCATCCTTGGCGTTATTCACACTTTTGAAACTACCTGACTGTAAAATGCACACACCTCTTGAATATTTTAGAATTTCAAACATTTAACGACCTGACCACGCGTGAACGTAAATATGTGTAGTTCCCACGTTAAATGTTAATTGCCCAAAATGAGCCCAAAAGTAGTTTGAACATAAAATTCTTGATGCTACTTTAAATATGAAACATTCATCATGTATGTTGAATCTTATTTTTTTTTCAATATTTTTTACAATTATTTTGAGCTTGACTTAAAAACTTTTCCAGTAAAAAAGCATACAAAAACATAATAGTAAAATATTGTACAATTTTGCGCTTTTGTTAATGTGTCCATATTTAAGTATTCAAATAACACTGCAATAAATACTGGATAATATAATTATTTATACAGTACTTGTTTTACAAAAATTTAAAAACAGGATTTTTTTTCAAGTGTATTTTGATTTTACATGTTTACATCTGAAATACAGAGCAAATTAAAGTCAAAGAAGAGATTCTATTTTATTTTTCGAATAAATTGAAAAGGGTGCTAAGTTATTGGCTTAAGAAAAAATCCTTAATTTTTTTTTATCTCAAAATTTTGAGTATTTATGGAATTTACAGATTAAAGGATTAAGTAAAAATGTTTCAGTAGTAATTCAGAATAACAATTTATTTTCCTTATTCTATGCGTTAGATTAAAATCGATATAACTCAAAAGTGAAGAATTAAACTCCGTTCTTGGTTCAAATGCGATAGCATTAAAAATCAATTAAAAGTTAAAGTCCGATATAATGTCGTAATATCGGATTCAAAGATAAAGTTTAAACAATTTTATTCAATTCTTGTATCCATTTATTCAATAAACCCTATCCGCAATCGAAAATCACAACTGAAATACAGTGCCATATTTATTGCTAGAAATTTTACAAAAGAAAAGATTATTTATTTTCTTGCATTTTATTCAATAATATTGGAAGAATGGTTGTAGAATCTTTACTAAAATTGCCTCTCGTCTCAAGATATTGTTAATTTATAGATTGAAAAGGATCTTTATTTTGAACTTTTGAATATTTATGGAATACAGAGTAACATTTTTCAATAAACTATTTCAAAGGTAAATGCAGAATATTATTTTTTCGGCATTCTATGCTTTAATTTCACATCAATATCATACAAAAGAAAATAGCAAAATTCCGTTCCAGTTCCAATTTATGATAATAAACAAGCAATTAAAAGTTTGAATCGGACAGAATTGCGTACTTTGGCATTCAGTAATCAAAGTTAATCCAGTTTTATATCCATTCATTACAACCAAATTAGTTTCCTATCTAGATTAATTTTAACACAATTATTCTAATTGGTAAATAAATCATATGAGATGTAAGTATCCAACTGGGCGAAAATTATCCGGACCAGGATATTTTGCTATAATATAAAAAAAAAAAAAAAAAGAAAAGTAAACGATCTTTGTTAAAGTTAGTTCACGCTCTAAATATTTATAAATTTATTTAATATGTTTACAGTAATTCCATGATTTGTAAATTGCATTGTCCTTTACATTTTCTAGAAATGTGCGCTTTGTGATCCGCTTGTTGAAAGTAATTGTTTAACAGCACCTGTTTATGATGCCATTATAATTTGCTTTAATTATTAACTTTGTCCTTTAATTCTCCTTTGTAATATTAAAGATTTCATTTCAGCATGAAGATTTTTTTTCTCTCTCGCAATCAATTCAATCTTGAATTTCATGAATTTAATTGTATGTTGAATGGATTAACAACACAGAATGAGCATCTATTTTATTGAACAATAACACATTATTTTAGAAAAACATTTTATGGAAAATCTTTTCAAGTAAATAAAGACAGAATCTTGCTTATTGGTACACAAAACACGAACATTAATGAGCTAAAAGTTAACTTCTACGTTTCGAGCTGCTTCTACAGCCATCTTCAGGAATATATGATGGTAAAAAGTCTCAAAGTTCAGAGATGAAAGCTTCCTGTGCAAGAGATAATTAGAATCTTTTTTAGTAATTTTCTATGAACTTTTCTATGAACCTTTAATTCATAGCATGAACGACAAAATGATTCTATTAAAATAAATGCGTAGCAAAATTATATATAAAAAATATAGTTTTATTCGTATTTTGATTCTTAAAAATAAATAAATAAATAAATAAATAAATAAAAATCTTGAATTTTTTCACGAATCGTTTTGCTTAACACTGTCAAGTTACTCTTTAATACGCTTATTTTATATAATACATATATATATATATATATATATATAATTCATAATTCATAATAGTATAATTGATAAAAGTTGTAAATTTACAAGTGGGTGAAAAATGTCCGCGCCATGATTCGAACCAGGGATCTCTTGACTAAAGCCGCCAATGCTCTTCCATCTGAGCTATTCCGGACGAATGTGGTGGTCTAATTTCTCCACCAAATAGTCTCATACCGTTTGATTTAATAAACTTCTTCCATAACTCATCAAAGTGCAAAGACTTTTTTTTCTTTTTTAGAAGTTTACAAAAGAACTTTTACTTACCCATTCTACGTAGTATAGGGTAAGTCTTGTAATCGTTTTAAAAATAAAAAAAAATGTTTTTGACGGATTTATACGTTTCAGACACAGAAGATTACAAGAAACATACTTTTAGAGGAAAAAAAAATTGCTATCCCTCTGGGTGTGTGTCTGTGAACATTCTATCTCCCGAACAAATTGAGATAGAGACTTGAAATTTAGTGTGTATTTAGGAAGTAATAATGGGAAGAAGCCTATTGAATATCAATAACCTGGATTATCCGGAACTATTTTTTTCGGGCTCTCAAAATACTCGTTCTGATATAAAATGTAAACAAAAATTTTCGAAATTGTTTATTTGAAGGAGTGAATATAAAAGACAATAAAAAAGCATAAATTTTGCATGAAGAATGAAGTCGATTGGATAATCAGTTGCTGAGATATTTGTAATCATATTTTTCATACTCTTCGATTTTTCATGACCCGGTATTTCATTCAAAATTCAATTCAAAGATATATTTTAATTTGAAGTGAGACGCAGTAAGCTGTTAGTTAACATGATTATAATTTTTTGAGTTATAAGGATGTTTCTTTTACTCAATTCGGTACTACTCGATTATCCCGCCGACCAAAAAACTATCGCCAAACTATAAGATTTTAAATGCCAAAAATGGCTTATCCTAAATGTCAAGTATTTAAAATGCATCTCCATACCTATAATAGGGTCACCATAGGGGGAGAACCTGTTCTGTCGCCAAATACCGCCAAGTTTGTCGCCAACTTGGCGATATATCGCCAAATTTGGCGACCAAAATGAGCCGCCAAAAGTGACGCCAAATCGGCGGTATCTCTAATATTTTGCCACATTCCCATAGATTTCCATTGTAAACCAATAGTGTTTACTTGCTTACAGAAAATCAACAAATTGAGATTATTTTAACGCAAAAAAATAATATTAGCTTAAATGATTATATTAATTATATTTAAGGGAGTCCAGGTAAATTGAATTATGAATAAAAGTAACATGATTCAATGCTTAGCGTGTATCACATGTTTTATATTCATATTCTATATTATGTATATCTATGATGGGTAAGTATTACGGTGGGCCCCAACGACTAGTTTTTGTTTTTGTTCATTTTATTATATATTTTTATTATTATTGTTAATTTTATTATTATTATTATTATTATGTAAAATCTGTACTGGGATATTTAAAATTGAGATTATCTTAATTTATTGTTTGAAAATAAATCGATTATTATTTATCTTGAAATTTAGAGTATTTGTGGAAAACGTAATAAACTATTTTGATAAACTATTCCAGAAGTAAAGGGGAATAATGATTTATTTTCGGTATTCTATACGTGAACTTCAAATCGATATCACACAGGCGAGAAGAATAAAATTCCGTTTTTAGTTCAAAAGCGATGACATTAAAAAATAATTAAAAGTTTAACTGCAATATAACCTCGTACATTTTATTCAACAATAAAATTAATTTTTTTTTCAAGTCTTGTACCTATTGATTAAGTAACCTTCTTTCACAATTGGGTTTAAAAACTTAAATACAATGAATCATTTGTTGTTTGAAAGTTTACAAAAAAATATTTTTTCCGGCATCTTCTTGAATAATATTGAGAAAATATTTTAATATCTGTACTAAAGTGTCTTTTAAATTCAAGCGTATGTTCAATACATTTCTCCAAAAATATTCATCAGTATTTACCTTTAAATTCCTAGTATTTGAGGGATAATTATAATTTTTTTCCCAAAAATATTCCAATATTAACGTAGAATAGTATATGTATTTGCGTGTAAGCGTTAAATTTAAAACTATATCACATAGAATTGAAAATGGAATTCTGTTCAAGGTTCGAAATCCAAGATATTACAAATCAATTAAAATTTTATACATGCGATGTCGTCGTTCAGTATTGAATAATGACAATTAACACATCTCACCTTCTATGCTCTTATACAATTCAACATAGTCATATATCTATTGATTAAAGAAACTTTTTTCACAATATAAATTTAATGATTATTTGCTTAAAATGTTTAAACAAGAACTAAAAATCATGTTTCAAACGTAGATCATGAAACACTTTCCAACACATTCAGAATATTGTAACGAAACTTCACCGCTTAATTATCTGAAAAAATATATATAATAAAAAAAAAATTGGAAAACTCAATAACACATTTGAAAAAACATTTTCAGCAATTATCATCTAAAGTTAGAAAAATAATAGATTTTTTTATGTAGCCCTGTGTATAAGATATACAGCCTTGTATATATACATCATAGTATCAAGAAGTTTAGTTCAATACGGAAACGCATAATACAGATTAAAATTCCCCTTCAGAAATTTCCGTCAATAAGCACAAAAAAACTCAAATTCTTAGCGTAGCCTTGTTTATGGCGTGTAGAATTTATACATACGAATTAATAGGGAAAAAAAAAAAGTCAAACGTGGCAAACGCAGTGCATTCGTACTATAACTAGTTTTATAAATATTTTTTGCACCGCATATTGTACTGAATGTATATTTTAGTGCACTTCATAAGTGCATATCAATTTAATTCTGCTCGAAAGGCTGTAACATCATTAAAATGCACTTGAAATATTTTTTTTCCCATTGGCCGTATTGTAACGGAATACACTTAACTGTCCCTGTAATTAAATTATACATCCGATTTTCATAAAATTTGTAATGACTCACCAAAATTTTCCAACAATTATATATTTAAAATTTTAGACCATTCGGTTGGGTAGATGTTGCTCTGTTACATGGTGACGGACGGAAAAAACAGACAAACAGACAGATTGACGGACAGACAGACAGACGGGCCGAACGACGACTATAGGTACTACGTATTCGTATAATTACGAACACACCTAAAGATGGTTAAATTTAAAAAGCCTATACAACAATTTAAAATAGATTTTCTGCAATTATTACTCATAGACAGTACTATAACCGAATTATGTTGTGTGTCCCTGTAAATAAAAGATAAATGCTATTTATACTCTATCTTTTAGTACGCATCCTGTAGAGTACGTCAGTGATGTATATCAATTTCAATATGTTTGAAATAGTGTGACATCTTTAAAATACTTCAAACGATTTTCCCCATACATCATACGTAACGGAATTACTTAGAGTACCTCTGTAAACGAACTATGTTACACACTGTATTTTCAAAACTCAACAGGCCATAGTAAGCTTCAATAACATAGTTAATTTACATGGCAATCCAAGTATATGTACGCAAGTTAGAGCAGAGACAGACATACAGAAAAACAGAAATCATAAACACTTCCCATTCATATTGAAAAGCGTTAAAAACGATTTTTTTCCCGGAGGTTATTCAATATCGTTATGAATTTATTTCTAAAAATTTTTCTAAATGTACATTTAAATCAAAGATAATCTTTATTTATTGAATAAATAATACTATCAATATTTAAATAATTAAATAGCCTGGTGTCCAATGATACGAGACAGAAAACTTCTTAAAACACCATAAAACTTAAAAATTTAAAATTATAAAAATTAAAAATTTAATTAAAAATTTATTAAAAACAAAATTTTAATAAAATTTTATAATATTAAATTATTTGTTATTAAAATTTTAAAAATATAAAAGGCTTTATGATGTTGATGTTCTCTCTCTCATAGATATTTATTTTCAAATTTTTATTATTTGCGAAGTAACATTTCAAACAACATCGAAATATTCCACTTATAATGTGAATTATTAATTTATTTCCTGTATTCTGCTTGTTTATTTACAATCAATATCTCATGTAAAATATGAATAAAATCCGTTCTTAGTTCAAATTTTATGACATAATAAATCAACCAAAAGTTTAAATCAAATATAATGTCAAATTTTAGTATTCAAAGATAAAATACAAACAATTTTATTCAATTTTCCCGTTTACATACCAATTATCAGACATTATTGTATACTTTAAAAAACAACTTTACTATCTGTAAGACATACAGGTCAGATTTTATAAAAGTATATTGTAGCTTGTTATATATAAAATTTAATAGACGTAATATTTAAAAAAATATATAAGTAAGAATATATAAATAGAAAATAAGAATATAAAATATATAAATAAACGAAATAGATAAATTGAAAACGAAAAATCTACTGAATCTACTGGAATTTACATGATAAATACAGAAGCGAAGGCATTTAGAAAGTACAACTGAGAATGCTCCGTAGGAGTGAAAACGTTTTTGTAGTGTATTGTATATTATATGTGAACTCGTAGGTATATATTTTTTTAATGTCACGTCTATTAAATTTTATTGTATAACACGCTATAATATATTTTTATAAAATGTGACCTGTGTGTATTACAGATTGTAAAGTTGTTTCTTTTTAAATGTACAGTAATGTCTGATAATTGGTAAAGATTTCTTCCTAAAGTTTTTAGATTAATACTATATTATTTTGCAGCCGCATTGAGCACTTAACTTATCATTAACATCTTTTAACCATTTCAGGGGCAAAGTACTTTCAGTGCTAAAATGTTGAAATAAATGTGTGGCATTTGGGAATTAAAATTAAGTGGTTTCATAAACATACCACTGACCCTGAAAGGGTTATGACTTCTGCTTTCATACTTTCTAGACTTTTCCATTGTTTCTATTTATATTGTAAGTAATATTTAAATGGCAAAAAGTTCCTATAAACTTTCCCATTTATATTTGATAAAAAAAACTTTTGCAGTGGATACTATAGCAAAATCTCACATCTTTCTTTAATCAGTTTTAAACATTTTCTTTCCCATCACCCCCATTTTACTGTAGCTTTACAGAATAAATGTACTATATTTTTATATATAACCATTAACCTTTCATTGTGTACATTGTATAATAAAAAGATTTCCAAAACCAATTAATTAAGGGAGCTTTGAGCATCTGGTCAATCCTCCCTCACATTGACTGGGACAATCATCCACACTTATTCCTTTTTCTACCGAATAGCACATTGTTATATTAAGCTTAATTTTCTGTAGAATATTTATGCCTGGAAGGAAAGCTCGATATTTCTGCATTATTTAAAACCTACTTACTTAAATTTCTGTTATACATTTTATCTGAAAAAAGCTTACAAAATATTTCTAAAAAACACAACTTTTAGGTTGAAAACGCTTCACAATTGATGTTTTCCAAACCTATTTTGATTACCAATATAAAACAGACTGTTCTTTGAGCATTCCAGTAGGTTCGGTTGACACCTATTGATGAAACACTGGATTTCTTTTAAATATGAAAATTGATGGGTTGGTTAAGCCTCCCCTATGGTCAACCCTCTCTAGTCTCCCCTATAACAAGCTATAATATATTTTTATAAAATATGACCTGCATGTATTACAGATAGTAAAGTTGTTTCTTTTTAAATATACAGTAATGTCTGATATTTGGTATATGAACGGGGAAATTGTAAAAACAGACATTGCAAAATAAAAATGCTTATATCAACGTTTTTTATATAATTTTATTCAAGTTTAACCATTGATTAAATAAATTTCTATCACAATTAGATTTCACAGTAGAAATGCAGTGACTTATTTGTTGTTTGAAAATTTACAAAACTAAAATCGTTTGATTTTTTTGTATCTTATTCAGTATTATTGTGAAATTATTTGTAAAATCTTTAATACAGCTCCTTTTGCAATCGAGGAAAAGCTAATTTATTATTTGAAAAATATCCCTCAGAATTTATCTTGAAATTTAAATATCTGTAGAATACATTACTATAGTTCGACAAAATATTCCAGTGCTAATTCGAAATAATAAATTGCTTTCGATTCAGTATTCTACGAGTTAACTTCAAATCAATAATACACAAAAGAGAAGAATTAAATTCCCTTCTCGGTTCAAATACGATGATATTAAAAATCAATTAAAAGTTTAAATCGAATATATCATCGTACTTTGTGATTCAACATTAACATTTTTCTTAAAGTCTTGTGGACATTGATTAAATAAACGTCTTCCAGAATTTAACTTCACAATTGTATACAATGACTTATTTGTTATTTCAAAAAATAAGAGACAAAAATTTCTTTATTTTCTGTTATCTTTTTCAATATTAGGATAAAAATGTTTGTAGAATCTTTAATAAACTTACATTTAAATTCTAGATTATGTTAATTTTTAGCCCGCAAAAATATTCTTTACTATAAACCTTGAAATTTTCAGTATTTATAGGGTATAAAATAAACTATTTCTATAAAATATTCCGATGGTAGATGGGAATAATAATTTATTTTCGGTATTCTACGCGTTAACTTCAAATCAATATCACACAAAAGAGAAGAATAAAATTCGGTTCTTGATTCGTATTCGATGACATTAAAAATCAATAAAAAGTTTAAATCGAATATAATGTCGTCCTTTGGCAATCAGTTATACCATCTAAATAATTTTGTTGGTCTTGTATTGATTCATTAGATAAAGTTTTTTCACAGTTGATTTTTTAATTTCTAATACAATGACTTTGTTGTTGTTTGAAAATATAATGAACAAAATTTGTTTGCTTCCCTTTATTTTATTGATTATTATGTTAAAATGATTATGGAAAAAATATAAGATAAAATTATTACTTTAAAATTCTTACAAATGCTAAATTAAAATACAAAATTACTTGCATTTTTAATAATAAAAGCAGAATGCACAAATAATTTTAGTAAATACTGAAGTTTATTATAGTCGTGTTATTTGAGAAGTAATATGTGTTAAACACTTTTTATATAAAGTTACCTACATAACTTACAGATATTTTGTAATATATTGGTTTTACTTCTTTGAGAGTTCCAATATGAAGAATACATATACAAAACGTACGACGTATTTATCTGATGTATACAACGCATTAAGATATCGGGGAGATGGGGGATGAATGAGACATTTTCACAAAAATATTTATTTTAAATATTTTTTCTAAGTTATTATCAATATTATATATCGCATTTCATACATTAGGTATTTGTCTACATCTATGCACAATATTTAGTCTAGATTATTATTATACAGTAAAATATTATAAAATTAAAAAAAAAAAGCTCATCTCTGTCCCAATCATCCCCATAGCAGGGGTAAATGGGACACTAATAGGGATGGATGGGACACAAATATTTTCCTGCATCTATTCAATGTTACCTAATTAAAATTTAGATTTATAAACTTATATGTAATTATATTTGTAATATATGATCTTATAATATGGCTATTATATCTTATCGTTGCTAATCACTTATTTTACTGTAGTTTTAACTTGTAATGCAAACTTCGACAGTCTATCTGTTCCCTTTTCCCACTTACGAGACATTTTAGATGTGAAATGAAAGTGAAATATATCTTTAAAATACGACATAGCTAATATTCTTCATTCACAACATACTAATTAATATTAATTAAAATACGACATAGCTAATATTCTTCATTCACAACATACTAATTAATATTAATTAAGCGTATCTTAGATATCATGCACAGATGAAATTATATTATGGGTAGTGGGAGTAGGGATTAATTTAAACACAACTTCAAAATTTAATATAATTTCCCTAATTTGATTAATAAACACATACTATTTTTAACAATTTTATCTGTTTTGATAAAGTTTCAACAGTAACTTTTTAATCAACTATTTAACATTTATTACATTGCAATAATTAAGATTCAATATAATTTTTAATAATAAATAACCTATATGATACGGGTATTGTTTAAAACTAATAATTAACGTAAATTATTAATTTATTGGCCTATATAATATTATTTTAGTTAATAAATAAATATTTCAACATCTTTATGGATAAATGAGACTGTCCCATTAATCCCCACTTGAAGATGTCCCAATCATCCCTATGATGCATAGATTCAATTGTAAGTTATTTTGCCTCAAAAATTATTTCGTCAAAATGGTCACATTCATTCATTTTAATTACCAATATTGAACCTTCAAATAAAATACTACAACATATCTTATTTGTTTATATTCTGTAAGATACTTGAAAACTTCAAATGTAAAAAAAAATGTTAATTTTTAAGCAGAGTTTCAGAAAATTCAACTTTGCAAAAAAATGAAAAAGCCATGAGGTTTTGATTTTAGTTCTAAAGCACACTATGGTAGGAACATATATGGGAATAGAAAGCAACTAAAAAAGAAACGTTCATTGTCTGAAATATTGAGAATGTCCCATCCATCCTTTGTCCCATTAATCCCCCAGTTATGCTAGTAATTAAATAAAAAGAAAAGTGCCCTGTTAAACTGATGGCATTGATCTCACAGGCTATTCACACTAATTGTATATTATGCAGTTCTTTCAAAGAATAATGCCCCTCAAAAAATAAATTAAGGGAGGACCAGCCCTCTTTCTTTTCCCTCGTTATACTTAATCAATGAGCTTGCAAATCTCATCAGGGAAACGCCTCATCAGAATAAACCGGTATACCAAATTTAATGCAAATCGGAATTTTTTCTTTTAAATCTTAATTAAGGCGGGTATTAGCCCCCCGTTCTCCCCTTTATACTTAACCAAGGAACCACCAAATGTAATCAGGAAAGTTCCTTGTCAGAATAAACCGTTATACCAAATTTGAAGCAAATCGGATAGAAAAAACCATTTATTTAAATTAAGGGGGGGGGGGTATTACCCCTGTTACCCCTATAAACTTTAACAATGAACCTCCAAATTTAATCAGGGAAGCGCCTTATTAGAATTAACTGGTTTACCAAATTGGAAGTAAATCTGATAATTCTGCATGAAAAACACATTTATCTAAGTTAAGGGGGATTAGCCCCCTGTTCCCCTCTTTATATGTAACCAATGAGCCCAGAAAACTAATCAGGGAAGCCTGTTATCAGAATTAACCGGTATACCAAATTTGAAGTAAATCTGATAATTCTGAATGAAAAAAAATCTAAGTTAAGAGGGATTACCCCCCCCCCCCTCCATTTATACTTAACCAATGAACCCCCAAAACTAATCACTTAAGCGTCTTATCAGAATGAACCTAGAAAAAAAAATTGCAGCAAATCGGATACTTCTATCAAGAATTATCGCGTTACGTACATACATAGATAGTACGTACATACGTACATACATACATACGTACATACAGAACCAGCGGGCACATTAGCTCTTAAGATTTGATAGCCTGTGTGCTAAAAAGCAGGAATGATTCCATTTTTATTCTTTAGTCCTTGAAGAAAACTCGCTTAGTTAAACATTTATACTGTATTACTGAACATTTAGCCAGCGGGCCACTTGTGGCCCTGAGATGTTTTATGTGCGACCGCAAAAACACAATCATTAATTCATATTTATAAAAATTTTAGATTCACATAAAAACATATATCTTCTTCTATTCTTAGAATCTAAATAAAACGATTTAAAACGTATTTATATTTATACGTTTCATTTGAAATATAACATTTTAGTTTACAAAATAGGTAAAACATTTAATTATGCACATAAATCGGTAGACCAAATTTAAATCAAATCGGATAATTCTGCATGAAAAACTCATTTATCTAAATTAAGAGGGGATTAGACGCCTCCCGTTTATACTTCACCAATGAACCCAAAAAACTATCAGAGAAGCGTCTTATCAGAATGAACCTATATACTAAATTTGAAGCAAATCGGATAATTCTATCAAGAGTTATCGCGTTACGTACATACATACGTACGTGCAGAACCTACGGGCACATGAGTTCTCAGGCTTTGATAGTGTGCGAGCTAAAAACAATACAAAAAATACTTTATGTAGGGACAACACAAATAAAACTCTATTTGTTTCTCCTTAACAGTACGTAGTCAACGAACTATTGAATGAATCATTAATGTAACATTATATAAATTTTACATACCTCAGTTATATGTAACTATCGATATCGTTACATGTAGCATTATCAGAAGGTTAATGTTAATATTTGAAATGTAAAATGTGCCTAATAAAGAATATCCTCAAATGTATAATAACCAATGTCGAGAAAGAAAAACAACAAACAGTGCATTTACCAGTTGCACACATTATTACACGTCAAAAATGTGTTTTCAGTCATAAATAAGGAGTGTCTCATTTCGATCTCAACTCAAATTTTCATTCTTAATTTTAACAATATTAGTAACATTGTACGAAATTTTGAACGGATTTAAGTTAAATTTTGCGAAATATAACAATATCACTAGTGATTGTGGAAGTGCCCACCGTACGTATACAAAAAGCACTGAACTGGACTCTCCATATTACTGAATGTAATTAAAATTTCAATGGTGTAAGAGACCAAAGTACTGCACATTTCCTCCATTTTTTGCATTTCGTTGCATTTCAAACAAAGCGAAATAGATCTGTCAAAAATGTCTTTAACCTTTTGATTACGGGTCAGGCCGAAGGGTGACTTTATATTCAATTCTACCACAATTTACAAAAAGTTTTCTTTTTCGTACATATGTCTTGAAAATACCCTAGTACACTTATATAGTAGAAAATATGTTTTTGTAAAAAGTGGTATGAATAGAATTTTAAAATAGTCATTGGGACGTACTGTGTCCAGCCCGTAATCAAAAGCTTAAAAAATATTTATTATTGTCAAGAACAAAAATCTGGGTTCAAATTGGATGGAAAAACCTTGTATTTTTTTTTTTTTTTTTTTTTGAAAAAATGAATTACATCGCTAGTTTCTAATACAAATACTGTTTGTTTTATTGCTCCCGTTTACCACCTGTTAAAGTTTTTCTTTTATTTTTTGAATCATCCTATACAACATTTTTATAATAGATCGATTAACCCATGTGTGCCTAGCGTCCCATTTTTGGGACGTTTCAAATTTTCATGAATAAGTATATTTTTCTTCTCCTTTATAACATGAAAATTGTATGAAATAATATTTATAAACGTCTTTATCTATTACCGAGTGATGACAGCATAAGGTGGATATTTATTTGTTTAAATGGAGGCTTTTTTCGGTGTTTATAAATTTTTAATTTTCCAAGATGGCGAAATGTAAAAAGTAAGTTTATTTGTATTTTTTCAATGAAGGATCCAAAATCGCAAGTTATAATCTTAGCTTGTAGACTTTTTTTTAAATAAGTATTTTTTTTAATGCGAAATTAAATGTTCAAGCCTATTTTTTATGCATTTTTGTAACGTCCAAAATACAGGGTTCTAGGCACAAATGGGCACATATTTTTGCTGGACATTTTGGAAACAATTATTTATGTAATGCCCTTTTGAAGATATTTATGAAATAAATTGTTTTTAAGTCAGCAATACGATTATTCTTATTTTATTATTAATAATAGTTATAACGTTATTAGTCTCTGTAAAGGAATAAATATATTTTTTTTTGTTGTTGTTCATAAAAATACTAATTATAGTACATAGTATACAATTTAAAAACTTTTTAAATATAAATATAGACAAAACATATAATTATGCATATTATTCTACTAGAAATACTCATATGTAGTTTTTTTACATTTTATTAAATAAATACAAAAAAAATTAAGTGTAATTTTTTTTAGTATTTTTCCAGTTCATTTTGCAATATTTTAAAGTGATTTTAACAACACATTTGAGAAAACCAAAATTCAGGCACAATTGGTTAACCTCAGAATAGCAGAAACATTTCAATCTTTTTTCGCAAACGTTTACAATTACTATGTATTGACCCTGATCTAAATCCAGAAGTAAAGAATAAAATCATTTCCGCAGTTTAGTCAAATGGCTATGGTGACACATTCTCTCACATCATTGTACAAAGATTTGAGTACTTTTTTTATATACTTTTTTACCGCCATTTTCCCTCCCACCCTTTTTTACTCTCATTTGTGTGTCCCTTTTTTGATAACTGCACATTATAATGTTCTTATCTCACAGTGAACCAAATACAAGCGACTATTTCGCAACCCAAGCACTTCAAGGATTCGAATCAGGTTGTAAGCTATTGTCATCGAGAACGGTTCAGCAAAATTGAAAGTTCGGCGTTAGAATCGCTTTTTTTTATCCGTCATAAAAGTGATTCGGAAAGTGTAATTTGCTCTCTGTTATATCAGATTTCTCTTTGTCAGAGAGAAGTCGGAAAGCTTTCGAGTCAGGGTTTGTCATTATTAATTGTTATTCTTGTTTGTATATATACATTGATTTTTTTTTTTTCTTTCTTTTTTTTTGCTTTCATGGAAGAGAATGTGACAGAAAGCATGGTGGGCTATGCGTAATACCATTTGTAAGAATTCAAACTTGTTTCAGAAATATATTTTATTCTAAAAAAGAAATAGGATGTTTACTTTTTACAATAGTTAGAAAAGAATATGTCAGATATTTTTTAGCGCATATCTTTTACAAAGAGAGTTTTTTTTTTTTTTCATTATTACATAGTTTATTTAACAGTGTGGGATAATATTTTTTTAATCAAATTGTTTCGTTATTAGGTGCTATTAAAATATATAAAAGATATTTATCTAAAGTTGAAATAGTTAAAACATAATGAAAAGTTTTTCTGAAAGTTTGGTGTATGATTCTATTTTATAAATTGCGGAGTGTAGCATTTTATTATAAATCTTGCAATGTGTGGGGCAACATTTTGAAAAATTGCTTTTATTTGAATGTACTCTAAGATGATTTTGTTGATCATTAATTACTTATACAATGGGTATAATTTTTCGATTGGACTAGTTTCCTTTTAGTCATTGCTGAGTTTTATGAAAATGTGGTTTAGTATATCCATGTACAACATAATCAGTTAAAGGGTATACTGTTCTTGTATAGCATTAAGTTGTCAATGTTTAAGATGCGATTTTTTATATTTTTAACTTTTGCAAGCGTAGTGATCCTTATTTTCGTTATTTTTCACTAACAACATTTCAGAAAAATGTGGAATTTTAAATCGAATTGAGTGTTAAGAAAATAGTTCTCTATTATTTATAACTTCCTCTTCCTTTCAGACCAAAACTTTATACAAAAACTTTTTTTCTAAGTTTATTTAAATTATATAAACAACAAATATTCATTTTATAAATATGATGATATATCTTTCATTATTTAGTTATGTGCATTATTTAAATTATAACTGAATAAGACAAATATACTTACAAAAAAAAAAAAAAAAAAAAAAAAAATGCATATTACAATTTTCTACAAATATTTTATAATAGTTAAACTCTATTATGCTTTTATAAATTTATTGTAAAATTAATACTATTATAACAGACACTTTTGTTTTCTTAGTATATATATAAAAAAAATAGTTTTTCTAAATATTTTTAATTGAAAAAAAAAAAAAAAAGCTCAAACTTTTCCGTTCACTAATACTTTTGAATATATACATTTAATCTTTATGTTTTCTTCACTTTATGTTTTCTAATTTATAAATTTATTTTAAGGATTTGCAACATAAACACACCTATAAATTACCTTATGGCAACAATAATTATTAATACAATAAATAATTTTCAAAGTTATCTGTTGAGTAACTTTAAAAATTACATAAGTGGAACACTTAAAGGGAGAAGGAATACTTAAATAATTGTTTTTCTTTCTTTTTAAACTGTGAGACTGAAGTCCCAAACGCAATTTTGCAATTTCATGTTCAAATCTATTTTAAGGATCTGCGTAATAATTTACGCAAGCTTTTCTTTAGAAAATGCATAAATCACTTATTTCAATTAATATTTATTTATTTTTATTTTATATCGACTGCAACCACAAATTTGTTCTCATCTTAATAGCTACAAGAGCAGCAAGGAACTTTATACACATTATCTGAAACAAGAAGATTTCACCCATAACCAAGATTGCATAAGAAGAAGCCACAAGGTCATCAAGCCGGTAGTCTACAATTACAGCAATTTTCTCGCGTTTTAGATCCCACATTTTGAAGAAGGGGGCCTCTAATCAGAGGTTAAGGGGCATGGGAGGCGGGCCTCTTTGCTAATAGAAAAGTGTCCCCCATTTCGCGCTTCCTAAATTCTATTAGCCCCTTTGACTGTAACCGCCACAAGCGGCTCTTTCAAGCTTCAACACTGTCATTGAATTTCTATACTTCAGCTGTTGAGGACATTTTTTTTTCTTTCCATGAGTCAATAGAATATGTGTAAACTTTGTTCATGGGTGGTATTTTTCCTACTCTTATATTTATTCAGAAGTTGTGTTATCACCTTGTTTGTATTCTTCATCAGTATGTTGAACTCGAGAGATTATACACATCATTGTTGTTCAAGAATTCGCAGCAACCATTTCACCGCGTTGAAATTGCATGTTATGCTTTACTTTCTTTGAGACGAGAAAAGTAACTTACACTTACAGTTAAGTGTATGATTTTACCGAATAAATTAAGCGCCCATTTGTATGTTTCTTTATATTTTATTATATTTTATTATTTTTTAACCATTTGGAAAGGGTTGTTGTTTTCGGTCGAGGATGGGGCCAAATGATGGTCGCATTTTATTTTTTTTAACGAAATTCAATGATGTTCTTTACTTTTAGAAGAATTTTTATTTGAATAGGTAATAGAAAGGCATAAAATCGTTAAAAATTGAAAAAGTTACAAAATGGGTAGGCGCAAATTATCAGATATGGAAAAGTCCAAAGCCAAAGAGCGACGCCGAAATGAAAATCGTCTCGCAAAACTAAAATCGAGGTCTTCAACTCATTATGTAGGCCATGAAAATCGAGGTCTTAAACTGATTATGTAGCCCATGAAAATCGATTACAGAATGAAAGACGAACGCGAAAAAAGAAACAATCTAATGTTTAATCGATTGAAGGTAAAAGGCCATGGTCTAGTGGGGCTCCAATCCACTAGCCACGGCATTTTACACTCGGTCGACTATAACCGGGAAAGATTGAGCTCAACGTAGGTAATTTTTCGCAATCAGTGGATGATTCGGTGGAACTGCTTTCGATTTGTAAACTGTTTTTCTTCTCGAAACGGGACTTGGAGAGTTTATCGATGAAGGTTTTGGTCGTCTGAAGTTTGATCTTTGCGATCTGATGTTGAAGAGGATGCGACGGAATTTGGTGGACGAAATAAATTCCAAATGGTCGTTGTAATCTATTAAATTACAATTATTTTTTTTTTTTTTTTTATTCTCTTTTCCTAAGAGCAAAACTTGCCCAGTTTTTTTTAAACGTCTTAAATACAACATTAGACTTTTTTAAAGGTTTACATAGTTATTCCACTAATTTAATTGATTTGACGTTAATGCTTTTAAAATTAAATGTAATTCAAAGTACTCATATTTCAAAGGACATTTTTACTTTGTCTAAAAAGAGGAAAAATAGATTAATAAATTAAAGGTAAAAAGTAATAAATCATAACCTTATTGATTTTAATATGATTTAAAGTTTAAAAAAACATCTACTAAGTGTCCACATTTTTTATTTATTTATTTATTTATTTATTTTTTTTTTTTAAGAGGCCGTTTAGAAATTGAAAAAAAAAATCGCAATGCTTTTTTTTCCATATTATGTATTTAGCTCTAACGTATGTTATATAAAAATATATATATATATATTTATATATATATAAATACTATAAATTCCCGGTTATCAAACTCTCCCGAACAGGATAACTCACGAAAATTAAATCGTCGAATAATAGGAAAGGCACTATCAGGAGCATTTTATAGCCATTCAAACGTTAAATTATTGGTAAAATTGCTGTGAAGAATTGAATAAATTAAAATTTGTATGTTTACTTTCATACAATGTAACAAATAGCTTATGAATAAAAATAAGACACATTTCAGGAGATGATTCTGTAATCATGTATTTTTATGTGTCATGTATAAAAATATGGTAATTTTTTAAGAAAAAAAAATCATTCGTACATTTTGCATTTATCTGTAATTTTAATTGGCTTGCGTTAACATTTATGATTTTCTGTAATAAACATACTTTAATTACATTTGCTTCTTTCGGATTTTCAAACCAATTTCTTGATGAAGATGAATTAAAATATGGAGGAGTGTTCTATCGTATAAATTCTTTATAATTTGATTTTTATTTATTATTGTTTTTTGAACGGTTTTAGAGGGTTAGTGTGCCAAATTTCTGCATTATTTAGCAGAATATACATTAAATTGAAATAACTTAAGTATATTTTAATCATTTATAAACATTTTTACCATGTTTACCAAAAATAAGACTGCGAATACACATTAATTGATTTTGAAAAAACAAAAAGCCACCATAGATGACAGAATGAGCCCTTTTTCTGAAATTGATTCTTTAGGAGACTGATAATTTAAGTTCAAAAATGACTTACACCCATAAAATATCGCTTTAATTATCAATAAACTGAGTTACACAGTAACAAACTGAAGGCCTTTAATTAATTGAAGGATCTACAAAACCTCAATTTTTTTTATTGTAAAGAGTTTAAGTAAATTACTTATGAAAATTTCTTCCTTTATTGGACACTCCTTCCGGCGAGCACTTTGGAAACTCAGATGAAAATAACACTTATATTATGGGTAAAAAGCCTAAGTGCTGCCATTTATTGCTTTCTGATCCAAAGCCAAAAACAATCAGCTATATAGAAGTAAAGTAAAAATGAGAAAAAAATCAAATAGTTAAGTTTATATCAATGTTCGTACGGGTACCGTTATTTCCCACGTAAAATATCAGTATTTTTTTACAAAATAAATAAATAAATAAATAAACTAGAAAACAGGAATTCTGCTTTTTCTGAATTTAGTGTCGCCCCGATGAAAAAAAAAATATATGTATATATAAATAGTACAAAACATATTTCAATTTTAAGACTTGAAGTACACAATTTTATTTTATGTAAAGTGACGTCATTCGCATTCGCTTATGAATTCCCCATTTACGATCCACTCTTAAACATTTACAGTAAAGCATGCATAGGATATCACTATCGCAAAATAATACACAAATGCAGCAAAAAGATACCGTCATTCAAGAAACTCGACAAAAAACGGCTATCTAATGATTCACAGGCCTTCATTTGTTTGTAACATTAATACAGACACTTAAAATTAAATATAGTTTATAATAGCTGCATGTTTTAACAGAAATTATTCGTTTATATTTTCTCAAAATAGTTTAATTATATCTCAAAATATTTTAATTATAATAATTTTAATTATATTTTCTTTCGGTTGTTATGAGAAAATGGCAACAAAAAGATATAATTGCTATCTTTCAACTATTTTCCCTTTACTTTCTACAACGAAATGGAGTACTTGAGTTGCCAAAATTAAACAAATGGCTCTAAAAACTACAAAAAAATTACTAACTCAAAAATAAATGGAGATGCAGTTTTCAAACAAATTGCATTTAAAAGTACTTTTTTTTTCTTTCAATACAACGGTATAAAAATTGAAAATGTGCGATGCTTAGAAGTTTAAAAAATTACTATAGAGTATTTAATCGTACTGCTTTGTTTCACGGCTGGCTTCTGTAAGGTAACGTTATTTTTTGGAGACGGCACAAAACAAGCTGGGAGAAAGCATACCGTACCGGGGGCTAATAAAATAAAATAAATCTTGTTCAAACGCGCAAAATTTCGCGTTATTTAAGGAGAGATTTTCTATAATCAGAATATACTGGTACTGAAAACTTTTTCTGGCCTTAGAAATTCCATGACCCGTACGATCTCTGTCATATCCCCTTCTGTTCGGAAGTATCACATATGATACTAAAGAACTGGGGAGATTACGATGTGATAAGTAAGATGAGTCCGTTAACATAGTATCTTATATAATCGAGAGTTGGTAATTAAGAGTGTACTGTAAAAAAAAAAAAAAAAAAAAAAAAAAAAAAAAAAAAAAAAAACGTGATATCATTTATGTAAATGAAAAAATACTAAACACTTAACAATTTTTTAACTGAAAAGAATTTCGAAACAGTACTGATATAGGAATTTAATATTTGGAAAACATTTAAAATTTTAATTATAGCTATTTTAATCAAAATTGATTTTTAGCGGTTCCTGATATCAGTGTAAAAAGCATATTTCTTTAAGTAGATTTTCAGTTATGTTTAAAATGCTCAAAACACGACAATTTGACATACGACAAATTCATTGCAAAAGAATCCCTTTTCATGATTGATGAAATGCACTATAAAATGCAAATATTTCTTAATCTAGCTCTTATCATTCTTAATGGTCTAGAAAATATAATATAACCTCTTACCTCAAATCCGAAAACACGTCTTTATCTTTGTGAATCTCGGAAATAAACATTTCTGAAGCAAGACTTACTTTTGTTGCCGTAATTTTCGGAAACGTTTCCGTGTTTACTATGTATTAATCATTTTTTTCTGTCCTGAATATCGGTTTTTCGGATCTTATCAATTCTCAGGTAAACATTTTCCGCTGAGTAAGAGATTGTATTCATGCTAGAGTAAAAAAATAATATTAATGTTAATATATATTTAATATTAATGTTATAAAACAGTTAATTTGTTATGTTTGTTGAATATGAAAATGGTTACTTGAGAATTCATAGCGTACGGAAAACCGATATTTTGGGCTGAGAAAAATAAATATACATTATAAAAAATACTTGTAAATGTTTCCAAAAATTACGGGCAGCAAAAGAAACGGTCATTTTTGAAATTATTCTTTTAATTTTGGAAATCTATTGGTTTCTCATATTTCTGAAGATAAAAGAACACTTTTCAGAAATGTTGGTAACTCATAAGAGGTTATATTGTATTTTTGTAACCTTAGAAAAATTAACATTAAGATAAGAAATATTTGCCTATTTTTCGGTTCTTTCGTAATTATATAAATACTTAGCAGTCGTCTGGTCTGTCCGCATATAACAGCGCAAAAACTACCCAACCGAATTGTCTGAAATGTAATATAAATAATCGTTGCAGAATTTTGTCGAGTCAGTTCGAATTTTATGAAAATCGAATCAAAACTTAAAATGATATTAATAAAAAATTTCTTCATTCTATTAAATCCTATCATACGTAATGATATCCCATGATATGTAATAATTCTAGATTGCCATGGTGATTACGTCCTATTTAAGATGGAGTCTTATTATTTCCCTATTACTAAATTAAAAACATATAATCACAATAAATGTATTCATGCATTTTTGCATAAGATTGCAACAGCTATTGCACCAAGATCTGAATATTTATAAAACTAGTTATAGTACGAAGACACTTCATTTGCCTCGTTTGACGTACAATTTCCAGCTTGTTTATTTTATTTATTTATTTATTTATTTATTTTTACAGCATAGTGAATTTAAAATAATAATAATGATGATGAAATCTATGAACATGTCCAACAGCGTCCTAGATTACTTGGTTAATAAATTTGGAAATTTTCTTTCATTATTGATATTTTTTACTCTTAATTACTAAATCTAAATCTTAAAGAAACAGTTTTAATATAATCCTGCATATTTCATTTTAAAATTAACTTTTGCTGCATTGAATAATTAAACATACACAAACTATTATTAAGATATGAATACAACATCTATTTTTTTTTTTTTTAGAATTTTAAATAATATAATTATGATGTGTTTTTACGTAAATTAATAAAATGGCTAAACGTACTAGAAAATATTCTATTGAAAAGAATTTAAACAACTTTATTACAAAAATAACTTTATGAATTAATGACATTTCACATTTAAAGTGAAAATGACACATTTAGTTTTTTAACGGAAAACGCGATATTTTTGTTCTTCCGTCTCTGTATTTGAATGAATCTATTCACAAAGTTAAAATAATGCGTGACATTTTCTTCTGAAAGAAATTTTCGACACGGTTATAAATATATACAATTGATGAAAATATTTTATTAAATTTCGGACAGTAAATAATTAATATTTACTTATTTACTCTTTCAAAATAAAGTTTAAATATAATTAATTACAAAGTTTTTACTTGAATAAAAAATAATGTTTGCATAAAACTTAAAAAAGAAACTAATTTTAATTTATAAAATTACTTTTCAATATTTTTTTTATTTAATAAAAATGCAAATTATCTTTATAAAGCAATTTAAAATGCTACGGGATCGATTTTTTTAATATAATTTCCACATTCTTAAAATTTTATATTTATTATTAATAATGGAAGTAAAATTTAATTAGATAAGCTACCAAAATTATTTTAAAAGAAAGCATTCAAAAATAAGGAAATATAAATTGATATATTTTAGAAGCAGTCTAATTTTATTATAACAGTGACTAAAAAAAAAAAAAAAAACTTTTCTTTACAAACTATATTTTCGTTTTTTTTTTTTTTTTTTTTTTTTTTCTGCTTAATGTTTTCGTCAATTTTATTAACTTTTCCTTCTATTCCATCTATTAACTTTTTTTAATTTACACTTTATTAATCGTTTATTGACAAAATCTTTTTTAATTTATTTTTATGTAATCTTCTTGAAGCACAGTAATATTTTTCTTAATTACTACGCTCTCACTTTTCTTTTGTTCTTTATGTTTGGCAACAACTTTTCTTTAATTGCTTTGTTTCCCTCTAGGATGTATTGTGCTCGACCAAATGGTCTTTTGTGCTTTTAAATTATTCCTATAACACATTATTATTTTAAACTAAATCAGAAAGATTGGTAAAGATGTAATACGAATTATTAACCATTTGGAAAAATGGTTATTGTTCTCGTCAGGGTAGGAAATCAAAAGCATATCTGAAGCTTTTGATTGGTTTAATCCGCATTTTATTCGTTTTCTGGTTTGTCTATAAATTAATCTGTACTTCCCTTTACTTTCAACAGAGATGGATGGACTTCTGTTGCCACTAAGACAAAAAAGTAATAAAAACTACAAAAAAAAAATTAATAACTCAGAAACAAATTGAGATACAGCTTTCAAACAAATTGCATTTAAAAGTACATTTTTTTTCTCTAGACGACGGTGTAAAAAGTAATATTGTGGTATGTTTGGAAGTTTAAGAATGAAATTTCATTTAAAATGCGTCGTCAGATTTCTTGGAAATCTGACGATGGAAAAGCCTTTTCCCGAACAGCCAATGAAATGCTTGGATAATACATAAGTTTCAGGTGGATAATACGTACGAGTCGCTGGCGATTTTTGTTGCTTGCAGTTTTTACGTGTAATAACACTATTAATGTTTAATTCATGGCGTACGTAATGTAGAATCAACTCCGTGCGATTTTTTTTTTCTAATTGAGTAAAAAAATTACCAGCCCTGCAGTTGAACCAAAGTACTTTGATTTTAATTGTCAACGCTACACTTGACTGGCCGAATATCCGCGGATACATTTCACTCAAACATTAATGGCAATGGCATGTGGCCTGCCATAAACTTTAAAAGTAAGCAACGGAAATTTCACTGCTTTCATCCTTATTTGTTCCTTAAAAAAATAATAATGTTTTAACGACCTTTTGACGCCACCAGCATGTAAATGGAAAATGGCAATGTTATTAAAATTCGTATAATATCTTCACCAAACAGTATGATTTACTTAAAGATAATAAAGTGTATCTACGTAATAAAAAGCGTATCCATCGTTTAATGGAGTTCCATTACCTGCAGCTCTCTCGTTGTCTTGTATAGATAACAGACTAAATGTTATTTCCAATAAGTTATCTGAGTGAAATGTGACCACCGGATGTCAATCCAGGTAGTTCACTAGGCAGACCGTAGACAATTCAAATCAAAGGTTTTGTGTTTGACTCCCGGCCTGGACATTTTTTAAGTCAGTTAGAAAAATGTACCCTGTATTCCTTAAATTGAGACGTGCCCGACTTTTATTTCAGTAATGGCTTCTATTACTTCTTTATGTCCTTTACCTACTGATCTCTGATATTAAACTTTTAACTAACACTTCGACTAATCAAAAACCTCACTCCTGACGCAGATTGCTATCGTTTCAAACAAATAACATTTCTCAATTCATTCATAGATTACAAAAAGTGCAAAATGGTATGCATTTTCCTTGGAGAAGGTTCAAAATGCCTATATCTAGCAAATTAAAAAAAGAAATCATGCGACAAGCATAAATTATGAAACACTTTCCAACACATTCAGAATAAAACAACAAAGCTGCACCAATTAAAAAAGTAAAATATCACGTCTAATTCAACCATATGGAAACGCATATTTCAAAACCCAATATCAGCTGTTCCCATCTACAATCGAAAAATTAACCGAATGTTTTAGCAGCCCTGTATAGGTTATATAGATTTGTATCTGTTAACTACATGCATACGAAATTTTAGTTCACTTAAGAGATACATATACTTCAGTTGAAATTTTCCCTTCAGCAATTTCCTCTAATAAGGAGAATGGTACATGAATCCTTTTGTGCAGCCCTGTATATGAGGTATAGAATTTATATATGTTGAGTTACATGCAAAAATTTAATTAAATTTAAAAGCGCATACCGAATTCTAAACCGTACACTCCAGCAATTATTACTCAAAGACAGTACTGTAACAGACTTCTTATGTGTGTCTCTGTAAGTGAATAAAAAATGCCATGAATGCCCTGTTCTAACGTGATCATAGTGAAATTCAGTGATTTATATCAGTTTCAATACATTTGAAATAGCGTAATGTCATTAAAATACTCTGCAAACGATTTTTCCCCATGTACCATAATGAAATGAAATAATTTTGAGTGTCCCTGTAATTGAACTATTAATCCTACATACTTCATCTACAATAACAAACATGCTTTGGTGACCCTAAATAACCGTTATCAATTTCATGAAAATCCGAGTGTATTTACGGGGCGTGGACAGGCGGACAGACGGACTGACGGACAGATGGACAGACAAACCGAATGGATGCATAAACACTTTTCAACTTTGTCGGAAAGTGTTAAAAAAAGAAAAAAAAAAGAAATTTTACTCGCTCAGGCAAATGTTATGGATGTTTTTTCTAGTTTTTAATTTGTTTCATTATGTTTTCAATATTCTTTCATTTTAGCGTTATCAACAAAATGCACTCAGCGGCAACAGCAATAGCGGTATTTTTTGTTTTATTTGTGCTTCTCTGTTTGAGAATAAAATTTACAAAAGAATTTTTTTTTTTTTTAACAAAAAACATGTTGAAAAATGTGGGGAGGAGTAGATTTTTATTATATAATTTGTTTGTTATAAATATATTTATTGTGAACATTTGTGAAATTTTTAATTGTTGGGTGGTTTATTAATTATGTTTTTCTTTACGTCTAGGTAAGAACAATATTTCTTAACGCATTTTCCATAAACTACTTTTCCAAGGGTAAGAGAACTTGTATTTTGGTATTAAAATACAGTAGATTCCCGATTATCCGAGTTATGGACCATGCTCACATCGGATAAGCAGAAAACGCTGATAAAGCGGATTTACGCAAATCGTCACCAATTAAGAAGATGAAATATAATTTTTCACTTAATTCTTTAATTTCCATGGTACTAGTAACATTTCTTTGATTTTACATTTCCGTTACTTTTAAGAAAAACAGGGAATTGTTTATTTGAAAAAGTTGCAGTTTATGTTACTTTGCATAGCTGCCAATTTCTGAGATATTTTTTCTTAGCACTAAAACTTACCAGTAAATTTTGCCTAATTTAATCACCGAAATCTAAATATGGCTAACTCTAATCTAAAAAATGGCCATAATTTAAAAAAAGACCATTTTTTTTCCCATTTTGACCAGAAAATCAAAGTTCTGACCTTTTACGACTGCTCTTTCATCTTCACCTAGCATTTATAATGCCTGTTTCATAATAATGGACGCCCTCAGTCCATCAGAAGAAAATAACTCGGTTAAAGTGGAAACTCGGTTAAGCGAGACTCGGATAATCGGGATTCTACTCTAAGTGTTATTAATGAATATCTGTTTGATGTAATTTGTTTATGTATACATATTTTCCGAGCAAAATCAAATTAGGCCATTGAAATTATTATTATTATTATTATTATTATTATTATTATTATTATTATTATTATTACATATTGAAATTGTTGCTGGATTTTATTTTTTTTTTTTTTTCTTTCAAGAAGCAAGATGTGCGAAGAAAATGATTAAATAATTAAATTAATAAATTGTTTATTTAAAAACAGTTCATGTTTTTTCCATAAGAAATTAAATCATACTCCATACTACTAAGAATCATACTCTGCATAGCTACCAATTTCTAAGATTTTTTCTTACCACTAGAACTTACCAGTAAATTTTGCCTAATTCAATCACCGAAATCTAAATATGGCTAAATATAATCTAAAAAATAGCCATTTTTTTTTCAAAAAAAAATATGACCAGAAAATCAGAGTTCTAACCTTTTACGATTGCTCTTTCATATTCGCCTAACACTTCATTTATATTGGCTGTTTCATAATAATGGAAGCCATCAGTCCATCAGAATTAAATAACTCGGTTAAAGCAGAAACTCGGTTAAGAGAGACTCGGATAATCGAGACTCTACTATAAGTGTTATTAACCCCTTGGGGACGAGCGGCACGTATACGTGCCGCATGAAGCCCTCAGAATCCTTGTTTTTTCTCACCAGTAAAATTTTACTGCAAAATTTGCCTTATTTAATCAGCGCATTTTCTCGATTCAAGAAAACATAAATTTCTGTTTTTAAAAAACGGTGACAAAAGATTAAAATTTTCGTAAAAGGCTCCCGTCCCGAAGGGGTTAATGGCTATCTGATTGATGTAATTTGTTTTTGATGTATTTTTTTTAACTATACATATTTTCCGAGCAAAGTCAAATTAGGCCATTGAAATTATTATATGGAAGTTGTTACTGGTTTTTATTTTTTATTTTTTTTTTCAGGAAGCAAGGAGTACGAAGAAAATGTGTAAATAATTAAATTAATAAATTGGTTATTTACGTAAAAAGAGTTACTTTAATCAATATTTGTCAGTTTTTATTTAGTTTAAAACAGTTCACGTTTTTATTATAATAATTTATTCAGATGCTTGATTCAGTGTGATAAATGCATTTCAATAAACGCGCAGACGTATGCATGTATACATTGACATTTAAAATTAATGAATCATAATGAAGATAAAGTTGTGTCAGTTTCTTTTTACATTAATTTATAAATGTGGATTCGCTTTTGTACACGTTATAAATAAGAGTTTTAAAATATTTTCTGTATAACAATTTCATATATTTCTTAGTGTCATTTTTATCATATATATACATACATATGTATATATTACGTTTATCTATGTTATTCCTGTGATTTTAATAACATATTTCAATTTAATTTTCTCTGAACTTACTTTAAACGCATTTACGTGAAATAGCTATCACATTAGAATCTATCCCCAACTTTTAGCTAATTATAACCGCGTCTGCAAGGCAGCCTTGAGATAATGATAGACATCATTAACTTTTGCTAAAGATCTATTGTAAGATAAAATAAAGACTAAAGCCCTGTGTAAGTTAAATTAATAAAATCCCGTATACCGTATTTTAAACAATCGCTAATAAATATCTTTTACCTTGAGCGGCTAGAATATTTCAAGCCACCTTATCATTAAATACAAAAGGAGTGGTATCATTAGCTGAAAAGCACCTTAACTCATAACTAAACTTATTTAAAATTATTCCTTGAAAATAAATAGAGATTTTATAACTAATTTGGCTATAAACATGTGTTACAAAGTTTAAAAAGAGAATTTTACGCGTATAAATTACATTCAAAAGAAGATTACAACATTTATTAATTTATGAACATTTCTTTTGGTTTCACAGATTTTGGTCACATACTGTGCAAGATATTTATCTGATAATAGTTATCATAAAAAAAGTTCTTTTTTTATGACGCAATAAATTAGTTTCTAATCCATTAACACGAATATTTTAAGAAGATCTGAGATAGAAAACAGGCAATATTCATTCGAACATAACTGCCATCACACACACCAAACTTTCTAAACTAAGAAGTTTTCATTGGAAATAATAAAAAAATAATTGACAAAAAATAATAATTCGTGATTTAAAATATAATAACTTTTCTCAGATTGACAATCAGAGACAGGAGTAATTGACTCATTTTCTTTCCGCCTGTTCTTAACATCGTAAATTGTCCCTTGAGATTCGTTAATGACCTTCCAGAATCCGGTTTGTGTTAATTGGGCGATGCAGCGATTCAACAAGCCGCGACATAAACAAATGCTGATGACTTTATTGTGAAATGAATGACATGTTTTTTTATTCTTTTCTTTTCATTCATTGAATAGTAAAATTCATTTTCTTTAAGCTGGTAATATAAGAAGCTGTAAAAATTCATGAAAGTTATTGTAACAGCTTCATAAATCTTGCTTTTGTTTAGCCCATATCATAAACAGCAATAGAAAATGCTTTGAAAACTTACTTTTTTTTTCATACTGCAAGGATAATTTTTTCGTTATCTAAGACACATATATTTCTTTTTTAAAAATAGTTTCACTCCTATAATTTATAATAACAAGGAAAGAAGTTTGTGTGTATGTATGTGCTGTGGAGTTTTGAAGAGACCGCTGCGCATAAAGCTACAAGAATTGGCAGGAAGATACGTCTATTTCTCTAATTAAGCACCTAGAAGCCACTTTTGAATTTCTTTAATTATTTTTTAATTAATTAAAAAATGTAATGAAAACTGAAAAATGCCATGAAAAGTCGTATCTATGCGGAAGAAACCCCGTTCCGGAACTGAAGAACAGAGAGGTTTTTTTCCGTGTATTCAGTAGCTCGCGTTCGCTTAGTTAATCAAAATGAGAAAAAACAAGTGGGTAAGCGTGATCACAGATCGCACAGAGGGTTCCGTTTAATATTCCTTTCAAAACACTTTATCCTTTTGAAAAATCTGTTAGTTCCACATTTCGCAACAAGGGGCGCACTCTATTCTAAACAAAACTCTATCCGAACGAAACTCCGTTTTACATACTATCCATAGATATATTAGTCGAGGGGATTGGACCCATAGCACCCGAGATAAGTAGGCACCACTGTCGGTAAAAAGTCGAACTAAAATATGTAAGGCTATGGTGAATAATATGAAGGAATAGTCAAAGAGGTGTCGACAAAAGTTGGAAAAGTGCTCCCCGGGTGAAAAGGGTGGAGGTTAGAAAAATTCTTTAAAATATACAAGTTAGAGCACGGAGGAGTAAATAATATAAGACTTTTTGAAAATTTTATGATTTGTCGTGTGGTCTTAGGTATTCAGCTATACGTAGGCAAAAATTCATGTCTCCAACTTAATTAGGGGCTCTCTTAGAAAGAATTGCTTAAAAGACATATGTGGTAGCTCAAAGGGTTCAACGTAAGACTTTTTCAAGATTTTATGATTTGTCGCCTGTCCTCAGGTGTTCTTCTATAAGTATGAAAAATTTCAAATCTCCAATTTAATAAGAGGCTCAGTTAGAAAGAATTGCTTAAAATACGCATGTGGGAGCCCAAAGGGTTAAATGTATGACTTTTTCAAATTTTTATGATTTGTCGCATGAAGGTGTTCAGCTATAAGTATGCAAAATTTCACGCCTCCAACCTAAATAGAATGTCACTTAGAAAGAATTGTTTAAAATACACATGTGGGAGCCCAAAGGGTTAAATGTACGACTTTTTTCAAAATTTTATGGTTTGTCATTTGATGTGAGGTGTTCAGCTATAAGTATGCAAAATTTCACGCATCCAACCTAATTAGGGTTCACTTAGAAAGAATTGTTTAAAATATACATGTGGGAGCCCAAAGGGTTAAATGTACTTTTTCAAAATTTTATGATTTGTCTTTTGATAAGATGTATTCAGCTATAAGTATGCAAAATTTCACTCCTCCAACCTAATTAGGGTTCACTTAGAAAGAATTGTTTAAAATACACATGTGGGAGCCCAAAGGGTTAAATGTACTTTTTCAAAATTTTATAATTTGTCGTTTGATGTGAGGTATTCAGCTATAAGCATGCAAAATTTCACGCATCCAACCTAATTAGAGGCTCACATAGAAAGAATTGTTTAAAATACACATGTGGGAGCTCAAAGGTTTAAATGTACAACTTTATCAAGATTTTATGATTTGTCGTTTGATCTGAGGTGTCCATCTATAAGTACGCAAAATATCACGCCTGCAACCTATTAGGGACTCACTTTGAAAGAATTGTTTAAAATACACATGTGGGAGCCCAAAGGGTTAAATGTACGACTTTTTCAAAATTTTATGGTTTGTCATTTGATGTGAGGTATTCAGCTATAAGCATGCAAAGTTTCACGAATCCAACCTAATTAGAGGCTCACACAAAAAGAATTGTTTAAAGTACACATGTGGGAGCCCAAAGGGTTAAATGTACGACTTTTTCAAAATTTTATGGTTTGTCATTTGATGTGAGGTGTCCTGCTATAAGTATGCAAAATTTCACGCCTCCAATCTAATTAGGGTTCACTTAGAAAGAATTGATTAAAATACACATGTGGGAGCCCAAATGGTTAAATGTACGACTTTTTCAAAATTTTATGATTTGTCGTTTATTTGAGGTATTTAGCTATAAGTATGCAAAATTTCACTCCTCCAACCTAATTAGGGTTCACTTAGAAAGAATTGTTTAAAATACACATGTGGGAGCCCAAAGGGTTAAATGTACGACTTTTTCAAAATTTTATGGTTTGTCATTTGATGTGAGGTGTCCTGCTATAAGTATGCAAAATTTCACGCCTCCAATCTAATTAGGGTTCACTTAGAAAGAATTGATTAAAATACACATGTGGGAGCCCAAATGGTTAAATGTACGACTTTTTCAAAATTTTATGATTTGTCGTTTATTTGAGGTATTTAGCTATAAGTATGCAAAATTTCACTCCTCCAACCTAATTAGGGTTCACTTAGAAAGAATTGTTTAAAATACACATGTGGGAGCCCAAAGGGTTAAATGTACGACTTTTTCAAAATTTTATGATTTGTCGTTTGATGTGAGGTATTCAGCTATAAGTACGCAAAATTTCACGTCTGCAACCTAATTAGGGACTCACTTAGAAAGAATTGTTTAAAATACACATGTGGGAGCCCAAAGGGTTAAATGTACGACTTTTTCAAAATTTTATGATTTGTCGTATGATGTGTGGTGTTCATCTATAAGTATGCAAAATTTCAAGTCTCTAACATGTATAGTTTCTGAGAACGGGCTCTGTGACAGACAGACAGACGGACAGACGGACGGACAGACAGAGGAGCGAGACGAATAGGGTTTCGTCAGATGAACGAAACCCTAAAAATACTTCAGCCTTTTTAAAGATTCTTTAAAGGGTTAAATTTAAAGGTTTTTTAAAAATTATCTATATTAACACTTTAAAAAATATTTTCAAAGCTTTATTTGCTCCTCCTTTATCCCATTTTGCAAAGCCTGCATTGGGTTAATTATTCAAAATGCATGAAAACAAAAAATAACAGGCTTTAAATACGTACTTGATTTTTTTTTTATAACGATTTTTTCTTTTTTTTTTCTTTTTTTTTATAATTCAATTTTAACCATGGATGTTGATGTCTTATATTTTATCACCAGAGCGAAAAACTTTCAAAATTGTTTTTGTCGCTGGGATAATTTTCATGAGGTCAGTAACAGCCATTTATGGACAGACATATGTGTTTTTCCATTCCTATTACTGAAATCAATACTCAAAAAACAATTTTAGTGATCTAAAAGTTCACTTCTTGAAGTAAACCGATCTTCATTGCTTCGTAGTAAAGGACGTCATTTTAGGTAGATTTCGTATGAAATACTACCCATTAAATTCTACCCTATGTTGGAATTTCTGAAAATTTTTTGCAGATCTACACCGATCATGACCCCTAGAACCCAAAACCTCCCTCAGTAAAGAACTTTTATATCACTTTCTTCTGGCCACGAAAACTTCCACAATTCTGCACAAATCTGTTCCAAACTCGTACATAAAATCAAGGTGCATACAATATAGGTCAAGTTCGTTAATGGGCAAAATCGGACCAAGGGGATGGAAATAGCGAGGGGTTTTGTGAAAACCGAAAAAAACCCCCATAACTTCTTAATTTTTGTACATATCAAATCAATTTGACGTTTTTATTACTTCCAAAAATAGGGCCAAAAATTTATGTATCACAGATTTTTGATAAAATTAACAATGGGCTCAAGGGGCGCAAAAAATAGGGTTTTTGGGAGAAAAAAATTCATAACTTCGTCAATTCTCTAGCTATCAAATCCAATTAATTTTACTATAAATCTCCTTAATATTATCTACAACTTTTATATTCACAAGTTTTTGATAGGACCAATTCATACCGCAAAATAAATAAATAAATAAACAAAAAAAAGGGGGAGGGGGTTGAAGAAGAAGAAAATTCATAGCCCCGTCAATTCACAAGATATAAAATCCCCATGAGTTTATCATATATCTTCTTGATATTGTCTACAACATTTATACAGACAAGTTTTTGATAGGACCAATTCTGACAGCAAAAACAAATTAAAAAAACATAGAGGATGGAGAAAAAAATATCGTATTACACAAATCCAAACTGCTCATTTTTTGACTCATTGTTAAATTCATTTTAGCTCTCAAACGCATCCAATTGGTAGATTCTCTTATTCAGAAACTACCGTAATGATCGATTTTTTGATAGAGTCAGAATATATTTCACAAAATGGTGTCAAAGTGGGCATTTTTAATAGAATTTTCCGAAGCGATTGTGTTAGAAACGAAAAATATGGTCCTACTGAGAAAATAATTGTTTATAAATCAAGTTCTAATTAATTGAATGAAAAAAAAAAAATAAAAATACACAGGTCGCTTATAATTCTCATCAAAAATCACGTCAGCAAGTTTCATATTTTTCTATGAAAAATTAATCTGAAAATGTGCCAGAAAATTTCGAGTTGTTGAGCATGAAAAAGTGTTTTTTTTAATACCGCCTTAACATGATTCTTATAAAACCAGCTGTTATATAAAAATGAAATAAAAACTCGTCAAAAGCGACCAGATAAAACTGTTAAAGTGGGTTTATCTCTAGTCATGATTTAGACTTTGTTGGTGAAATTAGTATACTTAACTTTGAAATCTACCTCCGCCTATAGGCCGGGACGGCAGGGATTTTATTATTATTACTATTATTATTATTATTCATTGCAATTGAAATGCAATAATCGTGATTTTCAAAAACAGTAAACATCACAATAATTTCAATTCTTTTCCATGCGATTTGTTTACTTTAGAAAAGAAATTTTTTATTTCGATAACTGCAATTGTATACATTTTAGAAGGTAGCTAATTTCTCAAAAATTATTTATTTTACGATATTTTTTAAATATAAGTTTTATGCAAATTTATTGAAAAAATAATTTTGATTAAAAATGATCACTTGGCATATGAAACGCGAAGCAGTCAGCCCCCTATCTGTTAAGGATAATCTCATCATTTGCGATATTGTAATATATGGATTGTAAAATATACAGGTATCTTATTAACCATTTGGAAAAATGGTTATTGTCCTCGTCAGGGTAGGAAATCAAAAGCATATCTGAATCTTTTTATTGGTTTAATCCGCATTTTATTCGTTATCTGATTGGTCTATACAGTAATCTGTATTTCCTTTTACTTTCAACAGAGATGGATACTTCTGTTGCTAGGTTGCCACTATGACAAAAAAGTAATAAAAACTACAACAAAAAAAATAATAATAACTCAGAAACAAATTGAGATACAACTTTCAAACAAATTGCATTTAAAAGTACAATTTTTTCTCTATACGACGGTGTAAAAAGTAATATTGTGGGATGTTTAGAAGTTTAAGAATGAAATTTCATTTAAAATTGGTCGATGGAAAAGCCTTTGCCCGAACAGCCAATGAAATGCTTGGATAATACGTAAGTTTCAGGTGGATAATACGTAAGTTTCAGGAAATCTGACGATTCGCAGGGGATTTTTGTCGCTTGCAATTTGTACGTGTAATAACACTATTAATGTTTAATTCATGGCGTACATAATATATGACGTGCTATTTTTTATGTCTTAAATTTTAGTCTTTGAAAAAATCATTTTCCAAATGGTCGTTTTAATTTGTTAAATTTCTTTTTTTTTTTTTTATCTTTGGCTAGCGTCTCTTTTACTCGGGACGTGGCTGGGAATCTATGAACCTGGCTTCCGCAAAAGAGTCGGAATAAGAGAAGTAAATGTTAAAGTGCTGCGGACGGAAAGAGGCCGCTTGCCGTAGGTAGCTGTATTTTAGTGAGATTGATCGGCGCTAGATTAATTTCGTTATTGTAATTTTTGTTGTAACTCGCTTTTTGTCATCATCTTGTTTCTCGAATATTTGCCGCCTACGGTGACAACGCGATGGTGTCTCTGTTGCACGGTACTTAAGTGGGATTATTCTGGTCATACTTTAATATTTCATCGTTACTGATAGTGAAATTTGAGGAAAATAAATTCTATAAAAGTGAGTCAAATTACAATTACAATATTTGACCCAGACAGGCAATAAACAAATATAAATAACAACGTGGAATAAAACAGACCACGATTCTTTTATATTTATGAACAAATGCATGTACAAGAAGGAATGAATGCGTATAAATTTTAAAATTGCATTTAACGGATGTGTAAATCAACAGTAAACAAGATTAAAAAAAAGTTTATCACTTCATTCTTTACTTCTATCATATTACAAACATACGTGTATTTTACACATATATATAAATATTAGGCGTATATAATAATATCAGCCTCAGAATAACTATATCGATCCCATTTTTCAGAATGTGTCCCAGTACTTTAAGTATTTATCCTGGATGATAAGGAAATTGTGTGTGTTTATTCTGAAACTGTCTTTCCGTATATCCTGATTCATCCTAAAGTTTTACATAACGTACTTCTGCCATATTACAAACATATGTGTATTTCAAACATATATATTTTATACATATATGAATATGAGCCTGAGAATGGCTATATCGATGCAATTTGCAAGACTGCATCCCGGATGGTTAAATATTTATCTTGGACGATAAGGAAATTCTTTGTGTTTATTCTGAAACTGTCTTTTTGTGCATCCTGATTCATCCTAAAATTTTACATGATATCAATCTTTACTTCTTAGCTCGATCGCTTCCTGCGAGAAACTTGTTTTTTACTGTCCGTAGTACAATATGTATTCGCCACAGATGTATTTCATACATATATATATTTATACATATAGAATATCAGCCTGTAAATGACTTTATCGATGAAATTAATTTTCTATGAGAATGTGTCCCGGATGCTTAAATATTTATCCTGGATGATAGGGATATTCTTTTTGTTTATTCTGATACTGTCTTTTCGTGCATCCTGATTCATCCTAAAATTTTACATAATGTCAATCTTTACTTCTATCATATTTACTTCTATCATACGTGTATTTCACACATATATATTCTTATAAATATATTAGAATATCAGCCTGGGAATCGATCCCATTTCTCAGTATTATCCCAGATACTTAAACATTTATTCTTAATTATAAGGAAATTCTTTGCGTTTATTCTGAAACTGTCTTTCCATCCATACTGATTCATCCTAATTTTTTACATAATATCAATCTTTACTTCTATCATATTGCAAACATGCGGTTATTTCACGAATACATATTTTTATACATAATATTAGAATATCAGCATGAGAATGACTGTATTGATCCTATTTCTGAGAATGCGTCCCAGATACTTAAATTAATGATAAGGAAATGCTTTCGTTTTTGTTCTGAAACTGTTTTTCCATCCATTCTGATTTGTCCTAAATTTTTACATAATATCAATCTTTACTTCTATCATATTACAAACATGCGGATATTCCACGAATACAAACTTTTATACATAATATTAGAATATCAGCTTGAGAATGACTATATCGATCCTTTTTTTGAGAATGCGTCCCAGATACTTAAATATTTATTCTTAATGATGAGGAAATGCTCCGTCTTTATTCTGAAACTGTCTTTCCATCCATCCTGAATCATCCTAAATTTTTACATAATATCACTCTTTACTTCTATCATATTAAAAACACGCGGATATTTCACGAATACAGATATTTATACCTAATATTATAATATCGGTCTGAGAATAACTATATCGATCCCATTCTCGAGAATACGCCCCAGATACTTAATATTTATTCTTAATGATAAGGAAATGCTTCGCCTTTAATCTGAAACTGTCTTTTCATCCATAGTGATTTATCCTAAATCTTTACATAATATCAATCTTTACTTCTATCATATTAAAAACACGCGGATATTTCACGAATACAAAGTTTTATACCTACTATCAGAATATCAGTCTGAGAATAACTATATCGATCCTACTTTCGAGAATGAGCACCAGATACTTAAATATTTATCCTGCTTGATAAGCAAACGCTTTGTATTTATTCTGAAACTATCTTCACATGCATTCTTACTCATCCTTACGCTTTACACAAAGTTAGTCTTTACTTTTATCAAATTATAAGCAAATGCGTATTTAATCCACATATATTTTCATACATATATTAGACTATCAGCCTGACAATGATTTCCTTCATATCCGTCATATTCCGTTTATTTTATTTTAACGTTAGACATTATTAATAACGCTCTTATTTTTCAACAACGATCAAAATTACTCAGCCACAACATCTGATATTTTCTAAAATAAACTGGCTGACGTTTTATTTAAATATAATTTTAATACATGAATTTTAATGCGTACCTTCCGTTTATTGGTAATTCGGTGCGCTACGTACATATTTCATTATGGTACGATTGTTGTAAAATCCTTCTACGATGCTCATATCACATTGTGTATTCAATTTTTTAGGTGATCTTTTAGTTATGGTACTGGACCCAAGGTGAGAGTCGCCTGATTCGACTCCTGTGTGTAGCTTCCATGTTTGTTGCATTTCTGAAAATAGATCTCAGTTATGGTGAACCACATAAGCTAAATATGTACTGTTCTTTTTCGAAAGCCTTGCTTAGCACTCTGGACGATTCTACTATACAAAGGGATGTTACACTGAGATGGGCTTTTTACGAAGTTCTACTTCGTCGTTCCCGTCTACGTTGTCACTGACATTGGCAATTACTTGTTTGTTTTTTTTTACTTTCGATCAAAGTTAAAAATTTTATTAATATCTCATTTTAATTCAAATTAAAACTTCTATATTTAGTGTTCAAATGGCTAGTTCGAGTAGAAATAAATCTTTCAGGAGTGGTAGTAAGAAAATTATATATAATATCATTCAATTTTGCGATCAAGCCGCAGAAAAAAGGAGAATTAATTGTTCCGATAGTTCATTCTACAAAACGAGCCAGTCAAATTGCCGGTACTTCTGGTAGTACAATTAAGAAGATTCCCCGAGAAGCAGGAGATGGCCTGTTAATCCTGTTTTTTGTTCACCTAAAAAAAGAGTTAAAAAGAATATCTTGAAAAAACAGGTGAAGATGAACGTGATTGCAGCGTTATTAGACAAACTGTAAACGATTTTTATATCAAGAAGAAAACAATCCCGTATTTGAATAAAATGCTTCCTGTTTTAAAAGAGGCGAACAATTTTAGTTGGAATAAAGATACTTTGCGTCTGACGAAAGTAACACTGACTATGATATTGAAGCCATTCATACCGGAGATAGTGAAGCTACAATTTCAGCAGATGAGGAGGATGACATTTAAAGGTATATTTTAACAAATAAGCTCTTTTAATAAAATTTGCAAATAAATAAATAAATAAATAATTTTGTTTCGCGAAAAGCAAAAATGTTTTATAATTTGTAAAAAATTTTAAGCGTTTTCGTTTTTTATAAATATTAACAGCAAAAACGTTTTTACATAAATCAATATTATTTCCCTAAAAGCGCATTCTTTAAAAATGCATTTAAACGAACTCCGGTCACCCTTATTTTGATAAAATCAAAGGAGATCTGACGCATGCGCAATAGCGCGGAGGGTTTTGCAATCCGAAAACAAACAGTAGATTTTGTCGTCATATTAAAATATCTGTTCACTTTAAATAGACACTTACCGGATTTTAATATAAAGATATTGAAGTTTAAGTTTAAGAAACCATTTTACTTCACACAAAAATTAAAATTGCAACAGCAAAACATAAACTTATATAACATTTGCAATTTAATCATCGATCATATTTACGACTGGGGGTGAAAACATTTCGTCTAAAAACATAATTTTTTACACTCATTTATTTAAATGAACCTGGTTTTTGTATGTAAAGAGGAAATATTATAACCGATTTTAAACCTATTTCCTGAAATGCTAAAACATTAAAATTACTTTCAAATGTTAATATAACATTTTAATATTTTTAGAACTTAATTATAAATTAACACATTAAACTTAAGTATTTTTCCCTTAGCCAACTACAGGTGATCAATCGCCAAATATTCTCTGTAACTCGTACAATTACATATTAGTTGAAACAACAATGGATTTAACAATGCGCTTAAACGGTCGCCAAAATATACCAAATGGCTGTGAAATTGCAACAATGAAACATTTTAAACGCTAAAAGTGGAAATTTAATTATAGAGAAAAAATGAAGAGTGTAATATTAAATAAATGCAAAAAAAAATTGTAATTTAATAGATTACAACTACTATTTGAAATTTATTTCGTCCACCAAATTCCGTCGCATCCTCTTCAGTAACAAATCGCAGAGATCAAACTTCAGACGACTAAAACCTTTATCGATAAACTGTCCAAGTCCCGTTTCGAGAAGAAAAACAGTTTACAAATCGAAAGCAGTTCCACCGAATCATCCACAGATTGCGACAAATTACCTACGTTGAGCTCAATTTTTCCCGGTTAGAGTCGACCGATTGTAAAACGCCTTGGCTAGTGGACTGGGGCCTCTCGAGACATGCCCTTTTACTATCAATCGATTAAACATTAGATTGTTTCCTTTTTCGCGTTCGTCTTTTATTCTGTAATCGATTTTCATGGGCTACGTAATCAGTTGAAGACTTCGATTTTCATGGGCTACATAATCAGTTGAAGACCTCGATTTTCATGGCCTACATAATGAGTTGAAGACCTCAATTTTTGCTTTGCAAGACGATTTTCATTTCGGCGTCGCTCTTTGGCTTTGGATTTTTCCATATCTGATAATTTGCGCCTACCCATTTTGTAACTTTTTCAATTTTTAACAATTTTATGCCTTTCGATTACCTATTCAAACAATTTTTAACGATTTTATGCCTTTCTATTACCTATTCAAATAAAAATTCTTCTAAAAGTAAAGAACATCATTGAATTTCGTTAAAAAAAATAAAATGTGGGCATCATTTGGTCCCATCCTCGACCGAAAACAACAACCATTTCCAAATGGTTAAAAAAATAACAATAATAAACGCTTTTCCCAATTAATAGTGTAATATTAATTAATTTACTATTATACATTGAAAAAACTGTTTAGAAAAAAAAGAAAACAGTTAAAATGATATTTCAGTTTTTCTTTCTGCTACCCTGCATTAAGGAAGAAGCAGAGAAAAAATATGCATTTTTAAAATAAATTCACTTGCTTGAGCTATCTACTAAGCGTAAAAACGCAGTGAATTTTTCGTAAACGAGTTCGTTGCCTAAGACAAATTAATGTATTTTAACGGAAATTTTTTCCATAGCATAAATTGCAGTTAAAAAATTAGGCTTTGTTTTCAAGATGAACGGTGAATGCTTCTAAAATAATTATTTTTAACAATTTCCAGCATAGTTGAAAAGTAATTATTAAGATGATACCTGCCGCAGAATAATATAAATTTAAAACCAACGTTAAAAACGCCAAGAATATTCAAACTTTGAGCAGACTAGTTTCGGTAGCCCTTAGTATACCGTCCTCAGCGAAAAGAAAAACGGAAACTTGCTCAATTACATAGAGGAGAAGCGGATTCAACTGAGAAGTTCATTAACCAATGGGGAAACAGGAAAATACGGGTATCAGCCAATAGGAGAATAGTATAGTTTCATAAATTACTCTTTTGCTTAATTATTACCAGTATTTTTCGCATTTTTGTTGGCCTTACATATACTATTCAGTAGCTGTATTTCAGTTGTGGCATGAATTTTTAAATTTAATTATGTTTTAAATATTATCTTAGTGTGTATAAATTCTATAGATCATTTACAGGACTGCACGAAAGTTCTTAACAATATCCGTTAATTGGCCTGAAATTGCTGAAAGCAAATTTTCAACTGTGCTATACGTTTAACTGAACTAACTTTTAGCATACTATGTAGTATACATACATATTCACATATATATATACATCATATACAAGGCTGCACAAAAAAACGTATATTGTCACGACTATTAATGGTAATAGAATAAATCGGGTTTTCAAGTGCATTATACATTTTCCAAATATCATCTTTCACGTTATTAAACTGGTTTTGTTATACTAGATTAATTTAACACAATTATTCTAATTGGTAAATAAATCATATTAGATGTAAATTTCCAACTGTGCTATGCGTTTAACTGAACTAACTTTTAGCATACTATGTAGTATACATACAGATTCACATATATATACATCATATACAAGGCTGCACAAAAAATCGTATATTGTCTCGACTATTAATGGTAATAGAAGAAATCGGGTTTTCAAACGCATTATGCATTTTACAAATATCATCTTTCACGTTATTAAACTGGTTTTGTTATACTAGATTAATTTAACACAATTATTCTAATTGGTAAATAAATCATATTAGATGTAAATTTCCAACTGTGCTATGCGTTTAACTGAACTAACTTTTAGCATACTATGTCGTATACATACGTATTCACATATATATACATCATATACAAGGCTGTACAAAAAATCGTATATTGTCTCGACTATTAATGGTAATAGAAGATATCGGGTTTTCAAATGCATTATGCATTTTCCAAATATCATCTTTCACGTTATTAAACTGGTTTTGTTATACTAGATTAATTTAACACAATTATTCTAATTGGTAAATAAATCATATTAGATGTAAATTTCCAACTGTGCTATGCGTTTAACTGAACTAACTTTTAGCATACTATGTAGTATACATACGTATTCACATATATGTACATCATATACAAGGCTGTACAAAAAATCGTATATTGTCTCGACTATTAATGGTAATAGAAGATATCGGGTTTTCAAATGCATTATGCATTTTCCAAATATCATCTTTCACGTTATTAAACTGGTTTTGTTATACTAGATTAATTTAACACATTTATTCTAATTGGTAAATAAATCATATTAGATGTAAATTTCCAACTGTGCTATGCGTTTAACTGAACTAACTTTTAGCATACTATGTAGTATACATACATTTTCACATATATATACATCATATACAAGGCTGCACAAAAAATCGTATATTGTCTCGACTATTAATGGTAATAGAAGAAATCGGGTTTTCAAATGCATTATGCATTTTACAAATATCATCTTTCACGTTATTAAACTGGTTTTGTTATACTAGATTAATTTAACACAATTATTCTAATTGGTAAATAAATCATATTAGATGTAAATTTCCAACTGGGTGAAAAATGTCCGTACTTGATTGTGTTAAATTAATCTAGTGTAATTTCGTATCCAGCGATTTCTGGAGTTCCTTTACCTGAGATTTATTCTGTTGAGCTGAACCAGGTTTCAGACCAGATGCTAGAATCATTAAGGTTAGCTGGGTGAAAAAGTTCCACCAAATTCGTCCGGGATAGCTCAGAGGGCAGAGCACTGGCGGCTTCAGCCAGTAGATCCCCGGTTCGAATCCTGGTCCAGACATTTTTTGCCCAGTTGGAAATGTACATCTAATAGTTTTGTTATAGGTTTCTGAATGCGTTGGAAAGTGTTTCATAATTTATCTCGCACGCCTGATTTTTCGCTCTTGTTTTAAAACTATTATTACTTTTATATATATTTTAAGCACTGCTGCCAAGTATTTTTAATGTGAATCTCAACATTTTCCGAATACAATTATTAAAAAATATATAATTCCTTATTTCAAGCAAACTAAAATACAATGAAGAAAAAAAATCTTTTCTTAGACTACTAATAGCAAAAATAAAAAAATCAAAGATGAATCGACAAATCAGAATCTCCTTCAAATGCACCCACAAAATACCACAAATGCTCTTGAATTCCGCATTCATACAAAGAACCACTAATTGCAAGGTCACAGGAGCACGTTTTACAGATGAAATGACTGTTTGTCATCCAGAGGCTGCTTTGGAACTTTAAATGGGGAAAAAGTCTAGAGAAAAAAATTTCTCCCCGTAAGGGGGCGGGGGGGGGGGACTTTCATGAGCAATTTCTTCTCTTTTTAGAAATCTTATCAAACCTGCAGTGGGTAGAGTTCTGGATTTTAAATTAAATGTCAGACTACCAAAGAAAAACGTAAGCTGTTTCTAACAAAGAAAATTTCTATAATAATGGGCTTTGCTAACGTTTCACTTACCGATTAAATTCTGCAGAGTAATATTATATTGATGTAAATATTGGAAAGGAATATCCCATTAACTATTTAACTATCTATCTGTATTATAAAGTACAAACGTCTCTGTGCGTAAAAGCTGACGTCATTTGCTTAAGCTGTTTCTAACAAAGAAAATTTCTATAATAATGGGCTTTGCTACCGTTTCACCTACCGATTAAATTCTGTAATTTTATATTGAAGTAAATATTGGAAAGGGATATCCCATTAACTATTTATCGATCTGTATTATAAAGGATAAACATCTCTGTGCGTAAAGCTGACGTCATTTGCGTAAGCTGTTTCTAACAAAGAAAATTTCTATAATAATGGGCTTTGCTAATGTTTCACCTATCGATTAAATTTTGCAGAGTAATATTATATTGATGTAAATATTGGAAAGGGATATCCCATTAACTATTTATCGATCTGTATTATAAACGATAAACATCTCTGTGCGTAAAGCTGACGTCATTTGCTTAAGCTGTTTCTAACAAAGAAAATTTCTATAATAATGGGCTTTGCAACCGTTTCACCTACCGATTAAATTCTGTAATATTATATTGATGTAAATATTGGAAAGGGATATCCCATTAACTATTTATCGATCTGTATTATAAAGGATAAACATCTCTGTGCGTAAAGCTGACGTCATTTGCGTAAGCTGTTTCTAACAAAGAAAATTCCTATAATAATGGGCTTTGCTAACGTTTCACCTACCGATTAAATTCTGCAGAGTAATATTATATTGATGTAAATATTGGAAAGGGATATCCCATTAACTATTTAACTATCTATCTGTATTATAAAGTACAAACGTCTCTGTGCGTAAAAGCTGACGTCATTTGCTTAAGCTGTTTCTAACAAAGAAAATTTCTATAATAATGGGCTTTACTACCGTTTCACCTACCGATTAAATTCTGTAATATTATATTGATGTAAATATTGGAAAGGGATATCCCATTAACTATTTATCGATCTGTATTATAAAGGATAAACATCTCTCTGCTTAAAGCTGACGTCATTTGCTTAAGCTGTTTCTGACAAAGAAAATTTCTATAATTATGGGCTTTGCTAACGTTTCACCGATTAAATTCTGCAAGGTAATATTATATTGATGTAAATATAGGAAAGGGATATCCCATTAACTCTCTATCTATCTATATTGTAAAGGGCAAACGTCTGTGTGCGTAAAGCTGAAGTGATTTTGACGGTGGCAACAATAGACTATTCAATTTCTCTGTTACTGCGATTTTTTAATCTTCAAAATATCGCAAATTTTAAATTTTTACATCAAATATAGAAATAAAATTACTTTCAAATGCATTTTCTTTGATAACTGTATCGCAATTTATTTAAAACCTACGTTGCTATTTAATCAGTTTTATTGTTTTCAAAATAATTTTCAAACATGATTTTTATCTCTTTCGCATGCAGACGATTAAGTGAGATAAATCTGCTTGCATTTTAAATAACATAATACGTAGTTAAACTTTGTTTCCAGCTTACACCCCAAACGAAATTAAAACATTCATCAATCAATAAATAAAATAATAAAATATAAATAAAACACAAATTTAAAACATTTAATAGAATAACGCGCTTAAACCACTGAAATGAACAGAATCAAAATGACTGATTTTAAATAATGATCTTTGGCGATTTCTTCTGCTCTCTTAAATCTCTTAATTTCTTAACTCTAGGCACGAGCCCAATACGGAAGTATCGCTTTTAATAAATTTGAAAATTTTACTTGAACGCATTTTTGCTACTTCTCATATAAATATGATTTTCGGTGTTGTTAGTTGACATACTAAAAAAATATAATAAATGTAAAAAATCTAATATAGTTACGAATTTTAATAAAAAAAATTGTTGTTACCCGGGAATCCCGGGTTTATCTCTTTGTTTTATTTAAAACGTTATTTCATTATACACAAAAATATATAATTAGAAAAGGACTTGGGCTTTTTAACGTAAAAGATGAACGCATCAGCTGTCGTTCGATAGCTACAGAGCCCCGATCCCTCCCTATCCGCTTTTTGATGTCTTTAATTTGAGTAATTTCCCTTTTAAATTTGTCCGGTTTTATTTTTATTTTTAATCTAGCTTCTGCTAGAGTCTCTATATACGTGGCTGGGGACTTATGAACCTGGCTTCCGCAAAAGAGTCTGAATATGAGAAGTAAATCTTAAAGGACCGCGGACGGGAAGCGGCCGCTCACCACGGCGAAATCGATCTCGAATTCAAAAATTCGAGAACGGGAAATTTCGGATGTTTGGTCATAGTAGATGTGTGACATTGTAGCGTTTGTTATTAGCCAAAAATGCTGGTAAATACTAGATGAAAGCAGAGCCCATGCCTTTTCGACTTCTTAATGTTATTTTTCAAATATTTGTTACAGTATTAACAAGAAAGAAAAATCATGCATGAAGCACAGATTAGGAAAACAAAACAATTCCTAACACGTCCACAGTACTGTAACGGAATATGACCGTATAATAATGTGTAAGAAGATATTTTAAGAAAATGTTGAAAATTAATTTACAAATGTGTTTCGTGTTTTACAACGGAATTAAATTTTATCAAACCATGTTTACAAAAGTGTTTACAGTGTTTACAAAAAACTGTGAAGTTTACAAAACCTTACAAAAAATATGGCGCTTCTGAAAAGAACTCGACTATCTTATCTACTATGGCCGCTAATTGCTGAAATTCGGTGTTCAGTGGAGTTATACGTTTTCTAACCTGTGCGGGTCTGGCGTACTGTTAATAGTACAAGGCTTTTCATTGAGTATTAATCTGTCTTAACAGTTACTTTTTCCACTATCTACATATAGTCACGGTAGTATATATTTATGTGTTTCTTATTATGACGTCATCTATGGTTTGGCATGTAACAATAATAATAAAAATAAAACTTTACTTAATTCTCTTTACGCCTTTGGCAATTCATTTATTTTAATCACATATTTCACTCTTTAAATTTAAGATATAGGCTACATTACTGAACGAATCATGTGTAAAAACGCAAAAATATTAGAAAGTTGTAATATCAGTTAAATCCTATAGTAATATGATGTTTTCCAAAAGCCCCCCAAAACTCTTCCTTAGCCTACTGGCGTAGGAATGTGAATTGATTAGTACGCTAATGACTACATTCGTTTAATTTCAGACAATGGCGTATTAGTTAAACTTCAATAAATCAATTTGGATAGTTACATTAACATTAAAAACGTAAAAGAAATATTTTTCTCAAAATTGAAAAGAAAATTGGACCCGAAAGGGACAAAATTGTTTATTTAGATGCATTACTATTTCTAACACAATCATACTCATTGGTAAAGTTATCATATGAATTAAAAATTTCCAACTGAGCAAAAAAATGACCAAGCCGTTAATCGAGCCCAGATACCTGACTTACATTGCTAATGCTCTAGAGTCATTCCATAGTAACTTATGTTACATTTAGAACAATTTACCGCGGTAATTTAAAAAAAAATATATTCAAAATGTAAATTTGACATGGTTTGTTAATTAAACCAATTCAAAGCTCAATTTAGATTAAAACTACCTAATATTAGTGTTATTTCTTGAACTGTGACAGTTACGTTTATTACTATGACTGAAATTACTGAAAAACGAATTTAAGTTATCATAAAAAATGTAATTTTCATTCTCATTTTTTAGATAATTTTCATCAAAATTGAGCTTTGGACAGGTTTAATTAAAAAATCATATCATCTTTTCATTTGAATATCTTTTAGTGTTATTTTCTAATATTACTGTAGTAAATTGTTCTAAATGTAACGTAAGTTACCATGGAATTGCCCCTTACCGTTTAAGCTATCTGGGCCGACAACCGGCGAGCATATTTCGCTCAGATAAACTTATTGGTAATAACATCTGATCTGTCATGTAGGCTGCTCAACAGAATAAACCGCAGGTAAAGGAACTTCATATAAACGATACATAGCTATACTACTACTTTTAACACAATGATACTGATTGGTAAAGTTGTCATACGAATTGAATATTTCAAACCGAGCGAAAAAACGCACAAACTGGAAATTATTTAGATGACCTTTTTTTTTTCCTTCTTAAACAGTGGAGTTCTGTTACAATATTCTGAATGTGTTGGAAAGTGTTTTACAATACACGCATGATGTTTGTTTCTTTTTATAATTGTAACTACAACCGTTCACAAATTAATCATTTCGAAAACTTATACGTTTAAACGGTAAAGTTTTGTTACAATGTTCTGTTTGATAGTGTTTCTCAATGTATGTGCAACGCATGATTTTTATATTTTCGTTATAATCGTAGCTACAACAATTGATAAATTAATCATTTAGAAAAATTTTACCCTTTACACCATGTATAACCATTTAATTTTTTTTAGAAATTGCAAATTTCTGCAATTGCAAATTTTCAAAATTTATCATAAAATCAAATAATCAACTGATTTCAGAAGTGCAACTTTATTTTCTAGAATTATTTGAATTCTGATTCAGGAATATTCTGTTACAAGTCAAAGAGAATTTAAACGTAAACTAGTTGGATGTGCCAATCCCAAAACTTTCTTCTATCTCATATATTTTCATGTTTCAAAATGTTGTTATAGTTGTCAATATTTCATTTTTATTAGTTCAATACAATATAAACTTTGACTTTCATCTAAAATTTCTGCTTCAGTCAATGAATCGGAGTAAGAATGAGTTAATATCGATCATGATATTTATTAAAATCACGAATATACGCGAACAGTCGGCTTATCAGGATGGGAAATTCCCGTCGATTCACGATTCACTAGTGTAGAATAGGACTAAGAAAAATTATGAAGATTACACAAAAATCGCTGCTACAGCGCCCCCTCCCGGCGGAATTTTTCCACATTCAGGGAGGACCTTCTTGCCATGGCCAAAAACATACACAAAAAATTTGGTTAAATTCTACGCGTAACTTCATACACTTTTCGAAGGTATAATATTGAAAATAACACAAAAATAGCTATTACAGCGACCCCTTCCGGCGGAAATTTTTCCAAATTCAGGAAGTACCTTCTTGCCATTATCAAAAACATACACAAAAAATTTGGTTAAATTCTATGCGGAACTTCATACACTTTTCGAAGGTATAATATTGAAAATAACACAAAAATAGTTATTACTGCGCCCCTACCTGCGGACTTTTTCCAAATTAAGGAAGAACCTGCTTGCCATAGTCAAGAACTTAAAAAAAAAATGGTTCAATTCTATGCGTAACTTCGTACACTTTTCGATGGTACAATATTCAAAATCACACAAAAATCGTTATTACAGCGCCCCCTTCCGGCCGATTTTTTCCAAATTAGGGGAGGACCTATAGTCAAAAACTTAAAAAAAAAAAAATTGGTTCAATTCTATGTATAATTTCATACACTTTTTGATAGTACAATATTCAAAATCACACAAAAATCTCTATTACAGCTCACTCTTCCGGTGGATTTTTTTCCAAATGAAGGAAGGTTTTGCTTGCCATAGCTAAAAACTTAAAAAAAAAAAAAAAAAGTTCAGTTTTATGCGTAACTCTATACACTTTTTGATGGTACTATGACGACAGACATACGGACAGATTGACATTTTCTATAAACATGTTTTTTGGTATCTCTGACCCTGAAACATGCAAATCCGTCGAAAACTGGAAGTCGAAGAAAATTTAGATTACAATACTTTCTTCTATTGAAGATAGAAGAAACAAATGCGAAAACAAAAACGAAAACAAAAGAAATCTTCTATTGAAGATAGAAGAAACTAAAAAAGGAGTGTAAATAAACCTATACACGGATTATAAATAAACCTATAAAAAAAACAGGGTAGCTCAAAATAATTCGATTATCGTATAGCTAACCGATGAAATCGCGTTAATTTTTGCAAGTGGGTGTTCAACTATGTTATGCGTTTTCAAAATTGTTTGTTTAGATATCTTCTTTTACCTTATTAAATGACCAAATTCTGCTACAATATTCTGAATGCGTTGGAAAGTGTTTCATAATCTATGCGTGACGCATATTTTTTCGTTCTTTCTTTTTACGGCCGTTCACGAATTAAACATTGGGAAATTTATGCGATTTGTACCATACATAACCATCTTATGTTTCATGGAAATTCTTGTTTAAAAATTTATCATAAAATCGAATAATCAAATGTTTTCAGAAGTGCAATTTTAGTTTCTAGTATAATTCAAATTCTGATTCGGCAGTTTTCTGTTACAAGCCAATCAGAATTTAAACTTGAGATCACGATGTGACGTGCATATAAATCTATAAAAAATACAGGGCTGCTCAAAAGAATTCCAAAATGTTATCGCTAATTGTTGAAATCACGCTAATTGCTGCAAGTGAGTGTATAAATGTGTTTATGCGTATTCCAAATTGTCTGTTAGTTATATTTTTGAAACGGTAAAATTCCGTTATATTATTCTGAATATGTTGGAAAGTCTTTCATAATCTATGCGTGACGCATAATTTTTCTTTCTATGAATGTGCATAAACCTTTTCAAAAATTAAACGTTCGGAAAACTTAATGCGTTTTGCACCATTACATAACCATTTTATGTTTCATAAGAATTCCAATTTCAAAATTCATCGTAAAATCGAATATTCAATTTTTCTCCGAAACGGCAATCTTATTTTTTAGAATTATTAAAATTTTGATTCAGCAGTTTTGTGTTACAAGGTAGCCAGAATTTAAACACCAGAAGACGATTTTTAAAGGCCTTGATTTTTCTGCTACATTCATCCGAAACTTGTGAAATTCTGCTATTCCCGAGACTTGTAATTAGCACTCTAAATACAAATGTGTTCGTGGCTAAAACTTCTAGCTAAAACACAAAGGAATTAGTTTTATCCGGTAATAGAGACATATTTTAGTCGTGACTAATGCATTTTTAATGTTAAAATCGGAACAAAGGGAAATGTTGATGATATTCTGGAATATATCTCTTGTCTTATGATTTAGGGGATAACATTTGAATGAAATAAAGGATTCAGTGAAGCAATGTGACAAATATGGATGTTGTTTTGGTTTAAATGTATCTTTAATGACGCTCTAGATGTACAAAGTTTCCAAATGCTATACCAGCCTTTTTGCGATAATTAAAGCTATTTTAAAATAATTTGTAACTTTATTAGTTCCAGGAAATGTATCAATTTGTTATTTTAAATCGTTAAAGCGGGCATACTGTTAAAGTAAATTCTTCCATCATTAAAAAAATATATCTAGAAAGTGAGAACGCTACTCAATTAAAGTGAAATATTTCTCTAATTCTAATCAAATTCATATTTTAACGATTGATCTTTTTTCTAAATTAGATGTACAAATTTTTAAAATGTTATACGAGACTCTTTGCGATAATTAAGGCCTTTTAAAATAATTTGTATCTATATTAGCTTCAGAAAATATATCAATTTGTTATTTCAATTTTTAAAGTAGGCATACTGTTAAGTGAGTTCTTAGGTCATAAGAAAACAAGAAAGAAAAAATCATGCGTCAAGCATAGATTATGAAACACTTTCCAACACATTCAGAATAACGTAACAAAACTTTTAATAAGTTGAAATATCATATCTAATTGAACCATATTTGGCATTTAAAATCCCAATTTCTGGAACTACCATCCACAGCCGGTAAATTATCCGAATTCTTATAACAGCCCTGTATATTATAGATAGATTTGTATATATAAACTACGCAAACTTAGTTCAGTTAGGAAATGCATACTACAGTTGAAAATTACCCTTCAGCAATTTCTGCACATAAGGAAAATGATACGTGAATTTTTTGTGCAACCCTGTATACGAGGTATAGAATATATACACGAGTAACATGCAAAAAATTAGTTACATTTAAAAGCGCATACTGAAATTAAAAACGCGCGTCCCGGAATTATTGTTCAAAGACTGTACTGCAACCGATATATTTTGTATGTCCTTATAAAAGAACTATAAATGCTATGAATGCCTATTATAATCATCTTGTACGTAAATTCAGTGATTTATATCCATTTCAATACATTTAAAATAGCGTAATGTCATTAAAATCCACTTCAAACAATTTTTCCCCCATTGATCCTAATGTAACGGAATTCTTTTGAGTGACCCGTAAATGAACTATTAATGCTACACACAACATATTCAATACCGAAGATGCCATGGTAAACATCATTAACATATATCAATTTCATGAATATCGGGGCTATTTACGGGAGTTAGACAGTAGGCAGACAGACAGACAAACCAACATCATAAACACTTTTCAACGATGTGGGAAAGTGATAGCAATACTCAATTGAAGTGAAATATTTCTCAAATTCAGTAAAGTTTCATGTTTTATTGATTGATTTTTTTCTTTCGAAAATAGTTTAACCGAGCATTTATTGGCATTGCGAAGGAGAAAAAAATATTATCTACATATCCTTTTATATATAAAAAATAGTTTTGATTTGGAAATGGACCAATGAAAATCTGCGTAGATATTCCCGGCAGATCGGCATCCAATTTGAATGCTTAAGCATGGCCTTTCTTCGTTAATATTAAGAAAACTGTTGCATACAAAAATATGAAAATTGATAGTATTATAGAGAAATGTTTGATAAACACGCTGATGCAGACAGTTTTCAAATCGAAGAATTATTTTAAGATATATTTATTGCCAAAGTTGGACAAAATCGTTCCATTAAAAAACTTTTATAGGAGCAAAATCTGTACATAGGAATTTAATCATTTTTAGATCATTTTATGCGTCAGAATTTCCCGGTGTGCAGACTGCATTTAGTTTTTTAATTTGACTCATTTTTTTCAGGTTTATTTCTATTTTAAATTCAAATTTTCAGCATTTCGAGAGACATTTTTTACATATTTTAGGAAATTGTATTAATTTAAACCGTTGCCAACTGTATAAACTGCGCAAACAATAATGTTTGCTTCAAATTAAAAATTTATTTTACACGTGACTATTATAAACAGAAAATATAAAAAGCAGGAGCTCATTGAAAATTTCGTCATAAAAACTATATTTACACGTGAATTTTAAAAGAGAAACAATATTGTTAAAAAATAAATTCATTAACATGCGTTAGAAGTCTTAAATAGGAGAATTTACGTCACATTTACGTCACATTACACTCATTACGTAAAATGAGCAAAAAATAATATTGCAAAACAGTTTAAATTTAAACATTGCGCGAGACATTTATTTGATATTTTAAGATGATCATAATATTTCATTTCTAACAAAAGTATTTTTACGTGAATATTAAAAAGAGAAAGAAAATTACGCCAGATTATAATTGTCAGATTCAAATTATAATTCAGCCTTCCGAAATCTTTTTAAAGCCGATCAAATTAGCGTGCTGTTAGAGTCTACGGTGTCTGAACGGGGGTTGACGAGCATAGCTCGTAGAAGGCAGAGCCCACTAATTAACTAAAAGAAAATGCTTGGATGGTGTAGATTCTATTAAATGCTGTAGATTCTATACAGTGCTACACAAAAGGATTCGTAACCATAGCGATGCATCAACGTGACTGGCTTAAAGGCGGCTTTTAATTGAGCCCTTTGAAATTGAACTATATTTTGAATACTAAAAGCAGTTTGTATAATATAAATAAAAGCATATACAGGGTATTTAAAGAACTATGCACCTAATCTTGTAGGGTTGATAATGTCTTGAATTGTGATTTCAGTTGTTTTAACTATGTTATAACCTGAATAAAATCTTAAGTTAATATGTTTCTCATAAAAAATCTGTTGCTAATATGCAGGGCTGTACAAAAGATTTCAAGTACGTTTCCGTATATTGCTAGAAGGTGAATTTCGAACCTACAGTGCATTTTATTACTAAACAAAGTTTTAGTATACTATGTAGAATAGATACAAGTAAAAATTAAATTAAAAAAATTAAAAAACCCGCGAACTAATTAATTATTTCTCATCGATGTGAAACTATTTTTTATATTACTTACCTATATTTTTAATTTACTTTTATTGATGACTTTTAAGTTGTGTTTAATTGTTAGTTCCTATCTATAAACACTGTTTTCATGAGGCCTATAAATGTCTATGAAGATTATGAGTTGCAGTAAAGCTAGATATCCTACCTACACAACTTCCAGGTTGTGTAATATTTAAACGGAGCTTCTGACTGTAAAATAGTCAATGAAACATCGTTTTCATTTTGAAAGACCTATTCAATGACACGCCACTCAATAGGGTGCGTAAAATTGCTTTTTCGTCTCTACCGCCATTTTGTATTTATAATAACAAAACCCAGCCTATAACCATCAGACGGTTAAGACGAATCGATAGAGACCTCATTCATTAAAATCCACCTAGCCGTTGGGATGTTTCGAGGGTATAAAGAAATCCACATACAAAGATAAGCGTGAAACACATAACCCTTCTTGGCAGTCCGGTAATAAATATGTAGATTAAATACTGGGCTGCACAATAGAATTGGTCTATTTTTTCGGCTATGGACGGTAATTACCGAAATTTGGTTTTCCAATGTGTTGCTTTTCCTAAAATGCTTATACTTACTTATATATATATATACCTTATTAAACAGCAAAGTTTCGATAAATAATTCTGGAAATGCGAAAAGTGTTTCATAATCCATGCTTGATGCATGATTTTTTTTTTTTAAATAACTAACGGTACTAAAATAAGATTGCTTTTGAAGAAAAACAAAAACATTTAAAATATCGATATTATTAACTTTTATTTTAAAAAAGTTGACAACAACAAAGAGTTATTGAAATTTTTCAGCAGTTACCAAAAATAAATAATATTCACGAAAAGCTTAAAATTATTGAACAGTTATAATAAATCTATTATAAATGAGTAAAGTATTTAAAAAAAAAAAAAGATTGCAAAGAATAAATAAATAATATATTATATAAATAATATAAAAGAATAGAAGTTTATAAGAAGTTTTTAAGAAGTTTATAAAAGAATAAATCTATTATAAACGAGTAAAGTAAAAAAAAAATAGATTGCAAATAAAAGAATAAATCTATTATAAATAAGTAAAATAAAAGAAAAAAAAAAGATTGAAAATAAAAGATGGCAAAATAAATCAAATATTTAAATTAAGCCACTAATACGTTTAATTCATCTTTTGAAATATGCTGACATAAAACTTTTCTCACAAAGATAAATATCAGTAGAAAAATTCAGAAACTCAGTAGTTTAATTTATTTTGTTTGTCAATCAAGCGGACAAGATAGTCTTATCAATTCGAGTTAAAAAACGAATTAGGATAAGCAATTGTAAATTTTATTCTAAACAACTGGTAAATTATGATGTTTTCTTTAGATATTGTTAAGTAATTGTAGTGTACAAGAACGAATTAGGATAAGCAATTGCAAATTTCATTCTGCCCGTGTGATATGATTATGAATTGAGTACAATGTGATGATTTCCGTAGAAAGTAAGGAATGACTTTGAAACTTTGAAACATACAGAACAACGGATGGCAATTTCGATAACAATATACATTTTTTCTTTTCTTTGGCAAACTTATTAATTTAATTTTACAAAATCATCTTTGTCGTAATGATTCTATTTATTTTAATTCATGTTATTTTATAATTATAGCAGTAATGTAAAATGACTAAATAATTTAAATATTTAATTAAACATGTTCATTCTTTTCAGTATTACTGTATTAATTTTCTGTCACATATTTTTGTCACTAGTTATCATACTATACAATATTTGTGAAAAATATTTTTTTAAACCACTGTGCTGGAATGCTACAGATATACTTAGGCAATCTGATAAAAAAAAAAAAAAAAAAAAAAAAAAAAAAAAAAAAAGCGTTTATAATGTTTCTTGTAACAACTGTGATTTATCTTATATTGGTCAAACGAAAAGAAATCTTGAAATCCGTTTAAAAGAACACTCACGTTATGTAATTAATCAAAAAATTTCTAAATCTGCTACTGCCAAGCACTCTTGGGATTCCGACCATAGTTTTAACTTTCAAAATGCTAAAATTATCTTTAATGCCAGAAGTATCTCTGAATTGGACTTTCTTGAAAATTTAGCTATTTATCTTAATCGTGAAGTTATTGTTAATGATAATTCTGATTCCACAATGCTCTCTGCAGCTTGGAAAAACCTTTTCAGTACTACCATATAATTTATTTTTTGTATTAATTAATTTTAGTCTTTTTTGTATATTTAATTCATTTATTTATTTTTTAATTTCACGTGTTTCCATATTTTAATATATGTGTGTGTTTTCATTTTATTACAATTTATTTTTCATTTCATATACTTTTTTTTCAATTTGCTTTCTTACTCCCCTTCGAGTCTGTGTGTTTTAATTATACTCATCGGTGATTGGCTGTTGTCTACTGCTTTCCTAATGGATATTCATTTCTAATTTCTTATTGGCTGTTTCTTCAGAATGTTCCCCTTCCTTATCTCTCATTTCAGTCTTGCTGCTACTTTGCTAGTAGAAGCACGTCTTCTTTGTGCCTGACGAAGAAAGACTCAGATCTTTCGAAAGGCCTAGGGCATTTAAAAGTTTTTGATGGTGTTTTAAGGAGATCTTTTAGTTCTCATCTTAATTACTTTGGATTTATCAGCATTACACTGCAAATTTGTTTATCCTACAATTATTGAATTATTTTAATTTCTAAAATGGTTTACAGTTATTTATTTTAACAAGATTCATTATCTTCTTTATTTTATAAATTACATCCAAAGACATTTTCTCTAAATTACATAAAATTAAGTCTCACCATATACTCCTCGCCTAAGGCAAGGCACAAATTCATACAACAAGAAAATAATCGAATGAATAAAGGAATACTTATACCTGGCTCTCATTGGTCAGGAATATGGGGTTGTTGTAATATGGAGTAATTCTTATATGCTAAATGTTCATTGAAAAAAAAAAAAAAATAGAGTTTATATTTTGCTACGAAAACTTACGAAAATTTGCAATTCATCTCTTGCGTTTTTCCGAAGCACAAAGACAAAAAAAAAAAAAAAAAAAAAAAAAAAAAATGATAGCAGTTATCTCAAAATATGGACACTAAAAAAATCACCGCTGACGTACAAGTCGGCTGGTTATTTATTATTATTATTATTATTTTAGGATCAAGTGAACTACTCTTGATCATAGCTAGCATACATTTGATTACATGGGCGAGAAAAACATATGTATAAAAAACATAGCATAGACATTATTTTCCTACAATTATTGAATTATTTTAATTTCTAAAATGGTTTACAGTTATTTATTTTAACAAGATTCATTATCTTCTTTATTTTATAAATTACATCCAAAGACATTTTCTCTAAATTACATAAAATTAAGTCTCACCATATACTCCTCGCCTAAGGCAAGGCACAAATTCATACAACAAGAAAATAATCGAATGAATAAAGGAATACTTATACCTGGCTCTCATTGGTCAGGAATATGGGGTTATTGTAATATGGAGTAATTCTTATATGCTAAATGTTCATTGAAAAAAAAAAAAAAAAAAGAAAGAAATAGAGTTTATATTTTGCTACGAAAACTTACGAAAATTTGGAATTCATTTCTTGCGTTTTTCCGAAGCACAAAGACAAAAAAAAAAAAAAAATTATAGCAGTTATCTCAAAATATGGACACTAAAAAAATTACCGCTGACGTAGAAGTCGGCTGGTTATTTATTATTATTATTATTATTTTAGGATCAAGTGAACTACTCTTGATCATAGCTAGCATACATTTGATTACATGGGCGAGAAAAACATATGTATAAAAAACATAGCATAGACATTATTTTCCTACAACTATTGAATTATTTTAATTTCTAAAATGGTTTACAGTTATATATTTTAACAAGATTCATTATCTTCTTTATTTTATAAATTACATCCAAAGACATTTTCTCTAAATTACATAAAATTAAGTCTCACCATATACTCCTCGCCTAAGGCAAGGCACAAATTCATACAACAAGAAAATAATCGAATGAATAAAGGAATACTTATACCTGGCTCTCATTGGTCAGGAATATGGGGTTGTTGTAATATGCTAAATGTTCATTGAAAAAAAAAAAAAAAAAGAAAAAAGAAATAGAGTTTATATTTTGCTACGAAAACTTACGAAAATTTGGAATTCATCTCTTGCGTTTTTCCGAAGCACAAAGAAAAAAAAAGAAAAAAAAATGATAGCAGTTATCTCAAAATATGGACACTAAAAAAATCACCGCTGACGTACAAGTTGGCTGGTTATTTATTATTATTATTATTATTTTAGGATCAAGTGAACTACTCTTGATCATAGCTAGCATACATTTGATTACATGGGCGAGAAAAACATATGTATAAAAAACATAGCATAGACATTATTTTCCTACAATTATTGAATTATTTTAATTTCTAAAATGGTTTACAGTTATATATTTTAACAAGATTCATTATCTTCTTTATTTTATAAATTACATCCAAAGACATTTTCTCTAAATTACATAAAATTAAGTCTCACCATATACTCCTCGCCTGAGGCAAGGCACAAATTCATACAACAAGAAAATAATCGAATGAATAAAGGAATACTTATACCTGGCTCTCCTTGGTCAGGAATATGGGGTTGCTGTAATATGGAGTAATTCTTATATGCTAAATGTTCATTGAAAAAAAAAAAATAGAGTTTATATTTTGCTACGAAAACTTACGAAAATTTGCGATTCATCTCTTGCGTTTTTCCGAAGCACAAAGACAAAAAAAAAAAAAAAAAAAAAAAAAAAAATGATAGCAGTTATCTCAAAATATGGACACTAAAAAAATCACCGCTGACGTACAAGTCGGCTGGTTATTTATTATTATTATTATTATTTTAGGATCAAGTGAACTACTCTTGATCATAGCTAGCATACATTTGATTACATGGGCGAGAAAAACATATGTATAAAAAACATAGCATAGACATTATTTTCCTACAATTATTGAATTATTTTAATTTCTAAAATGGTTTACAGTTATTTATTTTAACAAGATTCATTATCTTCTTTATTTTATAAATTACATCCAAAGACATTTTCTCTAAATTACATAAAATTAAGTCTCACCATATACTCCTCGCCTAAGGCAAGGCACAAATTCATACAACAAGAAAATAATCGAATGAATAAAGGAATACTTATACCTGGCTCTCATTGGTCAGGAATATGGGGTTGTTGTAATATGGAGTAATTCTTATATGCTAAATGTTCATTGAAAAAAAAAATAAATAAAAAATAGAGTTTATATTTTGCTACGAAAACTTACGAAAATTTGCAATTCATTTCTTGCGTTTTTCCGAAGCACAAAGACAAAAAAAGAAAAAAAAAAAAAAAATGATAGCAGTTATCTCAAAATATGGACACTAAAAAAATCACTGCTGACGTACAAGTTGGCTGGTTATTTATTATTATTATTATTATTTTAGGATCAAGTGAACTACTCTTGATCATAGCTAGCATAGATTTGATTACATGGGCGAGAAAAACATATGTATAAAAAACATAGCATAGACATTATTTTCCTACAACTATTGAATTATTTTAATTTCTAAAATGGTTTACAGTTATATATTTTAACAAGATTCATTATCTTCTTTATTTTATAAATTACATCCAAAGACATTTTCTCTAAATTACATAAAATTAAGTCTCACCATATACTCCTCGCCTAAGGCAAGGCACAAATTCATACAACAAGAAAATAATCGAATGAATAAAGGAATACTTATACCTGGCTCTCATTGGTCAGGAATATGGGGTTGTTGTAATATGCTAAATGTTCATTGAAAAAAAAAAAAAAAAGAAAAAAGAAATAGAGTTTATATTTTGCTACGAAAACTTACGAAAATTTGGAATTCATCTCTTGCGTTTTTCCGAAGCACAAAGAAAAAAAAAAAAAAAAAAAAAAAAAAATGATAGCAGTTATCTCAAAATATGGACACTAAAAAAATCACAGCTGACGTACAAGTCGGCTGGTTATTTATTATTATTATTATTATTTTAGGATCAAGTGAACTACTCTTGATCATAGCTAGCATACATTTGATTACATGGGCGAGAAAAACATATGTATAAAAAACATAGCATAGACATTATTTTTTTTTTATGTATGTATAAATACAATAAACTCCCGACTATCCGGCCTAATGTGGCGAAATGGTAGGCCGGATAAAGAAAAACCGGATGCCGGCGTTCTAAAAATATTTACTAACTTCGTTGCCCCCCCCCCCATGATATTAAAAACACATGTTACACATATTAAGATAAATTTTATTTATACAGTGCATACCGTTTCTAAAGAAGCAAAACATTCGCATAAAACGTAATCCCAATTCTTCAAAAAATGAGCAAATCTTGTTTTACTGTTTATTAATAAATGAGTGCACAAATATGAAAAGTTATGTATAAGATAAGAGTCAAAACTTACAATTTTTATTTTTTGAAAAGTCCTTAATAGAGGACTATTTCTCCCTGTTAGCCCACTTGCGCGACGCAATGTCCCTCCATTTACGCAAGTAGATGATATCAGGTGGCGTCCATTCTTGCTAGCTAATGTACTTCAGTGCTGGCACTATAGTCTTGAACCCTTGCGAATGTGGGAGGAGATCTTTTCTGCAATCCTTTGAATCTTTTTCGTCTGATATTTCTCCCTCTGTAAATACTTCTACAATATCACTTTCAATTAATTCATGAATTCCGTCGTTTGCCATCCATTCTGTAATGTCTTCTGCATTCACATCGTCAGAACCTGGTACATTTTTCAGCAACGGAAGAAGCTTATCGTCCAGTTTCCCACACGAATTTATGCTTATCTCTTTGGTCCAAAAGGATGTTCCAAGAGCTTGCAATTACTATGTTTGGAATTTCTCCCATACTTTTCGCACCCGCCCGGACGGAAATCTGCCTGCCTTAGCCGTTTGCAACATTTCTGATTTTTTTTAATAGGCCGGATAGTACGGAGGGCCGGATAGTCGCGAGCCGGATAGTCGAGAGTTTACTGTAATTACAAATACGTGAATTAAAAATTTGTATTTTGTGTATACACCCATTTTCCCTAGAGCCTGCGATTGGAGGACACATTCTTTCAGGTTGCACTTCTTGAATCTCACTTACAAAGGCACCTGCATCGCATGATACATCTATATCGCATGAAGTCCATATCAATCACCGTAAATTTTCACTGATACAAGCTGATACAAGCTGCTATGTGCAGCTCTCTCTTACATAAATTTCCTATAGAATTCTAAAAATAAAAATTATGGAAAAGGCCTTATATAATCCTATAGAATTATTGCCCGTTTTTCTATAAGCTAGTTTAACTAAAAGTTATAGAAATATCTGTAGAAGTTCAATAGAAATGTCTGTAGAGCTTCTATAAAAATATACAGAGAGATTCTATAACAGTACTTTAACATAGTCTATAATAATGTTGAAATATCGCCAGCTGTTTTCAGATGGTCACATTACCAAGTACTAACCGAGATCGATGCTGCCTCTACTTTGATGATCCATCGTGAACGGGTACTTTCTAATTGGCATGAACGTTGACACTAAGTCAACTCTTATTATACTATTTCAACTTTGTTTCTTTTGTGATTTACGTTTCCAATTATTAAACCCGTATGGAACTGTGTGAAATAGAAAAGCAAAACCATTTGTAACTTAGAAAGACAGATTTAATGATTTTAAAAAAGTCCGATAAAATACAGAATTTATTTGTTTAGTTATTGATTGATTTACTTATTTATTTTATTGGTGGTGTTTAAGAAAATGGTTGAATCGTAAACAAACTAATTAACCTTCATTTAAATCAGTAGTTCAACGGATATACTATTACATTAATAATTGAATCACAATCTATTAGAACTGAATTAAATTATAAGCCTATTAAATCTATGGAATACTATTACATTAAAGTAACGTATTACAAAACTAATTATTGTTTTAATATATAAGTGTAAGTAAATTAGTTTAGATAAATTTTAAAAGACCAATATATAATATATATATATATTTAAAAAATTTATAGAATCATTAGTCTGAAGAAAATCTATAGGTTTTATGTACTCTACAGAAAAATTTTCTATAAAAACAATTCTACAGAACTTCTATGAATTCTATAGGAACATTTTCTTTAGAAAAATTATTCTATACAACTCCTCAAAACTCCATAGAAATAATATTCTATAGATAGGCTATTCTATAGAAATATTCTCTAAATAAAAATTAGCCTATTAAATCTTTAAAATCTCTATAGAAATAGTATTCTATAGAAAGGCCATTCTACAGAAACATCTTTTTTAGAAAAAAATTTCTATAGAACTCTTTAAAACTCTATAGAAATAGTTTTCTATATAAAGGCTATTCTATAGAATTTTTAATGAATTCTATCCAGTTCTTAACAGCTCTATGAATTATTTTCGTAAGGGGTTGGATCATAAACCAACTTGTCGTTTATTGTTTTATTGATAGGCAGTTAATTGTAGTCCGCTAATTATCCGCTGTAAAAATCCCTTAACGTCTGATTGGAGTCTCTTGTAGTTAACAGGTATTTTTAATTACGCAGATGCATGCAAACAGAGATTGATCTTTACTTAATCTTTGGTAATTTTAATTCTTGTTGATTGATTCATTATGTTGATGATATGGTGATCATTTTGATACCAGACATGAGATTTAATGAAATTGTGAAATTATCCAATAAAATTTGTATAAAAAAGTAAGGAGAATGGTTGGAAAACTATTTATTTCCACAACACTGCTTTTTTTTTTTTTTTTTTTTTGATGCGCTGTTGCGTTTAGAAAAGAAACTTATGTACAGTCGTGGGAAAAAAAAAAAAAAAAAAGTAAACACCTTTTTACTAACTCCTTCACAAATTATCGTAGAAGAAAGTTACTGGTACCGAACGATTGGAAATAAAGTTTACTTTTCAATTATGTATATAAAATTTGCTTAGGGGCCATCTACATATTAAAACGAACCCAAACTTAATTTTTTTCAATGGTAATACCTAATTTTAACAAGATATTTCAAATCTTCAGTTCGAATTATGCCTAGACACCAAATTTCAAGTCATTTAAATGATAAGTTTTTAAAATGATAAACATTCAAAATTTGGTGCTTCTAATGTTAAATTATGTTTACATATTTTTATTAATATCTCCCGAAATTATACTCCTAATATGCTAATTTTTTGTGTCGCAATAATACTAAAATACCCAAACATAAAAACGTTGAATTTGCAATTTTTATAATTTTATGATATGAATTATGTATTATGAAATTAATATTCGAAAAAATTATGAATTGCAACTTCCAATTTTTTTTATGGACGTAGATTTATTAAGTCTTGCTTTATGAAAATTCAAAATTTTCACATTTTTCTTCCAAGTAGTTTTCAAATGATGCTTAAAAAACGGCAAAATAATGGTCTATGATGGAAGTGACTAGATATTTTGAAAATTCTTATGCTCTCCTGTAATCTAGCAGTCTTCAGTTACTGATTGAGTGGCACTTAAGATGCCTTGATGAAGAAGGGGGCTCTCTCGGTTAATAATCAAGTACAGAACTTCAGTTTGGATACATCTCCTAAAATTCGCTCATTTTAAAATAATTAGTTTCTCTGAAACTTATGGTACGAATTGCATAAAAATTTGTTTTTAGGCTAATTGAAGGGTGTAGAGTTCATTTATGCTGTCAGAATTGTGTACTGACATATAAAAAAACAAAGTTATGGTTCGTTTTAATATGTAGATGGCCCACTGAGCAAATTTTACATTCATCATTTAAAAGTAGAATTTATTACCAATCGTGTGGTACCAGTAATTTTTTTCTTCGGTAATTTTTTGTAAAATTAGTAAGGGGTGTTTATTTTTTTTATTTTTTTTTTTTTTCCAAGACGGTACGTACGACTTGCTTGTAGTTTTAGAATATTTCGTCCATCTTTTCAACCTTTTCTTTCTTACTATTCCAGTCAATTTTCTGTTTGCTATGGGAACTGGCTTCCATTATTTGCTAAAAAATTAAAAAACTGTATTGGTTTTAGATTTATAAACTTCAAGTATATCTGGGTATGAATTTTTTTTTGGTAGATTTCGTATGAAATATTTGGTAGATTTGGTATGAAATACTACCTATTGGGATCGTTCCTATGTTGGATTTTCTGAAAGATTTTTGCAGATCTACACCGATCATGACCACTAGAACCCAAAACCACACTCAGTAAAAAACTTTATCTATCTATCTATCTATCTATCTATCTATCTATCTGTCTGTCTATCTATATATATCAATTTCTTCTGGACACGATAACTTTCGTAATTCTGCACCAATCTCTTCCAAACTGATACATAAAATCAACGGGCATAAAATCTCGGTCAAGTTCGTCAATGGGCAAAATCGGACCAAGGGGATGGAAATAGGGAGGGGTTTTGTGAAAACCAAAAACCCCCCATAACTTCTTAATTTTTGTACATATCAAATCAGTTTAAAGTTTTTATTACTTCTAAAAATAGGGCCAAAATTTTATGTATCACAGATTTTTGATAAAGTTAAAAATGGGCTCAAGGGGCACAAAAAATAGGGTTTTTGGGAGAAAAAAATTCATAACCTCGTCAATTCTCAAGATATCAATTCCAATTTATTTTATTATAAATCTCCTTAATATTATCTACAACTTTTATACTCACAAGTTTTTGATAGGACCAACTCGTACCGCAAAGAAAATTAAAACGAAAACAAAAAGAGGGTTTGAAGAAGTAAAAAATCCATAACTCCGTCAATTCAAAAGATATAAAATACCCATGAATTTATCATATATCTTCTTAATATTGTCTACAACATCTATATAGACAAGTTTTGGATAGAACCAATTCTTACAGCAAAAACAAATTAAAAATACATAATGGTTGACGAAAAAAATTATCTAAGTAAGGGTGTATTCAAATCCAAACTGCTTATTTTCTGACTCATTTTACAATACATTTTTGCTCTCAAAGGCTTCCAATTGGTACGTTTTCTTACTCAGAAACTATATAATGTACCGTAATAGTCGATTTTTTTATAGAGGCAGAATATATTTAAAAAAATGCTGTTAAAGTGGGCATTTTGAACCGAATTTCCCGAAGCGGATTGTGTTGGAAAAATCGTTGCATTAAGGATGCACTCAAATCCAAACTGCTTATTTCTGACTCATTTTTAAATTCTTTTTTGCTCTCAAACGCATTTAATTGGTAGATTCGCTTATTCAGACTTTATCAAATGTACCGCAATGCTCGATTTTTTGATAGAGGCAGAATATATTTCTAAAAATGATCTCAAAGTGGGCATTTTGAACGGAATTTCCCGAAGCAATTGTGTTATCACTTTCTTCTGGACACGATAACTTCCGCCATTCTGCACAAATCTCTTCCAAATTGTTCCATAAAATCAAGGGACATAAAATCTCGGTCAAGTTCGTTAATGGGCAAAAGCGGGCAAAGGGGATGGAAATAGGGAGGGGTTTTGTGAAAACCGAAAAAACCTCATAACTTCTTAATTTCTGTACATATCAAATCAGTTTAAAATTTTTATTACTTCTAAAAATAACGCCAAAAATTCATGCATCACAGATTTTTGATAAAATTTAAAATGGGCTCAAGGGGCACAAAAAATAGGATTTTTGGGAGAAAAAAATTCCTTACTTCGTCAATTCTCAAGATATCAAATCCAATTAATTTTATTATACATTTCCTTAATATTATCTACAACTTTTATATTCACAAGTTTTTGATAGGACCAATTCGTAGCGCAAAAAAAAAAAAAAAAATTAAAACAAAAACAAAAAAAAAGGGGGGGGGGAGTGAAGAAGAAAAAAATCCATAACTCCGTCAATTCACAAGATATAAAATCTCCATGAATTTATCATATATCTTCTTAATATTGTCTTCAACATTTATATAGACAAGTTTTTGATAGGGCTAATTCTTACAGCAAAAAAAATTAAAAATACATAGCGGTTGAAGAAAAAAATCATCTTATTAAGGGTGCATTCAAATCCAAACTGTCTATTTTCTTACCCATTTTTAAGTTCATTTTTGCTCTCAAACGCATCCAATTGCTAGATTCTCTTATTCAGAAACTATATAATGTACCGTAATGATCGATTTTTTGATAGAGGCAGAATATATTTCAAAAAATGATGTCAAAGTGGGCATTTTGAACAGAATTTCCCGAAGCGATTGTGTTAGAAACGAAAAATATTGCCCTACTGAGAAAATAATCGTTTATTAATCAAGTTTTAATTAATTGAAAGAAAAATAAAAACACAGGTCGCTTATAAATCTTTTAAAAAATTACGTCAGCATTTTCATATATATATATATATATATATATATATATATATATATAACCATTAATTAAACATAACCTACCACCGTCAATTATTATATATATATATATATATATATATATATATATATTTTTTTTTTTTTTTTTTTTTTTTTTTTATGAATCTTAAAATGGGCCAGAAAATTTCGAGTTGTTGAGCATGGAAAAGTTTTTTTTTAATACCGCCTTAACATGATTCTGATAAAACCAGATATTATATAAAAAGGAAATAAAAACTCGTCAAAAGCAGACAGACAAAACTGTTAAAGTGGATTTATATCTAATAATGATTTAGTTTTTGTTTGTGAAATTAGTATACTTAACTTCGAAATCTACCTCTGCCTGTAGGCCGGGCCGGCAGGGATTTTTTTTTTTAAGGAATCAGTATATTAACTGCAAGGGTGGAAAGTGGGTTTCCTAAGTTCGTAGAAGTTTTTGAGATTTGCTCAAGGAGCATTTTAAAAATAAAATATGATATTTGCAGTGAAAAACATATAAAAGTAGAAGGGTTAAAGGTATTTTGATTTTACTAAGTTTTTACTGATTGTCGGATATTTTTATGTTCTAAACTGAAGGTTATATTGTTTAATTTGCCACGTTAAGGGGTCTTGGACCTTTTTAACGCGTCGAAAATTAAAGAAAAACTTCAAAGTTTGAATTAGTCTATCTTCAAAACCTTTTTATGTATAAACATGAAATTTTGGATATTGATTAAACTGATTATGGTTTGTTATATGCTACCATTAGAAATTTATTAGCCGTTTACAGAATTTGTGTATTTTTAAAATCAAAATAGCTCTTTTTTTTTTTACTCCAGAAGTCATTGCGCGCGTGATATCTTGAGAAAGTATGTATGTATTGTCATGAAATTTGGTAACGGTACTAAACAAATATTTGTGTTTAAAATGAACTACTTTTAAGTATTTACAATGGTAATATTTTTAGTTGTGACTATTTTTATGCATTAAAAATATTTTTTTAATTTTTTTTTATACAGTTAATGAAATAATTTTGGCCTAAGAGTTGTTCATTTGAAACACACATATATGTTTAGTATCTTTACCAAATTTCATGACAATCCATACATATTTTCTCAAAATATCTTGTGCGAAATGAATTATGGAGTAAAAAAAGAGAGCTACTTTGATTTCAACAATACACAAATTCTGTAAAATGGTAATAAATTTCTAATGACAGCATATTAAAAAAAAAAAAAAAAAAAAAAAAAAAAAAAAAAGTCTGTTTAATCTATGTCCAAAATTTCATGTTAATACGTAAAAAGGTTTTGAAAGTAGACTAATTCAAACTTTGAATTTTTTCGTTAAATTTTGTCGTGTTTAAATGGTACAAAACCCTTTAAGTTGAATGGACGATATCTGAAATTATTATTAAGAAAAATGTGTTCCAATATAATACATTTTATAGAAGAAATCTTTAAAATGTATTGATTTCTTTAATTAGTTTATGTTTAAAGTTTCTGGACAAAATATTTTTTATTAAAATATTATTTAGTATTATCTGAAATACTTATCAAACAAATTAAAAAAAAAAAAAGTTCAAAAATTAGCGAACCTCTGATATGGGCTTTATCTTACAGACTTTATACACATGCACCGCTATTTCCATACATACATAAGTCTGGATTTTGATCGCACCTAAAGTTATGCTGGTTCGTTCAAAGAAAACTGGTTTGGAGTGATTTTTTTTTCTCTGCTACCAAGGCTAATGCAATAGAAATGGAAAACAGTAGTTGATATTCTTTTCTTCACCTGACATGGAATGACTCGACTTGACCTTTAGTCTTTTTGTATTTCACTTTCTCTTCATTGGGATTTCGTGATGACATAAATAGCACATAGTAAATAGACAAACGGAAAAAGAAAAAATAGACAAACTTTGCCGTTTTTTTTCCCGCTAAAATTGCTACTCAGTTTAATATATTTTATACTTTTCGGATTAAAACAAGTATTGTAAATCAAAGAAAACCATCATGAGGCATGATTCGATTGTTTAGTAGCTATTTTTCGCTCTTTTGTTTTATTCGATTGTTTGTTTGTTTGTTTGTTTGTTTTTGCTTACTTTATATATTTTCTAATAATTAATTTGCGTTTAAAGATTTTTTTAATAAAAGATATTCGTAAATGTGTCCTTGAGGTTTTTATATAGAGCATACATTAGAGATTCGTCAGTATTTTGTATAAAATATCTAAAATTGCACAAAATATAGCTACAATCTTAAAAAACTAGTAAAAAATAATTAATTTTCGAGAGATGAATGATATTAAGATTAAATAATTCATTTTATCGAAGTAAACACAAAATATTTGAAGAGTTCATATAATAAAGGTAAGTAACACAATCATCATTTTGATAAAATGAGCTGAAAAGTTACAAATATCTATTTGCCATTACTGTCAAATGCATGCTTTATCAATTAAGATCTCTATGAGTATCAGGTAATTTAACAGATGGTAGAAGACCATTGATTTTCTTTAATCATATGATTCTCTTTTTAGGTAGATTTCGTATGAAATACTACCTATTGGGATCGTTCCTATGTTGGAATTTCTGAAAATTTTTTGCAGATCTACACCGATTATGAACCCTAGAACCCAAAACCACCCTCAGTAAAAAACTTTATCTATCTATCTATCTATCTATCTATCTATCTATCTATCTATATCACTTTCTCCTGGACACGATAACTTTCGTCATTCTGCACCAATCTCTCCCAAACTGATACATAAAATCTCGGTCAAGTTCGTTAATGGGCAAAATCGGACCAAGTGGATGGATATAGGGAGGGGTTTTGTGAAAACAGAAAACCCCCCATAACTTCTTAATTTTTGTACATATCAAATCAGTTTAAAGTTTTTATTACTTCTAAAAATAGTGCCAAAAATTTATGTATCACGGATTTTTGATAAAGTTAAAAATGGGCTCAAGGGGTGCAAAAATAGGGTTTTTGGGAGGAAAAAAATCATAACATCGCCATTTCTCAAGATATCAAATCCAATTAATTTTATTATAAATCTCCTTAACATTTTCTACAACTTTTATATTCACAAGTTTTTGATAGGACCAATTCGTACTGAAAAAAAAAAATTAAAAACGAAAACAACAGGGGGTTTGAAGAAGAAAAAAATCCATAACTCCGTCAATTCAAAAAATATAAAATACCCATGAATTTATCATATATCTTCTTAATATTGTCTACAACATCTATATAGACAAGTTTTGGATAGGACCAATTCTTACAGAAAAAAAAAAAAAAAAAAAAAAAAAAAAAAAATTAAAAATACATAGCGGTTGAAGAATAAAATCATCTTAGTAAGGGTGTATTCAAATCCAAACTGCTGATTTTCTGACTCATTTTAAAATTCATTTTCACTTTCAAAGGTTTCCAATTGGTACGTTTTCTTACTCAGAAACTATATAATGTACCGTAATGGTCGATTTTTTGATAGAGGCAGAATATATTTTTTAAAATGCTGTTAAAAGGGGCATTTTGAACCGAATTTCCCGAAGCGGATTGTGTTGGAAAAATCATTGTATTAAGGATGCACTCAAATCCAAACTGCTTATTTTCTGACTCATTTTTAAATTCATTTTTGCTCTCAAACGCATTTGATTTGTAGATTCGTTTATTCCGAAAGTATATAATGTACCATAATGATCAATTTTTTGATAGAGGCAGAATATATTTCAAAAAATTATGTCAAAGTGGGCATTTTGAACGGAATTTCCCGAAATGATTGTGTTAGAAACGAAAAATATTGTCCTTCTGAGAAAATAATTGTTTTTATATCAGGTTTTAATTAATTGAACGAAAAATAAAAACACAGGTCGCTTATAAATCCCTTCAAAAATCACGTCAGCAAGTTTCATATATTTTTTTTTTTTTTTTTTTTTTTTTTTTTTTAATTAAAAATGAATCTGGAATTATGCCAGAAAATTTCGAGTTGTTGAGAATGGAACAGTATTTTTTTTAATACCGCCCTAGCATGATTCTGATAAAACCAGCTATTATATAAAAATGAAATAAAAACTCGTCAAAAGCAGCCAGATAAAATTGTTGGGGGGACAAGGGACCTTAAAATTATTTTTTATATTTTTTGTAAATTTCACCTTAAATATTATTCAAGGTACATTATATGCATTATGACATGCATTTATCGAAAAAAAAAATATTTAAAAAAAAATTATCTTTGAGAAAAAAATGGAATTTTACGCGTCGTCTTAGAAGTCTTCGAAATGCCCCCTGCGTCTTCCATATCAATGAAAATCCCCAATACATTTTATAAAAGTTTGGTTTATATATATAAACAAAATAGAGCATCGAATTTTATATATTTGAATTTAAAAATTAAAAAAAAATTGAAAATTTTTTAAATTTTTTCGAAAAAATTTCAAAATTTGAAATTTTTTCAATTTTTTCTTTATTTTTTGTAAATTTCATCTTAAATATTATTCAAAGGTACGTTATATTCATTATGGCGAGCATTTATCGCAAAAAATATAAAAAAAAATTAGTTTTTTGAGAAAAAAATGGAATTTTACGCATCGTCTTAGAAATCTTCGAAATGCCCCCTGCACGTCCCATATCAATGAAAATCCCCAATATTTTTTATAAAAGTTTGATTTGTATATATAAATAAAATAGAGCATCGAATTTTATATATTTGAATTTAAAGATAGAAAAAAATTTTGAAATTTTTTCGAAAAAATTTCAAAAATTTTCAATATTTTTTTATTTTTTGTAAATTTTATCTTTAATATTATTCAGGGGTACATTATATGCATTATGGCATGCATTTAGCACACAAAAAAATAAATTTATTTTTGAGAAAAAAATGGAATTTTATGTGTTGTCTTAAATATCTTCGAAATGCCCCCTGCGCATCCCATATCAATGAAAATCCCCAATATATTTTTTTTAAGTTTGATTTTTTACATATAAATAAAATAGAGCATCATATTTTATATATTTGAATTTAAAAGTTTAAAAAAATTAAAAAATTGAAAATTTTTAAAAATTTTTCGAAAAAATTTCAAAATTTTTAATTATTTTTTTTTACCTTTAAATTCAAATATATAAAATTCGATGCTCTATTTTATTTGTATATAAAAAAAAAAACTTTAATAAAAAAATATTGGGGATTTTCATTGAGATGGAAGACGCAGGGGGCATTTCGAATATTTCTAAGACGATGCGTAAAATTCCTTTTTTTTTTTTTTTTTTTTTTTTTTTTTGTGATAAATGCATGCTATAATGCATATAATGTACCCTTGAATAATATTTAGGTGAAATTTACAAAAAATAAAAAAAAATATTTTTAAGGATTTTAAGGTCCCTTGTCCCCTTAGTGGATTTATCTCTAATCATGATTTAGTTTTTGCTTGTGAAATTAGTATATTTGACTTCGAAATCTACCCATAGGCGTAACTTGGGCTCTAAGACTGGGGGGGGCAAAAATTTTAAGGCCATTTTTTAAAAAATATTTATACCCTCCCTCCCTATCACCACACACATATACTTAAATTAAGACGTCTTTTTTTTTTTACCGCGCAAAAACACCCAGGTTTTTACTGATTTCGTAGATATTTTCAGATATTTTAGTTTATAAAAATATTTATACTCGTTTGAACATTTCGAAATTTTTGCAGGTGACGTAAATCTGGTCTATCGAAATGCTCTAAAAAGTTTCTGTTAAAATACGCACGTATAGTTACTTTTAGCATAGAAAAAATATCGTCACCGTGAGGCGCGAAGTAACCTCCGTGCCGGTATATTTGAAAGGGTTAAAATCCTTATTTTTAAAAGCCGATTATAACATCGATTAGAAGAATGTTTCACCTAAGAACATATTTTTGGTTTTGTCGGTACCTTTAAAATTGTGCCCTTAAGGGGCGAAACCGCGACGAAACACTCAGATTTTTTATTTCCATCGAATTTTTCACATATTTTATCTTGTAAAAAATATTTTATACCCGTCCGAACGTTTCAAAAATTTTGTAGGTTATGTAAATCTGTCCTATAGAGATGCTCTAAACAGAAAAAAAAAGTATGGTGTGTAAAGTAAAAAGTAAAGTGTGTTAAGTATGGACGTTTTTTTACTTTTAGGGTTAAAAAAATATCGTCTCCATAAAACGCGAAGTGACCTGAGTTCGCCAGTGTATTTGAAAAGGTTAAAATTCCTATTTTTTAAAACCACCGATTAGAAGGTTTTAGCTTTGAGAGCACATTTTTAATTTGTCGGTACCTCTAAAATTGCGTCCTCGAGGGGCGCTGCAACAGGACAGAAAAACGCTTCACGGAAAAAAGGAGCCTTTTTGGAAAAAAAAATTCGAAGGATTAACTGATATTTTTTTCAATTGATTGCGGCATTTGAGACATAAGAGTACGATCTTATAGAACATGTCATCCGTTTTTAACTTAACTAAGCAGTTTGACTGATGTAAGTTAATAAATAATGACAAAATACTCCCGAAATTCCTTCTTTTCGAACTTCATTTTCTCCCGATGCATAAATAAGGCTTCTGCGCGTGCGCCACCACTTTTTCCCTTTCGCAAGGGCCGAGATGAGTTATTAATAAGAGTGATTTGTGAATTTTAATTAATAACTCAACTAATTATTAGAATTTTAAAATTCTGAAGTCTCAGAAGAGACTTTGGGCTACTTTCATAAAAATTGTCAGCTTCGTACTTACGCTAGATTTTGCTAGCCATCGCATACACAGACACACACACACACACACACAAAGCGAAACTTTTTTTTATTAGTATAGATTGTCCTCAAATTGGGCGAGCTTTTTTGACATTTCCCCTTAATAATTCATTTGATAATTATTTCTTCTTTTTCATACCGATACACATTTATTAAGGGGAAAAAAACAAAATTAGCATACAGGAGAAATTTGAAAGGGATTGATTGAAAAAATAATTCGTATGCGACATCTTAATCATCGGTTAGATTTTAGAGCTGTTTAAATCTAGTAACATTAATAGTTCATTTTTTTTTTTCAACTGGCGGTAAACTGTTATAGTCCACTAATTTCCAGGGAAATTCCACATAACTCGTTTTTCCCACTCTTTTCGTTCTTGACTATCAAAGCTTTGAAACAACCTCAAATGTAGTGTGAAAAAAGTAATTAATTGGGGAGTTCAGAACCCGTTATCAGAGAAACATTCTGAAAGTCAACCGCCATTCTTAGCGAAAAATACTTTTGATACGATCCCATTCATTCTGGTTTAAGATGAATTCAGATAATTTAGCAATACAAAAATTTAAATTAAACACTGATTTTAATGTTTATTTTAATTCGAATGTTTTCAATTTTTTACATTTTCTAAGTGGGCTCCCCTTAAAGACCGAAATAAAAATATTCAGTATTTTTATATAATGTTTTTACTTTCAAAATATTAAATACAAAATTTTATGTAATTTATAGTATTTTGATGGAAGAATGAAGAAAAAAAATGTCAAGTTTTCTGCTTCGATTTATCTAAAGCATATTTCCTTTTTTACCATATTCTTCAATTGTACTTGAGGCTGGTCTCAAATCCAAAGGGTCAACTTTATGACACAAGTTTTCATTTATTTTTGTTCGGAAAAGCATGGAATAGGCAAGTGTTGTTATTCAGAAACTATGCAATCGAAATACGTTTTCCATTCTTTGGTAAACGTAAATGATCTTTCAGAGAATACCATCAATTGGAATTTTGAACCGAATTTCTGGACGTAAGGAGAAAACCAGCCAGAAAACCATAAAAAAAAATCAATTATGTATTATTTTATCCTAAAGAAAACAAGTGGGCAAGTGTGATATGCAGAGGATTTCGTTTAATATCTCTTTCAAAACACTTTATCCTTAAATTAACAAACCAAAATTGTAATAGAAAATTAATAATTCCTTGCATAAATGGCAGCATTATTATATTTAGGAATGCGTCCCCCTGAAAATTATCCACTTCCATATTTCAGTTTTTTATATATTATACAAAGTTTAAAACAAAACGGATATTTCTACCAAAAATTATCGCGTTACGTATATACATACGTATATACAGAACATGCGGGCACATTAGCTATCAAGCTTTGATAGTCTGGGAGCTAACAAATAAACGGTAATAAAAGCTAAACGATAATGCATGTAATTAATAAATAGACGTAACCAAATGCGTAAAGTTTTTTTACAAATCAGATTAGCCATTTTTTTCACAGAGCCCTTGTTTTCCCCCCCACACAAATTCAGCTCACATTAAATTCATAAAATTCTTATTATGTGTTATGAACTATGTCAAAGTTTAAAATCGATCGGTTCTTTAGTTTTCCTAATTTTAACAAATTCCCGTCAATTGTCTGTACGAAAAAGCATCCCTTTCATGTTTAAAAATCGATTTTTTCATAAACCGGAAAGTTGTGGTCCGATTTTTTTTTATTTAGATTTTACGAATCAGCGTGCGAAATAACATCCGGATGCGAAAGAACCAAATTTGTAAAATCAATAGTTAAAAAAATCTGTACTGCGATTATGTACAAACATTATAAGTGTTAAAATAAATAGGGTTCTTACTGATTAATACTAAAAAATAAATAGAACTATATTCCAACTATAATATTAACCTAAATAAGTAAATAGCAAAAATTAATATTTTATGAAGAATTAAATAATAATGAATATGTAACATGGTTCATATACTCGAGAACAAATACTATTCCAGCACACTTTTAGATGCGTGCATAAAAATGGCATAGAATAAACACATAAGGAAAATAGTGACCACATTGATTATCTATTTCACAGAAATCTTATAGATCTTTCATATATAATAAGAGATATATTAAGAGAACAGAGCTTTATTTTTTTCTTTAACTGAAAGGGGAAAAAAAAAAAGATATTTAATTTAATGATAAGAATTTATCATTACAAGAGCAGGAGTCAGGAATAAACTAAGCTAAAATTTAGGGATTCTGTACATCCATCAGGCGTCCTTTTGACGAAATTTGAGTTTTTACCGCGATCCTTTGGCAGAAAATTGCATTTTTCGCGATCTTATGATGAAATTTCGCGTTTTCCACGATCCTTTGACGGAATTCGTGTTTTTTTTCTCGAACCTGTGCCAGAAATTTGAGTTTTTTGTGGCACCCCTGGACGAAATTCACGTTTTTCCCGAGATCTTTTGACGAAATTCACGTTTTTCCCGAGATCTTTTGACGAAATTCGCGCTTTTACAGCGATCCTTTGGCAGAAATTTGCGTTTTTCGCAATCGTATGACGAAATTCCGCTTTTTCCCGCAATCCTTTTAGAGAAATTTGCGTTTTTTTCGCGATTGTTTGACTAAATTGGCTTTTCTTTATCGCGATCGTTTGACTATATATTCGTGTTTTTTCCTCGATCCTTTGACGAAATTCAAGTCTTTTCTGCAATTTTGTGATAGAAATTTGCTTTTTTCCCCGCGCCCATGGAACGAAATTCATGTTTTTATGGCATTTTTGGATAAAATTCAAGTTTAAACAGCGATCTTTTGGCAGAAATTTACTGTTTTTGGGATCTTTTAACGAAATTCCGCTTTTTCCCGCAATCCTTTTAGAGAAATTTGCGTTTTTTTCGCGATTGTTTGACTAAATTGGCTTTTCTTTATCGCGATCGTTTGACTATATATTCGTGTTTTTTCCTCGATCCTTTGACGAAATTCAAGCCTTTTCTGCAATTTTGTGATAGAAATTTGCTTTTTTCTCCGCGCCCATGGAACGAAATTCATGTTTTTCTGTCATTTTTGGATAAAATTCAAGTTTAAATAGCGATCTTTTGGCAGAAATTTACTGTTTTTGGGATCTTTTAACGAAATTCCGCGTTTTTTTCCGCAATCCTTTGACATAAATTTGCGTTTTTTCACGATCATTTGACATAAATTTGCATTTTTTTTGCGATCGTTTGACTAAATGTGCATTTTCCCCAAAATCGTTTGACTAAATTCAGGTTCTTTCCGCGATCCTTTGACTAAATTCGCTTTTTTCCGCGATCCTGTTCTGTAACAGAAATTTGTATTTTTTCCACAACCCTAGGACAGAATTCATGTTTATGTCCAGGATCTTTTGGCGAAATCTGCGTTTTTGCAGCGACCCTTTGGCTATAAATTACCGATTTTTATGCGACCATTTGTCGAATTCACGATATTTTTTGTCAGAATTTTCGTACTTATTTTTTTTTGTTCTCTCTCTTTAAGGAAATCCTTTTTTTTCAAGTTGGCAAATTTATCTGCAAGGTCCAAAATAAATGTGCGACGCACGTCACGCACTTTCTGCTACCGGGTAAAAATGTAACTATTTTTCTTTCCGTGTCACTTGGCCTGCCGTGCAAAAAATTCAATTCTGCTTTTAATTACCAAAAAATTAATTATCTTCGCTTCTGATTATCGAAATTTAAAAATAAAGACATATTCTGAAAGAGAATAAAATTTTACGTCGGATGGCATAAAAATCATAGCTCGAAAATCGATATTTAAATTTGGTCTTATATAAAAATTCTGAGTCTGTTTCTGACCGCAAGACCGCACCTGTTTTATATTCTCTGGTTATCGCCGAAAATTCAATTCATCAGGCATCTGTCGCCTTCACAAATGAAGGAAAATAAAAGATTTTTTTCTCGATTTTTAAAGAATTTCAAAGTTTTTATGGTACGATAAAGATAATTTTTAGAATTTCTGAAAACTGGTTTTTTCCCCCGTCTTGTGGTACTAATTTCGAATTTCTGGGATGAGTAGAAAAGAAATAAAAGCGCCTTAAAGCAATCGCTACACTGTAAAAAAAATACTGCCAGTTTTCCGGTAGGAATCGGAAAAATAGTTGCCCTTATCGTACCGGAATAATTTCCGACCCAGCTCGGAATAAAATCCGTAAAAATAAGGAAATAGTCAGTAAAACGGTATTTTACGGATTTTATTCCGATTTTACGGATTTTATTCCGAGCTGGGTTGGAAATTATTCCGGTACGATAAGGGCAATTATTTTTCCGATTCCTACCGGAAAACTGGCAGTATTTTTTTTACAGTGTAGTCCTTATCTGCCGTTAAAATGAAACCTGGTTTTAATCGATGGAAGAGATAGTTTTTATAATTTGATAAAAAAAATCTATGCTTTTGTTGAATCATGAATGCCTTTCAGATCTTATAATTGGGTTTTTTTTTTAATTAACAACGTCCATTAATTACTAGTTTTTCAAATTTTTACGATTTGTCGTTTGATGTGAGGTCTTCAGCTATAAGTATGCAAAATTTCAAGTCTCCAACATATATAGTTACGAGCACTGTGACAGACGGACAGACAGACGAGTGAGACGAATTCGTCAGATGAAGGAAACTCTAATGACAATAGTCAGAATCAAAAGATAGTAATCAAGAAATCTGTCCCACATGTGCATTTAAATAGTTCTATGAAAATAAAAAAGGAAAAATGGTTCCGCTTTTCTGAAAAATAGAGCAGAGGAAATGTTCTTACTTGAGCTTTGACTACTGCATCAGAAATTACTTCTATGAACGTGAAGACGTTAATTCTGGTTATTTTGAATTATCCAATGCTTATGCCAGTTCGTGCGCAAAATAGCATATAAATGGTTAAATTTAAAAAAAAATTGAAATACAAAGCTGGGCTACTACAAAGCGATACAAAAACTGTAGGGGCAAAAGCTATTTGCCCTGTTCCTGAAAAACTAGGCGGTATGTGATCCCCACTTGCCCTCACCAGATTACGCCCAACGGTACAACCGGGTACAACGCGACATGTGCAAGACTCTAGTCCCTGATGTACGCGAGAGAACGGAATGTGTGTGACGAGCGTCTGGGGAGAGAACGACTGCTAACAGTAGAACTTAGAAAAAATTCTCCTTCCTTTTCAGCTGTGGAGAAAAGGGAAAATCTACTGCGTTCTTCCCTCAGCCTCATGTTGCTTTCCCTTTTTGCTTGCATTTGTCATTCGATTATGGAAATTGTTAAAATTATAAACAGCGAAGAATAATTTGAACACAGAGAAAAAAAAAAAAAAAAAACATCGAATTTGCAAAAAATGAAATGTTTTCTAAAGGAAATAATTTTTTAAAAAATAGAATTCTAGTAATGGCTGTTATTTATCTGAAAACCTTTTGTTAGATAAATCTGATATAATATTTTTATAGCTTCATATTTTATTATTATTATATTTTAATATATTTTTGTAACAGACTTAAAAAATAAGTAGTTTTGTCAATTCTGCAGTATTCTTTATAGATAATATATTTATTCGAAATAAGCACTCATCATATCCTTCTTTTTTTCTTTTGTGTGTGTGTGAGGGGTTGGGGGGTAAGTTTGTGTAAAATTTTACAGCTAAAGGATTTTTGTAACTTTTGTACTTTTTTTTTTTTTTTAAATATTTTATAATATCTTACTGACATATTATTAAATGGTTCTATGAAGGAAGATGACTTAATAAAGGATAAATGTAATTATTGCAATAAGATTTGAAAAGTTAATTCAAAAATTATTAAGAAGATTTTAAAACCACACTTCCTTTTAATTTCTTACAACATTCTCTTTCATATTTTTAATTCTGTGTGCGCTCTATAACCGTAAGGACCAAATTTCCGAATAGTTAATTATTTAACCCTTTATGCCCCGACGCTACTTTAATGTACCATTAAAATAACTTAATATAAAATATGCATCTATTAGTAGTAGTACATTTTAGAATGAGTTATAGGTACTTTACGTTATCTTATTCCAAAAGCATTATTGGTTGAACAAAACAAAACTATTCTTAAAAGGATGATTTTTTTTTTTTTTTTTCTCTCCTCTCTTTAGCTTTTTTGACTTTGGAAGTTTGAGGGTGAAAAGTTTCAGTTCGGAATTATTCCTATATTTCTATTGTAAGAGTATTGTATTTGCACATTTTCTAATTCTATAAAATGGTAAAAAAATATATTTAAAATAAAAGATTTGAATGAAGTTATAAATATTGCACAAAATTCCTATAAATACAAATTTAATTAATTGTCTTTAAATTGCAAAATCCTTCTAAAATTTATTAAATGTGTGTGTAAATCTTCTAATGTAGTTTCAAAAATTCGCAAAAAAATGTTTTAGAAGATGAAATTTTCATGAATTCATAATTTGGGACATAAAGGGTTTAAAAAAAAATAAATGAAATGTCATGACATGTTGTAAAAATAATGTACAAACGACTATTTGCTCAATATTTTTATTTTAAAAAAATACTAAGCAAATACTCATCAACAGTCAATTTATATTAAGGAAAATCCTGTCCTTAATTTTATGAACCATGAGGATTATCCATTTAAAAACCGAGTTAATTGAAAAACAGGTCGAAGTTTTAACATTTTAATGTTTAATCACACTGATATATATAGATATATAGATACAAAAGAAAGAAAAAAGAACTTTGCAACTTGGGAAGGGAAATTCCGTTTAATGTCAAATAGATGCGGTAAATTAAACAGGAAAATTGACATTTTCGTCATTTATGTAAGTTAAAGAATTTAAACCGAACTCTCCCCCCCCCCCTCCTTCCTACTTAATCTAATAAACATAATCCTTAAAATATTATCTCATATCTCCTTCAGAAAATCATTTAATGATATATTGAAAAAGCATTGTAAAATATTCAAATCGAATTCCCCAAACTGGAAATATTGACATAAGTTTGCAAAAAAAAAAAAAAAAATATATACGATGAGGTTGGTGCTAATCTTAACAAAATATCAAACATTTACGACAATTGGCCTCATTTAAAAAAAGAATAGGTAAACAGTAAACACACAGAAAGGTAAATGGTTAATATATAAAACTTAATAAAAAATGAAAACGGTAAAAATGAATTTTCCGATGTGAAAAAGTTGAAAAAAAAAATCAGTATTTCGTGGACACAGATTTTTTAATATAGTTATATATATAATATTAATTGCCAAATAACTATATTATATATAAATATATGCAGAATTGACAAATCTACTTATTTTTTATTTTAAATATGTTAATATTTATATAATGAAATATTATAATATTAAAATATGAAGCTATAATTATAAAAATAATTTTTACAGATTTATATATAAAAGCTTTTTATATAAATAACAGCCATTCTTCTTTTTTATTTATTTCCTTTTAAAAATATGTTATTTATTTTTGAAAAAAATCATTTTTTTCTGAGAATCAAATTATAAAATTCAACATTCGACATTTTTTATTTATAATTTTAATGTTCCCATAACTGGATAATTATTGCAAACGAAAAGGGAAAGTTACACAAGGTTGAGGGAAGAATGCAGACTGTTTCCTCCCTTTCTTCCCTGTTGAAACGGAAGCCGAATTTTTTCTAAGTGCTACTTTTAGAAGTCGTTCTCTCCCCAGACGCTCGTATGTGTGTGCATCTGTATATCCAGACGCCATGAGAATTTCCTCAGCTCACCAGTACTGGACTGACGCTACGAGTATATTCAAGGAGCGTCACTATAGTCGAGAGCCCCGAGGGCCAGGAAGTTCTTGTTTTGTGCTTATATTATCTTACGAAAAAGGACAATGGTCAGAGTCAAGACACAGTAATCGTGATATCTATTCCCACCTCTTCCCACACGTGCATCCCCCCAAAAAAACATCCCTGGAAATGAAGAGGAAAATAAGTTTTGTACTTTGTACAAAAAGGAAAAAAAGGGAGACTGAAAAAAAATCTCTTGAACTGTTATTATAGCAGAAGGCTTTGTCAAGACATAAGAAAAATTACTTATGTCAACGTGAAAACATTAATTCTGGCTGTTTTGATTTTGCTATATCCAATTCTAGTTCAAATCCAAGATAGTAATATAAATTATTAAAATAAAGGGGTAAAAAAAAAAGCGAAAAAGGAAATACAGAAATTTGAAAACAAGACAAAAAAACTGGAGGGGCAAAATACATGTCTTGCCCCTGCTCTTAAAAAACTGGGGGGGGGGGCATATGCCCCCCCTTGCCCCCGCCAGATTACGCCCATGAATCTACCTCTGCCTGTAGGCCGGGCCGGCAGGGATTTTTTTAACATACCATCTTTATCATCTCAGCTCTTCATTTGTTCTTCTACGAACTACGAAATATTGAACCATGGAAGTAATCATTCGTAAAGCAAGTTCCCCTGCGTTGAATTTTCCAGCGCTATCTGTGGTCAGAAAAACAATTATCGGTAGCTTAATAAACGAGCTTAAAATATGCCGGCGATCGGTTCTGTGCGTGTCCGGGAATTTCTTCGTTTTTCAAACAGACGAATAGAAGTGCTTCCCTTTTTTTCATCATTTTAAATCGCTTGGTCTAGTGTGGAAAAACGAAAAGAAAAAAAAAGAAAGGAATTGAAAAAAAAAAAAAAAATGTACGAACATTTTTGCGGTACCTTTCCGATGCCTAAAAAAATATAATATTTACCACATCAAAAAAAATATATATATATATTCCTTTTTTTTGTAGACAAAAAAAAAAAAAAAAAAAAAAAAAAAGATCCCAGCGATTTTAAATCGACCTTCAATATATATATATATATATATATTGAAGGTCGATTTAAAATCATCGCTGGAGATCTTTTTTTTTTTTTTTTTTTTTTTTTTTTCAATTCGGCTGCAAAAGAAATGTAGGGAGGCATATCTTGCGGACGCGATTTCTTACTGATATTTCGTAATGAAATTTCCTCACAAATCCATTTCGAATTCTTCTGTTCTGCAGGTATTATTCCACCTCTTTTGTAGGGGAAGTTTGGGATCCTTCACTGAAAAAAAAAAGGCGCTCAAAATTGAGTAAAAAGTACTCAATTTTAAATACATCTCATGCTCAAAATAGCTCCGATCCGAATGTACTCAAAATTGAGAAACACATAAACTCATATTTGATTCCATGGTTAAGTTCAAATAAGAATCGTTATTTTCTGCCCCCATGAACCTACAGACTAAAATAAAAATGAACTGACATTTATTTCCCGTCCAAAATTATTAACAAGAAAGATATTAAGATATTTAAGAACTTAAGATATTTATTAAGAAAAATAGCAAAATTATTAGCAAGATACCCAAATTGAATATTTTTTATGACAAGATCATTATTTGCAAGCACTTTTAACTTATTTTAAAATTCTGTGCATAATTTGGCATTTACATGAATAAACTTCTTTTATGCCGTCATAAATGAAATAAATAATTACATGGTAAAAAATTATCACACGTGGTTTGATAACACGTGATGTTTCAAAATTGAGAAAGCATAGTTTCATTCTTGATCCAAAAATACTCAGTTCGATATGAGTACATCGATTTACTCATTTTTGAGTACTTCATTTTTTTCAGTGTATCTCATAAAATTTGTCAGGGTACTTGGTGCTTATCAACTCAGTTTATTTACTTTTCTTTTCGCCAAATCTTATATTTACATGGTTTTTATATACTTTTAGTAGTTTTTTTTTTTTAATGTGATTTAGAATAAAGTGTTTTATTAATTTATTTTCTGCTTGCATGTAAAATGGACTTTAAGATCTTGTACTTAAGACTTTGGGAAATCCTAGCTGTGCGCTGCCAAAGGCCACAAGAAAAGACCATTTAGACGTATAAACACTCCCAGAAAGACTCATCAATTCATGGAAATATTCCTGCAGCACTGCTACAGGTATATATCCGAGAATTGAAGAAATTTCCGGTCTCTTTTTACTTTCTTCTATCTTCAGTAGAATAAAGTATTGTAATCGAAATTTTTTTCGACTTCCCGTTTTCGACGTATTTACACGTTTTAGGGGTCAGAGATCCCAAAAAACATGTTCATAGAAAATGTCTGTCTGTCTGTCATTCCGTGTATCCGTCTGTCCGTGTGTCGCCTTTGCACCCTGGAAAAGTGTATGAAGTTATGCATAGAATTGAATCAATTTTTTTTTTGTGTATGTATTTGGCTGCGGCAAGCATTTGCTCCTTCAATTTAGAAATATTCTGCCGGAAGGGGCGCTGTAATAGCAATTTCTGTGCCATTTTCATAATTTTACGATCGCAAACTGCATGAAATTGTGAATAGAATTGAACCAAATTTTTTGTGTGCGTTTCTGGCTATGGGAAGCATGTCCTCCTTGAATTGGGAACTATTCCGCCAGAAAGGGGAAGTGTGATAGCGATATTTGTATAATTTTCTTGGTTTTTTGTAGTTCTTTTGTTCATCGGCGGCACGTGCAGCGACGGGAACTTGCGTCCTACTAAGCTGGCTATTTGTAAACAGTGTGATCTACTACAGAATAAAGAAAAAATACTGATTTTTATAAATATCATGATAAAGATTAACTCGTTTTCATTCAGATTAATTGACTGAAGCAGAAATTTAAGATGAAAATCAAAGTTGGTATTGTATTAACTAATAATATTGCAGTATTAACATCTGTAACTACTTTTTGAAATATTAAGATGTATGAGATAGAAGAAAGTTTTGGGATTGGCATATCCAACTAATTTCATTCTAGGACAGAAAATTTCCGTAACATAAAAAAATAAGTTTTTTTTTTTTTTTTCATCCCTCGATCTACCGTGGAACCTCTTGGCTTTGAACCTGGGTCCGGGAGTTTCGAATCGAGCATCTTAACCACTCGGCCTGTGAGCACTTGGAAGGGAGCGAATTTTAAATGAAGACAAGGGTTTTCTTCAAATGGGGGATTCATAAGGCTTGTTAAGTTTCTTGTTCAGAAAGCTCTGAAATTTAAACTTAATTGCAGGGACATTTCGTCGTTATGAAAAAATGGTTGGTGTTTTAACGCTTATAGAATAATAAAGGATAAAAAATGATTACATATTAGACATATTTTTAATAAGGCTTAATTTGATTGTTAAATGCAAAATATTAATATTATATTTTTAATTAAACTCGAGAAGAAATTTTTAATTTTTTGAATAAAATCGAATCCAGCATCTTAACCACTCGGCCAGAGAGCACTTAGAAGAGAGCAAATTTTAAAAGAAGACAAGGGTTTCTTCAAATGGGGGATTGATAAGGCTTGTTAAGTTTCTCGTTCAGAAAGCTCTGAAATTTAAACTTAATTGCAGGGACATTTCGTCGTTATGAAAAAAATGATTGGTGTTTTAACACTTATAGGATAATAAAGGATAAAAAAATTATTACATGTTAGACATATTTTTAATAAGGCTTAATTTGATTGTTAAATGCAAAATATTAATATTATATTTTTAATTAAACTCGAGAAGAAATATTTAATTTTTTGAATAAAATCGAATCCAGCATCTTAACCACTAGGCCAGCGAGCACTTAGAAGAGAGCAAATTTTAAAAGAAGACAAGGGTTTCTTCAAATGGGGGATTGATAAGGCTTGTTAAGTTTCTGGTTAAGAAAGCTCTGAAATTTAAACTTAATTGCAGGGACATTTCGTCGTTATGAAAAAATGGTTGGTGTTTTAACACTTATAGAATAATAAAGGACAAAAAATGATTACATTTTAGACATATTTTTAATAAGGCACAATTTGATTGTTAAATGCAAAATATTAATATTATATTTTTAATTAAACTCGAGAAGAAATGTTTAATTTTTTGAATAAAATCGAATCCAGCATCTTAACCACTCCGCCAGCGAGCACTTAGAAGAGAGCGAATTTTAAATGAAGACAAGGATTTTCTTCAAATGGGGGATTGATGAGGCTTGTTAAGTTTCTCGTTCAGAAAGCTCTGAAGTTTAAACTTAATCGCAGGGACATTTCGTCGTTATGAAAAAATGGTTAGTGTTTTAACACTTATAGAATAATAAAGGATAAAAAATGATTACATATTAGACATATTTTTAATAAGGCATAATTTGATTGTTAAATGCAAAATATTAATATTATATTTTTAATTAAACTCGAGAAGAAATGTTTACTTTTTTGAATAAAATCGATATTTTTAACTTGATTGAACTACTATATATTTTTTAAATGTGTTCGTTTAGAATATACTTTACAATTTATATAATATTTATAGAATATTTTTTGTAATACTTAAAAAAATTAAATTGCTAATAACTTTAAATGAATGAGAAAATTGCTACTTTATTAAATTCGAAAGCATTATTTTTGTTTCTTTGTTTTTCAGTAAATTAGAAATTTCAATTTATCGAATTTTCGGTTTTTCATTTTAAAAACAAGTAATATAAAAATTTTGTTTTTAAAGCCAATTCCTACTTAGGTCATCAAAGAAAAATGTAATATAATCCATTAAGCTAATATTAATTTTTGTTGCATTAAAATATCTGAATTTGTTGATTTTCTATAAGCAAGTAGGTTTACAATGGAATTCTATGGGAATTTCGCGAAATATTAGAGATATAGACCAAGTTGGCGTCACTTTTGGCGATTCACTTTGGTCGCCAAATTTGACGATATATCTCCAAGTTGGCAACAAACTTGGCTGTATTTGGCGACAGAACAGGTTCCCCCTATGGTAACCCCCCCTTATAGATATGAAGATGCATTAAATGCTTCAATAACCAATGGCCGCCATTTTGTCTCCCATGTAAAACTAAACTTAATTAATTAAAATTTAATTAATGAATTAATATTTGAAAAAACTGCATTAACATCAATTGTCATCCAGTACAAGTTTTAAAAAAAATTATTTCAACTTGATAGGATGAATAATGAGTATTTTATTAACGATTAAAAATTTGAACAAGATATATAAATAAATAAATAAATATAGGTAGAGTGTGAACTAACAGTAGGAATTGAATAAATTCGAACTTTGATGTTAATACAACCAATACGAATGCGTGCAAGTAATAAACGGAATTTAACGCTCTTTTACAGACTTCCAGGAATAATTAACAGAAAAAAAAAATGTTTTCTAGGAGTACGGAAATTATTTGAAAAATTTACTGTTTAAAGACGAATTTTACTGGCAGTGAAGCAAGGCTATTAGAATCAGAATTATAATTTTGTGAAATTTATTTCTCCTAAGAATAACGACTTAACGCGTTTACTAACTTATTAAACTGTGTGTAGCATTCTTTACGTTGAATTTATTTAATTCGTGATACATTTTGAAAATAATTTTAAGGTGAACATCTATCATGGTGTATAATGCATTTTATTCTAAAACCTGTAATTGAGATATAAAAATATTATCTTCGCATGTGATTTTTTTTTCTTTTTTACTTTACTAACTTCTTCGACACGATCACTGCTATAGGCAGAAACATGCCACAAATGAAGTTAACAATCACGTTTTACGCGATCATTCTAAATTGCAGACTTCAATCAAATAGATTTTCTATTAAGATTGGAAGTTTTAAAGGTATACTTAAAACGAAATAATTCATGTTACAATTAATTTTTATTAGATCATAAAGATAGAAAGAGAACGTGCTGCGGAAAACACCTTAAAAAGAAAAAAATAATTACTAAACAACCTATTTTTCATAGGGTGTGCTTCTTTGTTGTAGATCAACAATGTTTGCCTCCACTGTTTTAATTAAGATAGTTTAAATAAAGTGTTATGATAAGTAATTGTTTCCAGTGTTGAATAAAGCGTGAGGGGTGGCTCGAGGGAGACCTTCCCCCCCCCCCCCCCCGGAGAAATGAGATTGCCCTCCCCCGGCAGATTTTTGTGTTTTCAATGGTCAAAGAGTGCAAATTCCCCCGGAACTCTATAATGTTCCCCCAAGAGCCACAAAAATCCCTCTGGAAGAAAAGTGTCTGAATTCAACACTGATTGATACACAGATTTTTAATTTACATTTAATGTGTTTTTATATTGTCTTTTAAGCAAATAAATGTTTTAATATTATGATATGATTAGTTTCCTACAATTAACTTTTGAAATCAGGTTTCATATGGACACCCCAGTATAATTGAAGTTGTTTTAATTCTTTTTAGGTGCGTTTTTAATTATATAAATACATAGCACCTATAGTCGTCGTTCGGTCCGTCTGTCCGTATATAACACAGCAAAAACTATCCAACCGAATAGTCTGAAATTTTATTTTAAATATATAATTGTTGGAAAATTTTGGCGAATCATTTCAAATTTTTGAAAATCGGATGTATAGTTTAATGACAGGGGCAGCCAAAAGTTTTCCGTTACATTACGGTCAAGGGGTATAAAATCGTTCAAGTGTATTTTAATGATGTTACAGCTTTTTAAACAGAATGAAAATTATATGCACTTATGGAGTGCACTAAAATATACATTTAGTACAATATGCGGTGCAATTTTTTTTAAAAACTAGTTATAGTACGAACGCGCCTGGTTTACTACGTTTGCCATCTCTGACGTGCAATTTCCAACTGCAATTTTAATTTGACCGATATCTTCTTTAAAAAATAATTTTAAACAAAAAATAAATTACATTATTGTTAAAGCCCCACCAGTGGCCGAGAGGTTATGCTCTCGATGCTGGTAGACGGGAGGTGCTGGGTTCGAACCCAATCGCGCCCGTCGGCCTAATCGTTCGGAGTTTTTGTGGTTTTCTTCGGACCGTGGATTTTCCATGCGTAAATACGGATGAGGTTCCCTTAGAAAGACCCCCACGGAGGGCACTTCCCCCCGGGCCTATATCCCTTGTGTAGATAATTGGCCGTCAAAAATCAACCCAACCCAACCCATTATTGTTAAAATTACATCTTAAAACTAATCATTTTAAAAGTTAAAAAACTTTATTATTCTGCTCAAAGGTCTGCAATAGCTTACGACTGTGCCCCTGACTTTGTCCCTGAATGTGCAATTTCGCATTTGTTTCTAAATAACTCGCAAGTTTTATATAGATGAGTTTATTTTACAACTGCAGCATTATATATATAAACAATTCATTTTTTTTTTCAGTTTTCTTTCAAGTTTATCGCTTCAGTAGTTTTAAAAAATATGCTGATGAAATGGATATAAAAGAGATTGAATACTCATTGCCAATTGTTGAAATAAATAAAAGGCAGACATAAAGGCGTGGATCGAATTGAGTATATTTGATATTAACAAGAACAATTACACAAACATACTGAAAGAAAACAGAAAATTTACAGATATTTATAGATTTTGCAAGGCCCATGTTGGGGAATTGGCGGCCGTGAAAGAAAGCTACATTAAACAACCAATCACAAGAAACATAGTTGTACAAAAAGAAATTAATAAGAATTTAATGCAATGTTATGATTATTTTCAACACCCGCCCTTAATCTAGCATTACATCATAAAACAAAGAAATTTCTTGAAATCAATCATTAATAATAATATGACACGATTTAAACATTACTTGTACAAACAACAAAGAAATAATAGTTCATAAAATTTAACTTTAGGTAATTCCTTTGTAAATAAATCAGCAATTTGCATATTCGTAGGAACATATTCAATTTTGATGTTATTTTCTTTTATAATATTGCGAACAAATTTCAATTTGATATCGATGTGTTTCATTCTACCATAATTACTCTCATTACTGATACATTTTATACATGATTGATTATCCTCAAAAAATTACTAAATCCTTAATATTTACAATTTCACTAGCAATATGTTTAAACCATAACAAGTCTTGCAAACTTTTAGTTAAAGCAATGACTTCAGCTTCAGTTGACGATAAAGCAACTGATTTTTGTTTATTACAACACCACAGAACAGGCATGTTACAAAACATTAAAATATAACCTGTTACTGATTTGCGGTCATTTGTGTTAGCCCCCCAATCAGCATCAACATACATGGATAATTTAGGATCAGTAGCATTCCCTTGTACTGAACGCAGTGAAAAAATATATCTTAACAGCAGTTTCGTTTATTTTATTACATCACTTTGTTCACATACGTCACTTTCATTTTTAGATACGTAAGTGGACAGTTGAAGTAGCAGTTATTTTACTATAGAACAAATGAAACTGCAGTTAATATATATATTTCTTTTTCTCGATTTATGTTCAATCCAAGGACTGCTACTTCAACTTTCAACTACCTAATAATTATTGGCCCTCCCATTTCAAAACGAAGCGATATATTTGTATGAATGAATAGCAATTTATTCTCTGATGATGGCCGCGGGAAATGCAGGCCAAAAGTACTAGGAAGTTTTAAATAAAATGTTTATTTTCAACTTGCAACATTCATTTTATTATTTTAGTCGCCTTTTAGGTAAAACATTAAGCTTTTTAAAGTTCATATTGTGAATTTTATGGAAATTAAATATTACTATTACAGTAGTACAAGAAAAAATCTAATTAATTTATGCTTGTTATTTATTCACTGATAAGCCTTCAGAGTAAATATAAACAAATATTAATCTTATCAAAACTCAATATTTCGGAAATTGTCCAAATTTTCAGCTGCGAATTTCTACGTAGATGTACGTGGGATGTGAAAAGAGCGCAGTTCCGTAATCATTTCCAAGTAATTCGAATCTGTTACACAGTTCAATTTATTTTACAAATGCATCTTTAAATATATGCTGCATTTTTTTAAATTTTACCTTTCGTTTAAATTTATCGTTTCCACGTTTATAGTAAGTATGCTAATGGAAATAAACATTTTCGTTTCGTCATATAACGGAGATACAGATTTCAATTCCTTTTCCTTAGGTGCACAAATCTTGCATGTTAAGCATTTTTAAGATATTCAAACATGCTTATGATAAAATAGCGAGTACACAATTGATCTTTTATTTAATTACCAATTGTTTTTTTTCCTTTTTAATAATTAATTATAGTGTAAAAACGATATCTTATCTGCATTTTAATTAAAACAAATTCAATATTATTAACAAAAAGAAAGTAGTCTGCATAAGAATATTTTTCCATGCTTACTAATTTTAATTTCTAAAACTAAGTGTAACTGGAAATTAAATATTATAATTGCAGTGCTACAAGAAGGAATCCAATTAATTTATGCTTGTTATTTATTCACTGGAATTCATTCAGAGTACATATGAATTAAGTAAAATTTACCAAAATTCAGCACTTCAGAAACTATCAAAGCTTCTAGTTGAAAATTTCTACGTGAATGTATGCGGGATGCGAAACGAGTAGGCGTAAATGCGCAGTTCCATAATCATTTCTCAGTAATTCGAATCTCTTACACGGTTCAATTTATTTTACAAATGCATCATTAAATATATACTGCATTATTTTTAAATGTTACATATCGTTTAAATTTATCATGCCGACGTTTTTAGTAAATATGATAACAGTATTAAACATTTTCGTTCCGACATATAACGGAGATAGTGATTTTAATTTCTTTTGCTTGGATGCACAAATCTTGCAGGTTATATATTTTTTAAGATTTCAAAACACTTATAAAAAATATCGAATACTCAATTATTTTTTTATTTAACTACCAATTGTGCTTTTTACCTTTTTAATAATTAATCATACTGTAAAAACGATATCTTATCTACATTTTAACTAAAATAAATTCAATATTACTGAAAAAAAGAAAGTGTTCTGCATAAGAATAATTTTTTATGCTTACTAATTTTAATTTCTGAAATTAAGTGTAACTGGAAATTAAATATTATAATTACAGTGCTACAAGAAGGAATCCAATTAATTTATATTTGTTATTTATTCACTAAAAAGCATTCAGAGTAAATATAAACTAAGTTAGGTTTAACAAAATCCAGCACTTCAGAAACTAATTTTCAGCTGAAACTTTCTACGTGGATATATGCGGTATGCGGAACGAGTAGGGGTAAATGCGTAGTTCCATAATCATTTCTAAGTAATTCGAATCTCTTACACGGCTCAATTTATTATACAAATGCATCATTAAATATATACTGAAATATTTTTAAATGTTACATATTGTGAAGAATCCAATGGGATTCACAAAAAAGGTCCCATATATTTTCAAATGAGAGCCCTAGATAGGAAAAGCAATGTATAAGCATAACAGCTCAAAATATTTCTAAGTCTCAAGGTTCTGACGGAAATGATAAAAAGAATCAATCCATCTAAACCAATCTTAAAGGTTGACGGAAAAGTAGAACGGCATGAAAAAAATAGGAGTTATGGAATTCCTTTTAAGTAGCAACTTTGCCGATATTTTCCCAGGACAATTTAAAAATGAAACTAGATGCGAAATTTTCTCACGCTAGCAGCGAGGGTCTCTCTTGACCAATGATATCGAAGTTTGTTAGTGATATCATTCAACCTAGGCTCTGAGTGGGCCGACAGATAGCCTTTGTTTTAAAAAGGTGAATTGGAACGAAGAGAGAAGAGAGGAGAGATGCGTTTTTGAATCCCAAGGAGAGAGCTGCTCGCTGAGTTGGGACTGCGATTTCGGAGAGGTCCGAAGGGATAGAAGTAGTCTGCCGATTCAGGCAGGATAATATTTCTCCGGTCGAGGCCGCGAGGTAAAAAGGAGTTGACAACGGATTGTTGTGCACGGGAAGCAGCGTCAGCAGTTTTCGTTACGAATTAAGGTAAAAGGACTAAACTTTTTTTGATAAAGAATCCATTAGAAGATTGGATGCCTATCTCATGCTTTGTTGAACTTATGCTTTTAAATGAACAGTGTCGTCAGCTGTAACGTACCCAGAAAATATAATATAGTTGTAATTCAAGTATAACCAAGAAATTAATTTATCTTATGTCTTTTCAATAAATTGTTTGATTTAATTATTACTTGGGCCTCCGCTTGACTGAAGTTCCACGCTACCACTTCCACATGTTAGTCGAAGGTTTTACAACTTGGTGGCAGAAGGTGGTATGCACAGCAAGGACTCTGAACATTAAAAGACTAGCTTAAGAGAAAGAGCTCCAGACGCAAGACCGTGTGTAGAAAAAAGCGACACCAGCATCGTGCCGGACAGTTCCTCTAAGAAAAAGCTCCAGATGCAAGACCGTGTGCATAGGAAAACGACACCAGTATAGTGCCGGACAGTTCCCCTAAGAAAGTGCTCCAGACGCAAGACTGTAGAGAAAAGCGACATGAGTATCGTACCGGACAGTTCCCCTAAGAAAGTGCTCCAGACGCAAGACTGTGCGTAGAGAAAAGTGACACCAGTATCGTGCCGGACAGTTCCCCAAAAAGGTGCTTTAGACGACATCCAGTTGCAAGACTGTGTGCAGTGAAAGGAGACTACAGTGCAGTGCAGTGCAGTGCCGTGCAGTACAGTTCCCGAGAGAAAATGCCCCAGCAAAACAAAAGGTAAGCTCATTATTTTGAGTGGCTCTTAATTTATTAATTAATTGAAATGTTGATAAGAAATTAATATTTTAAAGGAAAACTTTTGTTTTGAGGTAAATGAAAATTTTAAAATTGAAAAATTGGTTAGTTAAAATAGAAAATTATTAACTTATTAATTAATTATAGTACAAGGAAGCTGATACCCTTTGTCATGGGCTTTAAATTTTGAAATTTTTTTTAAAAATTAAGAATACAGAAAACTAAAATCAAACTAGATTCTTAAAAAAAAAAAAAAAAAAAAAAAAAAAGAAATTAGATGTCATGTAAGAAAAGTACCATTGTGAGGAAAGTTTGTTTGAAAAATATTTTAGAATCAATTTGGATTATTTAATGATTGATTTTCCTAAATATATACTTGTATTCAAAATAGAAAAAGCATATGAAAAGGTTGCAAGGAATGTTCAATTCTGAGTAAAATAGGGAAAATTGTTTACCTATAGCATTTGAAAATATTTTTTTTTATGTTCTATATTTTGTGTGTGTAGGGAATGTAAAAAGTGGAAAAATTATACTTTCTTTTCGAAACTAACACTAAAACGTAGAATGTCTGAAATTTATTATAGTATTGCTAATTTATTTATGTATATTGTGAATACGTTTGAAAACATTTTATAACGGTAGATAAAGTTAGAATATTCTCGGTGAAGTGTCAAATTCACATCTTCTGAGGTAGTTGAAAAAAAAATGTATAAATAAATATATGAAGAGGGCAATCGTTAGGTTATCTTTGTAGTATCGGTAGGAATATAAAATCGATAGATAATGGCGAAAATAACGGCATTGAAATATTGCCGAAAGGCTGATCTGCAAAATTTAGCAGAGGTATTAGGAGTTCAGATAGAAGAAAGTGACATAATCGCGACGATTATCCAAAAGATAGAGGCCGCGGACGATTATGATGCCGACTTCGCATTAACGCAAGTGGGATATATAGTGAAAGATAGGGAAGATCTACTTCTTTTAGAAAGAGAGAAAAAAGAAAAAGAAGAGAAAGAAAAAGAGAGAAATTTTCAATTAGAGCAATTAAAATTAACGCAAAACTCAGGGAGGCGTAACTCGACTTCCAGTAACGGATCGGAAAGACCTAAATTAGCGCTAAAAACTATAATGCATCGTTTTGATCCAGAACGTTCGGACATAACTCTATTTTTAAACTTGTTTGAACGACAGGCATTAAGGTCTGGGATAGAAAATGAGGATCTGGTCACGCATTTATTAGCTTTGTTGCCAGTACAAATAGCTGAATTGATCTTGCGCGAACCGACAGACCGAGTTGACAACTTTCAGCATGTGAAGTCAATCCTGTTAGCTCGTTTTAGATTGAGTGGCGAGGCTTATAGACAAAAATTAGATAAGCATTTGCGAGACCAGAATAGCCCGTGGAAAGACCTCATTTTTGAACTAAATAGCTTTCTAGAAGGGTGGTTAAATGATCTTGAGGTTACTAATTTTAAAGAGTTAAAAGATTTGCTAATCACCGAACAGATTAAGAGGCGTGCTCCAGCAGAATTAAGGGAGCACTTTATAGATTCGTGGTCCAAATATAAAGATCCAGGAACACTAGCTAAGGATCTGGATGAATACGAAACTATAAAAGGGGCGTCAAAAAAATCGTGGAACAAAAAGCTAAAATTCGAAGAAAATTCGCGGAATGAGAAAATGGAAAATGAAGACGAAACGAGAGGGGGGCATTCCGAAACCAGAACTAACTGGAGAGAACGAAATATAGAGAAAGAAAGGGAAAAAATCTTTGAGCGCAAAAGGGCTATTAGGTGTTTCATTTGCTCGAGCCCAAACCATTTGAAGGTTAATTGTCCCGAAAACAAAAGAAATGGAGAGCAAATTACCAGCGTTCATCATATTAACGGAAGTACAAATTTTGAAGAAAGTTTTAAGCCTTATCTAAGCCGCGCGCTAATCAACGGAAGGGAATGCACAACATTAAGAGATAGTGGAAGTCAATATGACGTAATTTCGAGGAGATTTATTAAACGCAATCAATTAGACGGTGGCACCATTCGAGTTAGACAGCCGTTAATGAACAATACTCGTCGCTTACCGACCGCCGAAGTTGTTTTAAAAATTGAAGGACTCGGGAGACTAAAAACAAAAGCTATCGTGACGGACAGAAAAACGAATTTGTCTTACTATATTTTGGGTAACAAAACTCAAAAATTAATTGATGATATTAAAAGGAAAAAAATGCAGATTTCAGATGCAGTGGTCATTCATAACATAGCGAAAGCGAAAAACGAAAACGGGAATCCATCCCGAAGGGAAGAGAATAAGATAAGAGAGGACTACTCAAAATTGACGAGCGTGAACTTGGGAGAAAGGAAGGAAATGGGAGGTACCCGGTCAAAAACGAGATAGGAGAATTGGGAGGGAAGGAAGGATAATACTGTATCACCCACGAAAAAGGAAGATCAGGTTTTAGGATCGAATAAAAGAAAAAAGAAAGATGTCAAAGGGGATCATGAGATGGGTTGCCCCATACGAGAAGTCAAACTGAAAAAGGGGTTAGAAAAATCGCATCATGAGTGTGAGGATTTAACACAAGCAAATAGGGCGTGTCAAAGTATAGATAGATCGGATAATCAAAGGGATACGTCAGTGAAAATAACACTGAGAAGGAACAAAAGAGAATTTTGGTTTAGAAATAACGAGAACAAAAAGTATCTCAGGTCAGAAAATCTAGTAAAGGATTTGGACGGGAATAAAGAGCGCGAAAGTGTTACGAAACGGATTAGTCGGAGGACGGGCGACTCTAAAATGTCCCCGGCTTATTGTGTGGCGAGCGCCACAGGTAGGCACGAAAAGTTGCAAAATTATCGTGTAAATAGACAAAAACCACAAGAAAAAAACGCGGAGAAAATAAATAGGTTGACAAGCGAAGATTCACGTCCGAGACACTATCCTAAATATAGAAATAGGCCTTCACATGACAGGCTCTAGCAGTTAGAAATTTAGCGCCGGATCAAGTGAGTCGAAATCGATTTAACTAAGTGTACATAAGTGAGTCGAATTCGATTTAACTAGGTGTACATATTAAATTTATCTTATTTTGTGTAAATGTCATAGTGTAAAATTTTAAAGGTGTTTTGTCTTTTAAAAGTGAAATTTCATAATCAAAGGTACTCAGCATTAGTAAGTTAAATGTAAATTGTATGAAAAGTTTTTTGTGAAAAAGGTGAGTGAGATATATAAAGGAGGGCCACTCTAATATATGAGCTAACCTTTTCTTTGCAGATATTACGTCTTGCAGCCGAAATATCATTTAAAGGCGGGGGGTATTGTGAAGAATCCAATGGGATTCACAAAAAAGGTCCCATATATTTTCAAATGAGAGCCCTAGATAGGAAAAGCAATGTATAAGCATAACAGCTCAAAATATTTCTAAGTCTCAAGGTTCTGACGGAAATGATAAAAAGAATCAATCCATCTAAACCAATCTTAAAGGTTGACGGAAAAGTAGAACGGCATGAAAAAAATAGGAGTTATGGAATTCCTTTTAAGTAGCAACTTTGCCGATATTTTCCCAGGACAATTTAAAAATGAAACTAGATGCGAAATTTTCTCACGCTAGCAGCGAGGGTCTCTCTTGACCAATGATATCGAAGTTTGTTAGTGATATCATTCAACCTAGGCTCTGAGTGGGCCGACAGATAGCCTTTGTTTTAAAAAGGTGAATTGGAACGAAGAGAGAAGAGAGGAGAGATGCGTTTTTGAATCCCAAGGAGAGAGCTGCTCGCTGAGTTGGGACTGCGATTTCGGAGAGGTCCGAAGGGATAGAAGTAGTCTGCCGATTCAGGCAGGATAATATTTCTCCGGTCGAGGCCGCGAGGTAAAAAGGAGTTGACAACGGATTGTTGTGCACGGGAAGCAGCGTCAGCAGTTTTCGTTACGAATTAAGGTAAAAGGACTAAACTTTTTTTGATAAAGAATCCATTAGAAGATTGGATGCCTATCTCATGCTTTGTTGAACTTATGCTTTTAAATGAACAGTGTCGTCAGCTGTAACGTACCCAGAAAATATAATATAGTTGTAATTCAAGTATAACCAAGAAATTAATTTATCTTATGTCTTTTCAATAAATTGTTTGATTTAATTATTACTTGGGCCTCCGCTTGACTGAAGTTCCACGCTACCACTTCCACATGTTAGTCGAAGGTTTTACAATATCGTTTAAATTTATCATGCCGACATTTTTAGTAAATCTGCTAATAGTATTAAAAATTTTCGTTCCGACATATAACGGAGATAGAGATTTTAATTTCTTTTCCTTAGATGCACAAAACTTGCAGGTTATATATTTTTAAGATTTCAAAACATTTATAAAATATATCGAATATTCAATTATTTTTTTATTTAATTACCAATTGTGCTTTTTACCTTTTTAATAATTAATCATAGTATAAAAACGATATCTTATCTACATTTTAGCTAAAATAAATTGAATATTACTGAAAAAAAAAAAGAAAGTGTTCTGCATAAGAATAATGTTTTATGCTTACTAATTTTAATTTCTGAAATTAAGTGTAACTGGAAATTAAATATTATAATTACAGTGCTACAAGAAGGAATCCAATTAATTTATATTTGTTATTTATTCACTAAAAAACATTCAGAGTAAATATAAACTAAGTTCAGTTTAACAAAATCAAGCACTTCAGAAACTAATTTTCAGCTGAAACTTTCTACATGGATGTATGCGGAACGAGTAGACGTAAATGCGTAGTTCCATAATCATTTCTAAGTATTTCGAATCTCTTACACGGCACAATTTATTTTACAAATGCATCATTAATATATACTGCATTATTTTTAAATCTTACATATCGTTTAAATTTATCATGCCGACATTTTTAGTAAATATGCTAATAGTATTAAAAATTTTCGTTCCGACATATAACGGACATAGAGATTTTAATTTATTTTCCTTAGATGCACAAATCTTGCAGGTTATATATTTTTAAGATTTCAAAACACTTATAAAAAATATCGAATACTCAATTATTTTTTTATTTAATTACCAATTGTGCTTTTTACCTTTTTAATAATTAATCATAGTGTAAAAACGATATCTTATCTACATTTTAGCTAAAATAAATTCAATATTACTGAAAAAAAGAAAGTGTTCTGCATAAGAATAAATTTTTATGCTTACTAATTTTAATTTCTGAAATTAAGTGTAACTGGAAATTAAATATTGTAATTACAGTGCTACAAGAAGGAATCCAATTAATTTATATTTGTTATTTATTCACTGAAAAGCATTAAGAGTAAATATAAACTAAGTTCAGTTTAACAAAATCAAGCACTTCAGAAACTAATTTTCAGTTGAAACTTTCTACATGGATGTATGCGGAATGCGGAACGAGTAGGCGCATACGCGTAGTTCCATGATCATTTCTAAATAATTCGAATCTCTTACACGGCTCAATTTACTTTACAAATGCATCATTAAACATATACTGCAATATTTTTAAATGTTACATATCGTTTAAATTTATCGTGCCGACATTTTTAGTAAATATGCTAATAGAATTAAAAATTTTCGTTCCGACATATAACGGAAATAGAGATGTTAATTTCTTTTCCTTAGATGCACAAATCTTGCAGGTTATATATTTTTAAGATTTCAAAACACTTATAAAATATATCGAATACTCAATTATTTTTTTATTTAATTACCAATTGTGCTTTTTACCTTTTTAATAATTAATCATAGTGTAAAAACGATATCTTATCTACATTTTAGCTAAAATAAATTGAATATTACTGAAAAAAAAAAGAAAGTGTTCTGCATAAGAATAATGTTTTATGCTTACTAATTTTAATTTCTGAAATTAAGTGTAACTGGAAATTAAATATTATAATTACAGTGCTACAAGAAGAAATCCAATTAATTTATATTTGTTATTTATTCACTAAAAAACATTCAGAGTAAATATAAACTAAGTTAAGTTTAACAAAATCAAGCACTTCAGAAATTAATTTTCAGCTGAAAGTCTCTACGTGGATGTATGCGGTATGCGGAACGAGTAGGCGTAAAGCGCAGTTCCATAATCATTTCTTAGTAATTCGAATCTCTTACACGGTTCAATTTATTTTATAAATGCATCTTTAAATATATGCTGCATTATTTTAAAATTTTACCTTTCGTTTAAATTTATCGTCTCGTCATATAACGGAGATAGAGATTTTAATTCATTTTTCTTTGGTGAATAAATCTTGCATGTAAAGTATTTTTAAGGGATTCAAATATGTTTATGATAAAATGAGGAGTACTCAATTAATCTTTTATTTAATTACCAATTGTACTTTTTTCTTTTTTAATAATTAATTATAGTGTAAGAACAATATCTTATCTGCATTTTAATTAAAACAATTTCAATATTATTAACAAAAAGAAAGTAGTCTGCATATTAATATTTTTCCATGCTTACTGATTTTAATTTCTAAAACTAAGTGTAACTGGAAATTAAATATTATAATTACAGTGCTACAAGAAGAAATTCAATTAATTTATGCTTGTTATTTATTAACTAGAAATCATTCAGAGTAAATATAAAGTAAGTTAAGTTTAACAAAATCCAGCACTTCAGAAACTCATTTTCAGCTGAAAGTTTCTACGTGGACGTATGCGGTATGTGGAACGAGTAGGCGTAAAGCGCAGTTCCATAATCATTTCTAAGTAATTCGAATCTCTTACAGTGTTCCATTTATTTTACAAATCCATCATTAAATACATGCTGCATTATTTTAAAATTTTACCTTTCGTTTAAATTTATGGTTTCAACGTTTTTAGTAAGTATTTTAATGGAATTAAACATATTCGTTTCGTCATATAACGGAGATAGAGATTTTAATTCTTTTTAATTGGGTGCACAAATCTTGCATGTTAAGTATTTTTAAGATATTCAAACATGCTTATGATAAAATAACGAGTGGTCAATTAATCTTTTATTTAATTACCAATTGTGCTTGTTTCCTTTTTAATAATTAATTATAGTGTAAAAACGATATGTTATTTGCATTTTAATTAAAACAAATTCAATATAATTAACAAAAAGAAAGTAATCTGCATTAGAATATTTTTCCATGCTTATTAATTTTAATTTCTAAAGCTAAGTTTAAGTGGAAATTAAATATTATAATTGCAGTGCTACAAGAAGGAATCCGATTAATTTATGCTTGTTATTCTTGTTGTCTTTTTGCTTGTTGTCTTCTGGGAATCATTCAGAGTAAATGTAATTTAAGTAAAATTTACCAGAATTCAGCACTTCAGAAACTATCAAAACTTCTAGATGAAAATATCTACGTGGATGTATGCGGGATGCTAAACGAGTAGGCGTAAATGCCATAATCATTTCTAGGTAATTCGAATTTCTTACACGGTTCAATTTATTTTACAAAAGCATCATTAAATATATACTGCATTATTTTTAAATTTTACATGTCGTTTAAATTTATCTTCGACGTTTTTAATAAGTATGCTAATGGGATTAATTATTTTCGCGTCGTCATATAACGGGCATAGAGATTTTAATTCATTTTCCTTAGATGTACAAACCTTGCATGTTAAGTATTTTTAATATATTCAAACATACTTATGATAAAATAACAAGTACTCAATTAATTTTTTATTTAATTACCAATTGTACTTTTCTCCTTTTTTAATAATTAATCACTGTGTAAAAACGATATCTTATCTACATTTTAACTAAAAGAAATTCAATATTATTAGCAGAAAGGATTTGTTCTCTATAAGAATAATTTTTCATGCTTACTAATTTTAATTCCTTAAATTAAGTGTAAAAGGGTATTAAATATTATAAATACAGTGCTACAAGAAGGTATCCAATTAATTTATACTTGTTAATTACTCACTGGAAGGCATTTGGAGTAAATATAAACTAAGTTAAGTTTTCCAAAACTCAGCACTTCAGAAATTGGTAAAATTTCCTCTGAAATTTTCTACGTAGATGTATGCGGGAAATGTAGTAGGCTAATACACAGTTTCATAATAATATCTATGCAATTCTAATCTCTACACGGTTCAATTTATTTTACAAGTACACCATTAAATATATAATGAATTATTTTTAAACTTTACCTATCGTTTAAATTTATTGTTGCGACATTTTTAGTAAATATGCTAATAGAATTAAACATTTTTGTTTCATCATATAACGGATACATTTTAACTAAAACAAATTCAATATTATTAGCAAAAAGAAAGTGTTCTTCATAATAATAATATATCAGGCATACTAATTTTAATTTCTAAGACTAAGTGTACCGCCAATCGGGGCAACTTTGCGCCACTTTTTCCTGGTTCTACTCACAATTCCATTATTAAAAAATATTATATGTGATTTTGCAACGTCGAAATGGAGTTGTGAACAATTAACATGAAACAATTATGCAAACTCTATGGTTTTAAAGAGGAACTTTTTTATTATTTTTTATTTTTTAACTATCTTTAAAGTTTTCGAAGAAAGTACAATGAGTCTCATAAATATAAAGACACAGATGTTTTTGAAATTACATATTATTATTTCAGTTATAAGACATTAAATTTTACACCTCATATTAAGAACATTAAAATGAATCTCTTATAGGGGTTTTAATTTAAATAAAATAATTTCGACACAAATAATAAATATATAAAAAATTACGCTGTCTCATAAATATAAAGACAATCTTGAAACTGCTTCACATGCAATTTTTTTTCGAATGCGCGCGTGCAGAATTAATGCGCTTGCGCAGAACTACACTTTAAGTTTCCCAAACGAGCAAAGTTGTTTGACCTGTTTCAATTGCAAAGAGGCAGTGGAACATTGAACTTTCTAAAGATGAGATTTGTAAAATACGTGAATTTAAAGCTAATGGCTTATCAATTTGTCAAATATGTGAAAAAACTGGGAGAAGCACGGTTGCACTTTATAAAATTTTATCAAAAACTTACAATTCATATTCGAGATAACGATCTGGCAGACCGAGAAAGACTAATGAAAGACTCGATCGCAAGATCATGCGAATTGTTTCGTCGTACAAAAATGTCACTCAGATAAGTTTCTCAACAAGTTTATGGTATGGTCCTAAAGGATACAGTACATCGTCGTATAAAAGAAAGAAAAACATTGCATGCCGGCATATGTGCAGATTTCCTTTACTGAAAAAAACCCCACAAAGAACGGAGGTTAATCGGGGCTAAAAATCACATGCACTGGAAGGACAAATGGATGCAAGACATTTTTTCAGATGAAAAGGGGTTTAACTTTGATGGCCCAGATGATTGGATTTCCTACTACCACGATTTAAGACGTGAATCTCGAACCCTCTTCAGTAGGCAGAAAGGGGGAGGTTCTGTTATGGTTTGGGGTGCCTTCTCTTTTAATGGAACTACAGATATTGCGTTTCTGGATGGTAAACAGACATCTAAAGAGTATAGAGAACTGCTTGATAGTCAGTTGTTGCCTATTGCTGAAACTCTTGGAATTATTTGTACCATCAGAATAATGCATCGATTCACACATCAAGATGCACAAAAATTGGTTAGCCAATAACAATGTTCATTTCACGTTGTGGCCCGCACGTAACCCTGATAATGCAGTTAAGAATCTTTGTGGCATTTTCAAACGCAGTGTATATGCATCTGAAAGACAATTTTCAAACGTCGTTGAGTTGTAAAAAGAAATCGAACGAAGTTGGCTTCATATAAAGCCCAATAGTTTTACAACTTAATAAACAGCATGCCCGCTAGAATATATTCTGTCATTAATAGGAGTGGATCTTTTATTGGATGGTAATTCAAAAGTACGTAAAATGTCTTTATATTTATGAGACAGCAAATTTATTTACATTTATCAATTTTCGAGTTCAAATTATTTAATTCTAATTTATTTTACTGTAAAATGTTTTCTTGACACATGCTTTTCGTTATATGCATAAATATAATTTTGAATACAGAATTATTAAAATATTATTTCGGAAATGTCAGTGTCTTTATATTTATGAGACGCACTGTAGCCCCTGCTGGGTACTTCTTTGGTCCAGTCACTTAGTTTTATATAAAATGAACACATTTCATATGTAAATGAATACATTTTTATAGAAACTCCCTTGCAAGAGCATTTTCTAATAAATTAGCACTGCAAACTTGATAAACAAATGTTTTTTTTTTAACATTTAAAAACAATAAAACAATTGTTAATATTAAAGAAACCAGAAAAAGTTTTCGTCATGTTATTCTCAGGAACTGGAACAAAAACAATTAATGTAACATTTTGCTACAGTAACATTTGAAAAAAAATGTTACTTAAAACATGTTTTAACCAGTTGATGGGCGGTGGGATATATTTTATCCCACCTACGATTAATGAAGATTTGCACCAGAAAAAATTTATAAAATTTTACTTTTCTGACTTTGGCGGGAAAAAGTCGTATTGCTCTTCCTTATTTTGAAGTAAAATTGTTCTAAATTTCCGGTGGGAATTCAGCATTACACAAACGCAATTGATTGCCCATCAAGGGGTTAAGAGACTTGGTTGTATAAAAAAAATTTCTAAGTAATTGGGGCTATTTTCGGGACTAAAAAGGCCTGGCACAAAGTAGCCCCGAAATACTAGCTTTCATGTTAGCTTTATGAAAACGCGAACATTTCCTCTCAAAATAAAAAGTTAAAGGAAAAACTATGATCACACATGGGTTAAAGGTTACTAAAGATAATAATTTGACACTTACCTTATTTGTAGCTCTTATCCAGATTGTTTCACTATAGAAAGTCTGGAGAGTTAAAATTTACACACGAAAACAGATGTTTACCAGTGTTGCCACTAAAAAATATTAAATTACCCCCAAACTATTCAATTATCCTATAGTAGAGTATAAAATAATTTTCAAGGGCAATAACTTCAGATTTTCTTGTGCTTTTTGTTCAATACAAAGAATAGAACCTTTTTTTATGGGATGGAAAGTATCTCCGGTTGACGGTAGCTGGAAATAAAATGTTATAATTACAGTGCTACAAGAAGGAATCCAATTAATTTATACTTGTTATTTATTCACTGGAATAGTTTGCCAAAACTCAGCACTTCAGAAACTGTTGAAATTTTCATCTGAAATTTCCTACGTAGATGTATGTGGGATGTGAAACGAGTAGGCGTAAATGCGGAGTTCCGTAATTATTTCTAAATAATTCAAATCTCTTTCAGGGTTCAATTTATTTTACAAATCCATCATTAAATATATACTGCATTATTTTTAAATTTTACTTTTTGTTTAAATTTGTCGTTTCGACGTTTTTAGTAAATATACTAATGGGATTAAACATTTTCGTTTCGTCATATAACGGAGATAGAGATTTTAATTCCTCTTAATTAGGTGCACAAATCTTGCATGTTAAGTATTTTAAAGATATTCAAACATACTTGTGACAAAATTACGATTATTCAATTAATCTTATTTTAATTAATACCTTAATGTAATTAAAATGTTGGTATAAGAGTAAATGAGGTAAAATCTTATTCTTTTTGTATTTTCTGAAATATTATTTACATTTCCATAAATATTCTTTACAAGAATTCTTCTTGTTGTCTCCCCCTCAAAAAATCTGTTTGCAGCTATTATCAGAAAGCAAGATCCTCTACCAATTTTATTTCATTCTGGTGTTTACGAAATCCCTATTCAACTCAATACTGGTCTATTAACTTCATATATTGGAATGACAAAACGATGCCTGTTTGAAAGAGTTAAAGAACATAAAAGAGATTTAAAATTCAATAGGCAATCTACAGCTTTATTTAGATTAGCATTTAAAGGCAGTGTCAAGGCAGTTCATTTTGACGATGTAAAAATTATCTCTAAATATTCTAATCCACTTAAAGCCCTTATACGTGAATCCATAGAAATCAGTCTGAGAAAAAGCGGAGTATGCAATGACAACATTTCATTTCAGATTTCTAATGTTTGGTTGAATATTTTAAAAGAAGTACATTCGTAATGTTTATTTCGGATTTTCTTAGTTTCTGATAATAGTGCTTTAGCCTACCAACAGATGGCGCCATATCCGATGCAGTATTGATTTTGGATGTTTAATGATCGGTTACCGAAATGTTTTCAGTTTGATGTTGTGAAAGTGACTGTGCTGTTTGTAACTTTGCTTCGTGGAGGTCAAGAACCCTCTTCCCTGATGATGGCTCATTATAAAGCGAATGAAACGTTGAGATTAATTTTTAACGTGTTTTTAATATAGTTTTTATTTTTATGTACGTTGATGAGTATCATAAGAGTTTTTAATTATTAATATTCTTTATATATGAGTTGTAAATTTCCCAAGTCGGTTTAAAATGTCTGGACCAATATTCGAACCAGGAATCTCTTTGCTGAAGCCGCCAATGCTCTGCCTGCTTAGCCATCCCGAGCAAATCTGGAGGACCTAATTCTCCCATCTAACCTTAAAAATTAAAGAATCTGGTCTGATATCTTAATCTGCTCAACAGAGTAAATCGCAGATTATGGAACTCCAATAATAGCTGGATGCATAAATATATTAGATTAATTTTTAACATAATTATTCAGTTGGTAAATTAATCATACTTGTTATAAATGTTCGAAGTGTGTGAAAAATGTCCGGTCCAGGATGTTATGATAATTGGCTGAATTGGTTAGCTGGCTGAATTAAGTCCTCCATATTCGTCCGGGACGGCTCAGTTGGCAGAGCATTAGCGGCTACAGCCAAGATATCCCAGGTTCGAATTCCGACCCGAACATTTTCCACCCACTTGGTAAATTTACAATTCATATGATTTATTTACTAATTAAATAATTGTGTTAAAAATTAATGGGTCTTGTAGCTTTTAAATGCGGCGAAAATTGATGAAAACATTGAGAGTTTGAAGTAGTCTGCCTTCAAAACTCTTTAATGTATAAATGTGAAGTTTTGACTTTTGATTAAACAGATTGTGCTTTGTAATATACTACCATTAGAAACTGATTAGCTTTTCACGGAATTTGTGTATTCTTGAATTTAAAATAGCTCTTTTTTTCACTCCGTTAGTCATCGCGCGCATGATATCTTGAGAACGTGCGTATGGATCTTGTTATGACATTTGGTGTCGATACTAAGCAAATATGTGCGTTTAAAATAATCTAATCTTAGGTGCAAAATATATCATTAACTATGTTAAAAAAAAAAAAAAAAAAAAAAAAAAAATGCAATTTAACAAATTACAACGACCATTTGGAAAATGATTTTTTCAAAGACTAAAATTTAAGACATAAAAAAATAGCAAGGATTTGATCATACATTACATACGCCATAAATTAAACATTAATAGTGTTATTACAAGTAAAAAATGCAAGCGACAGAAATCGCCTGCGACTCTTAAGTATTATACACCTGAAACTTAAGTATTATCCGAGCATTTCATTGGCTGTTCGGGAAAAGGCTTTTCCATCGTCAGATTTCCAAGAAATCTGACGGCCAATTTTAAATGAAATTTCAGTCTTAAACTTCTAAACATCCCACAATATTACTTTTTATATTGTCGTATAGAGAAAAAAATGTACTTTTAAATGCAATTTGTTTGAAAGCTGTATCTCAATTTGTTTCTGAGTTATTATTTTTTTGATGTAGTTTTTATTACTTTTTTGTCATAGTCTGTTCTCCATCTCTGTTGAATGTCAAGGGAAATGCAAATTACTGTATAGACCAATCAGAAAATGAATAAAATGATGATTAAACTAATAAAAAACTTCAGATATGCTTTTGATTTCCTACGCTGACGAGGACAATAACCATTTTTCCAAATGGTTAATTTTTTTTTTTTTTTTAATCAAAAATTTACATTTTCTAATGAATAAAAATATCGCTTTAAACATACATATTTGCTTAGCATCTGCACCAAATGTCATAACAATCCATACACACGTTCTCAAGATATGAGCGCAATGACTGACGGAGTAAAAAAAAAAAAGAGCTATTTTAATTTCAACAATACACAACATCCGTGAAAAACTGATGGTTTTTAATGGTAGCATATTACAAAGAACATTCTGTTTAATTAGTATTCAAAATTTCACTTTTATACATAAAAAGGTTTTGAAGGTAAATTAATTCAAACTTTGATTTTTTCGTTAATTTCCGTCGTGTTTAAAAGTTACAAGACCCCTTAATCCTTTCCGGCGCGGAATAATTCTGTTTGTAGAATGGTGAAATGATGGACTGACTGACGCCGGAAATTGAAAACGAATTTAACAGAAAATAAAAATGTGCTTATTTTCCAATACTTCATAAAAGAAAAAAATTAATTAAATATTCTTGGTGTTAGTACGCTTAACCCTTAAATGCCTGAGTTTTCAAAAATCATTTAAAAAATGTTTTTCGGCTTTCTTTTTTTAAATAAATCATGGGAAAAATACTTAAAAAAAATCATATTTTGTTTTAAGTATGGTTTATGGCTAAAAAAGTGTTTGTTACTAATCGGCAATACTGATGTTTAATTGAAAAAAATTTCCTTGATAAATATCTACAATATTAAACAAACAAGAATTTTGAGAACTATGATAAGAAATAAATTTTACTTGCTCATTGCAGAACAAAATAGGATATTTCGCATGCTTCCAAACAAAACCAAAAGAACATGTATCAACAATTGAAAAAATAAATCTATCTTTATTCTTAAACAGCACATCTAAATGTTGAAAATCGATTTAATAATATTTTCAGAATGTATTTTATTGGCAACATTAGGCATTATAGCTTCAATATTATTCCAATAGTATTTATAAGCCTAATTTGGGTATGTTGCCCAAAGGTAACATCCGGCATTTAAGGGTTAAAATTAGGTGTCTGTTTTTTTGTGGACTCCACCCGCTAAAGGGTTAACCTAATATTCTTAATATATTTCTTCCACATAGGCACCCTAGGTAAATTTAATCTCATAAAGAGATTTACATACTAAAAACTCAACATATCTTACTTTTTAAGTAAATTTTAATGTTTTATAGATTTTTCGCATCTCTCGATAAAAGGTTTTTTTTTTCCTTGTTTCGTTCCTAGAAATTAAAACCATTTATCGGAGTAAGATCTTATAAGCGAATTTTTTTTTATGGAATATTTTTAAAGGGATTTTTTTCTTAATACTTAGTTATTTTAAGCATGCAGTGGAAAAAGAGTGAAAAATTAGATATCTCCTCAGGATTTTTAACAAATACGCATTTGAAGCACTTAACGAAATGAAAATATTCTGGATATGACTTATTTTTGCTGCTTAACCCTCTTCACGCCCTTGGCCACATATATGGACGTTTAGTTTTTACTTTCTTCAATCTTAACAAGAAGAAAATATTGGATACGTGAAAATTTTCGACTTTCGGTTTTCGACAGATTTACACGTTTAAAGGATCAGAGGTTCCGAAAAGCACGAGTCTGTCTGTGTGTCTGTCCATATGTGACACACATTTTGTAATACTAAACTAATGCACGGAATTTAATAAAAATGTATATTCAGTTATTCCCTAATATAAATTGGTGCTGATTAGTTTTTGGTGTAAACCCCTCAATAGGTGGAGCTGCTATGCTTCTTTTTTTGTAATTTCCGCAATAGCTCAATCTCAAGAACTAATGATTGGATTTTCAACAAACTTCAGATTCAGGTATAGCTGGATATGAATTAGTGATGTTTAGTTTTTGGTGTAAATAACTCAACAGGTGGCGCTGCTATGCAGCATTTTTCACGATTTCCACAATAGCTCAACCTTCAGAACCAACGCGCGGATTTTCATCAAACTTCAGATTCAGTTAGTCCTGGACATGAATGGACGTTTTATAAATTTTGGTGTAAATTGCTCAAGAGGTGGCGCTGCTGTGCTGCAATTTTTTGCAATATCCGCAATAGCTCTATCTCAAGAACTAATGCTTGGATTTTCAACAGACTTCAGTTTCAGGTGTACAATGATGTGAATTAGTGTTGTTTAAGTTTTGGTGTAAATTGTTCAAAAGGTGACTCCGCTATGCTGCATTTTCAGAATTTCCACCATAGCTCTATCTCAATAACAAATGCACGAAATTGAATAAAAGAACTAATGCTTGGATTTTCAACAGACTTCAGTTTCATGTATACATTGATATCAATTAGTGCTGTTTATGAACAAAAATATAATAATGACTTATTCACTACAGAGATCCTGGGAATTACAAGCAAAGTAAAAATTTTATTGATTGGTATAATAATGTTATTTGGCACTGATAATGTTATTTCCTATGTACAATTAGATATATAAAACAAGAAAGAAAAATCGTGTCTCAAGAATAGATTATGAAACGAATTTCAATACTTCCTAAATTAGTTACCAAAACTTTGCTGTTTAATATGTTAAAAAAATAATAATAATAATTAAGTAAACCTTTTAGAAAGCTTATAACATATTTGAAAGCCAAATTTTAGCAGTTGCCGTCCATAGCATAAAAGAAGTTTAATTATTTTGCGCAGCTCTGTATTTAATCTACAATTTGTACATATTCTACAAAATACGCCGAAACTTACTTCAGTAAGGAAATGCGTAATTGGTTAAAAATTCACGTTCAGCAGTTTCTATCAATTTACGGAAGCATACTTGAATTCTTTTGTACAGCCCTGTACATTACCAACAGATATTTATATGCGCTGGATATTAAGTTAAAATTTAATTCGTGTTAAAACATAATTAAAACTATTCAAATCAAATTTCCAAACATAATCATCCTTAGGAGGTGATGTATCCAGTTCTTTGCGTGCCTTGTATATGATTTTATTTATATTATACAAAATTTCTTAGTATACTAAATATAATTCAACTTGGAAATGCATAACTCATTTAAAAACTACAGTTAATAAATTCACGCTGATAATCTTAAATGCTTGCGAATACTTTTGTGAAGCCCTGTATAATGATCTGTAGCATTTATAAAACCATATACTGAGCAAAAATTTTGTTAAATGCGCATAACATTTACATTATAAAACGTAAATATATCGGTTTTAAATGGTCCTTGCAATTTTTATCAAAAATTGTATCTAAATCAAATTAAATTTTTTTTACTTAGAAAACGAAAAGTTTAACATTGGAGTTTACATGAAAAGAAAAGTTTAACACGAAAGCTATAACATTGGTGCGTAAAGGTAAAGGTTCTTTACAGAAAAAAAAAGCCATGCTGAACTAATAACCTGATAAAGGACATAAATAGAGAGTAGATTATGATATTCGCAGCACTAAATCTTGATAATTTACTATTTCAACGAGTTTTATGGCTTGAAATCACTACAATGTCATGCTCTGATAACGATTTTGTTCTTTTTCCAATTTTTATAGTATTTTTATATTTCGCTGCGCGATTTATTTAATCTTAAAAAGGCAATTTATATAAATTACCAATTGTTAAATATCGTTTTATGGCTTAATTAAGTTTCAAAAAAATTATTTAGTGAAAGTTTTATGTTCATAGTTAATGCATCATTCAATTTTGTACTTAATAAAGAATGTAAGAATATTAAAATTACATTTTCCTAAAATATAATTATATTTTTAATTTTTAAACACTTGAAAAAATGGCTATTGTCCTCTGTCAAGGTAGGAAATCAAAAACATTTCTGAAGTTTTTTATTAATTGAATCCGCATTTTATTCGTTTTCTGATTGGTCTATACAGTAATCTGTATTTTCCCTTTACTTTCAACAGAGATGGATACTTCTGTTGTCACTATAACAAAAAAAGTAATAAAAACTACAAAAAACAATAATAATAATAACTCAGAAATAAATTGAGATACAGCTTTCAAACAAATTGCATTTAAAAGTACATTTTTTTCCCTATACGACGGTGTAAAAAGTAATATTGTGGGATGTTTAGAAGTTTAAGAATGAAATTTCAATTAAAATTGGTTGTTTAATCCATGTTTAATCCATGGCGTACGTAATGTATGACAAGCTCCGTAGAAGTTTAAAAACTTACAGTACCGAAAAATGTAATCCGTGGCGTACGTAATGTATGATCAACTCCGTGCGATTTTTTAGGTCTTAAATTTTAGTCTTTGAAAAAATCATTTTCCAAATGGTCGTTTTAATTTGCTAAATTCTATTTTTTTTTCTTTTAAACAAAGAATATTTTGAATAAGGTGGGGAGGAGTAGATTTTATTATATGATTTGTTTGTTATAAATATATTTATTGGGAATATTTGTGAAATTTTTAATTGTTGGGTGGTTTATTAATTATGTTTTTCTTTTTGTCTAGGTAAGAACAATATTTCTTATCGCATTTTCCATAAACTACTTTTCCAAGGGTAAATGAACTTACATTTTTGTTATTCAAATACAGTAGATTCCCAATTATCTGAGTTACGGACCAAGCTCACTTCGGATAAGCAAAAAACTCGGATAAAATTGGTTGTTTAATCCATGTTTAATCCATTGCTACGTAATGTATGACCAGCTCCGTAGAAGTTTAAAAATTTACAGTACCGAAAAATGTAATCCATGGCGTACGTAATGTATGATCAACTCCGAGCGATTTTTTAGGTCTTAAATTTTACTCTTTGAAAAAATCATTTTCCAAATGGTCGTTGTAATTTGTTAAATTGCATTTTTATTTATTTATTTATTTATTTATTTTGTCGTTATCGTAATCCATTGAAATAAAGATAGACAAAACAGTGATTTTTTTCGTTTGACTAAATCTGACTCATCTTTCAAAATTTATGAACTGATGATATATTATTCATTTTCTTAAATGGCGTAAAAGATTCAATTGTTTTTATTGACTAAATGTAATTAACCTTCAAAGACACGGGCGGCGTACTGAGTGCGCAACTCAGTGAAAAAAACAGTTGTAGATTCTAAAATAATTGCGTGATTAACATCAGCACTTTATTTACCGACTTCTAAAAGTCCCTTTATAATGCTCAACCAGTGTTTAAATTTCCATTATGTTTATTGTTATTATGCTTATTACTGTTTAAGTCACGACTGTTATACTGAATATGTGTGTAATATATTCTATTTTCTTTCTTAATTAAACTTTTTGTTTTTTACAAATATGATATCTATTACTTTTATATTATTACTAGACATTAAAAACTATTCCTCTTCAACATCAAAAGTTGATATTTTCGACATTAAAAGGTTTTTGCGCATGGTGTACGGCGCCGTGTCTTTATGTTGCTACCGTTGCTTTCGTAATATATATATAACGGTCTGCTTATTTCCTCCAAAACCACCGGAAAAGCGTTTCCGGCTTTAGCCATTGAGTTTAGCACAAGCCCTTCCAAAATTATTAGCAATGAATAAGATGATTTCTATCAACGCCACCTATAGGCAAAGCCGAAGAGTTCGTTTCGACGCACATCGGCTATAAGCGAATTATTCATTAGACCCAGTTTTTATGATTTTTACGTCAGAAGAACCGTCACAAGAATAGTGTCCAGTGAATGATCAGCTAATGGCCGATCTGCCGTGACGTCGAAATCGAGCCCGTCGGCATTGTGTATAGGTGGCGTTGTTTCTATCCTGTCTACATGGTCAGAGTTGTGAATCAGAGCTTGCCCGATTGGTCAGAATCAATTGGTTAGGGTTTCAGCTTCCTCTGGCTATTGACTTCATACATTAAACGCAAATGGTTTTGCCTTACAGATTTCGTATGTCCCGGTTACTAAAAACCATCCGTGTTACGAAAATTCTAATAGAATTAGTTCTTTTTTTTTTTTTTATAATTTCATGTTTATTACTTCTATACTACTACTATCTGGCTCAGACAAGAAAAACACTGAGTAGATTTCCCGGTTTCGGAGTTTCCAAAACATTTAGGGAAGGAACTTCGTCATAGAAGGAGAAGGGCAGAAAAGGCTACGATAATTCTCGGAATGACCGATTGAACGGGAGAAAAGAAAATCCCGGACTTCCCTACAATAAAGTCGTTTGACCAGTTACCCTGGCAACAGGAGCGAGCCAAGGCGATTTCCAGGATCTTTCTTGTCTGAGTCAGACAGTACTATAATTTCTGTTAAACAAGGATAGCATTTAAAGTTGTTATTTAGGTTTTAAAAATCGATGATGTATGTAGTGCGCTCGCTGCTCGCATTTTATGTTACTACACACCATTAATATATTCAGTGATTTTCGGTTTGATTATTTAAAATAATAAGTTTCTTAAATATTGAAAAAGAAAAACACCTAAAGCGTATTTTCCCCAATGGAAATACAAATATGCTTTGATACATAATATGAGTATGCTCTTAATTATGCTCAAAGTGAAAGTTAATTCTTATTGTAATAGAAAAAATAATTTGCTTTTAATGAAAACTACTGCATTACTATTCAATGACGCAAGCAGAATGTAACGTAATTTTTGTAATCGGATAATATTATAGATGTGAAAGCGTGTGTTTTTTCTACATACGCCATAACAGCTGGGCTATTGCTATTAAATCCTTGCACATAGATAAATTATAAATCTAAATAAAATATAAACTACATTTCTAATTCCCACAAACACATAATTTTAAGTAAATATCAAATTTTAATCATTTAATGTGTAGTACCTTCATATTTTTTTATATAAAATATTCGTGTTTTTGCTTTACATTTGTCACATCTTAAAATAAAATCCGTCATAATAAAATAATGTTACAAATGTTGAGCTAATTATAACAAAAATTATATGCCACTCATTACTGCATTCTCTAAGTTACTGAATTTTTATCATCCACCCCCTTGATGATGACCATGTTTTGGTTAAGAGCGTTCGGGAACTTACAGAAATTCTTAATATCTGTGAATTACTCTTATTGCTTTAAAACCTTTTATAAAGTGATATACCTATTTTAGTATTGAATAAATTATGAACAATTTAAATGTTCTCATGTTTTAATTTATATGTAACTCTTAAATCAATACATGTGGTATATTTTCGAATACGAAACTAACATTATATTCAACAGAGAACTGCAAGATTTATTTACAAAACAAATGTTTTTGTAAATAAATCTCATATTTATCATAAAAACTTTCCAACAAAGTTGAAAAGTGTTTATGACTTCGGTTTGTCTGGACGTCTGGCCGTCTGTACACGCTCTAACTCTCGTAAATATACTCGGATTGCCCTGAAAATTTTGGATATTATTGACGTTTACCATAGCACGATTCCTATTTCAAATGAAGTTTGTAGCATGTTTAGTTCATCTACAGGGAAAGTCAGAAATATTCCGTTACATTACGGCCAATGGGAAAAAATCGATTAAAATGATTTTTCATGACGTTACACGCATCCAAAGATAACAAAATTTATATGCGTTTATGAAGTGCACTAAAATATGTATTCTGTAGAATATGCGGTGCAAAGTATAGTTATTATTTATTTACAGGGCCACACAAAAGAATTCCGTTACATAATGATATGGGGGAGGGGAATTGTTTGCGGCGTATTGTAATTATGTTCAACTCTTTCATATACAATGAAATTGATATACGTCGCTGAGGTTTACTATAAGTTATTTCATGTATAATATGAAGTTCATAGCATTTACCGGGACACGCAAGCGATTTCAGATACTATATTGTATCAGAAGTACTGTACATTAACGGTTATGTTGGAAATGCATTTTCAACTATGATATGCGCTTTTATGTTTCCTTATATTTATACTATATGGTGTGTATAAATACTATAATTTATATATAGGGCTATACAAAAGAATTCGGAAGGGTTACTGAATATGAGCGCAAATTGCTTAAAGGTGGTTTTGAAATGAGTGATGCATTTTTACGCTGAGCTGCATTTAGTTTATTAAGAAATGTTTGTAGAATATTCATAGAATGATATACAGGGTCACGTGAAGAATTGAATACATGCCGTCAATGGATGATAATTTCTGGAAATGTGATTCCAGTTGTTTTAAGAGTGTTTTAGTTTGAATTAAATTTCAGCTAGATAGCGGCGTGTAATAAAGGTACTCTGTAAACTACAGGGCTTTACAAAATTATTCAAGTATGTTTCCATCTATTAGTATAAATTGCTGAAAGAGAAATTTCAACCTGTTATGCGTTTTCTTTCTAAACTAAATTTTCCCATTATATAGTATATATATCAACATACTGATCAAATATAGGGCTGTTCAAAAGAATTGGAATACATATTTGTCTATGGACGGTAACTGCTGAAATCAATTTTTTAAATGTTTACTTAGATATTATTTACCATATTTCACTAAATAACGAAGTTTTGTTAAAGCTTTCATGGAGTGTTGGAAAGTGTTTCATGATCTATGCCGTACGCATGATATTTCTTACTTTTTTTTAAACTAGGGGGATCGGCCCCCTACGAGCTACGCTCGCCAACCCCCGTCCAGACACCGCAGACTCTAAATGCACGCTAATTTGATCGGCTTTAAAAATATTTCGAATGATTGAATTATAATTTAAAAAACAGTGGCGATCTCCCTATAAATGGATTTCTATTCATTTCTCTTTGATTGGGGAATTTTAACGCCAAATCCGCTGCGTTGCTACTTGATTATCCCGTCAACCAATTTCGCCAAATTATATAAATCACCAAACCACTCGCCAAATTATACAAATTGACATAATTTTTATTTTAAATAACGAAAGAACAAATAAATTAGTACAACATTAATAAAAATACAAATAAAACGTCGAAATAAAAATAACTTGATGACGTAGACACGTGTAACAGCATTTCAAAATAAGCTAATATAAAAGGAATTAAGTAAACAGTCTTTGTCTCCCGGTATTTTTTAACAAAGCGAAAAGAAAGTTCTTTTAAATAAGACATTTTAAATTAATCGTTTTTAATCTGACGTAATTTTGACCAAACTATTCTTTCTCTTTTTAATATTCACGTGAAAATACTTTTGTTATAAATTAAATATTATTTGCGCTTTCCTAACAAAAATAGTTGAAATGTATCCTCTCAAAATATCAAATAAATGCCTAGCGCAATTTCTAAATTTAAACTGTGTTGCAATATTATTTTGTGCTCATTTTATGCAATAACTGTAATGTGACGTAAATATGACGTAATTTCTCCTATTTAAGACTTCTAACGCTTGTTAATGAATTTATTATTTTACAATTTCCTTTCTCTCTTAAAATCACGTGTAAATATAGTTTTTATGAAGTAATTTTTAATAAGTTCCTGCTTTTTATACGTAATTATTTAATTCTAATTTGAAAGTTTTTTTCCTGTTTATAATAGTCACGTGTAAATAAATTTTTAATTTGAAGCAAACATTATTGTTTGCGCTTTTTATACAGTTGGCAACAGTTTAAATTCGTACAATTTTCTGAAATAAATAAAAAATATCTCTCGAAATGCTGAAAATTTGAATTTAAAATTGAAATAAAACCTCAAAGAGTATGTCAAATTAAGAAAAAAAATACAGTCTGCACACCGGGAACTTCAAACGTATAAAATTATCTAAAAATTATTAAATTCCGATGTATAGTTTTTGCTCCTATAAAACTTTTTTAGTGGAACGATTTTGTCCAACTTTAGCATTAAATATCTCTTAAAATAATTCTTCGATTTGAAAACTGTCTGCATCAGCGTGTTTATCAAGCATTTCTGTATAATACTACCGATTTTCATATTTTTGTATGTATTATTTTTCTTAATATTAACGAAGAAAGACCTCCGGTCACAAAAAAATCAAAACCGGCGGCGGCGGTGACAGCGGTAGTTACTTTTTTTTAGAATAGAGAGATTCGCACAGGGTCAGCGAAATTTTCTTAAAATACGCGAATGAAAAAAAAATACTTTGATTTTTTTTCTAATTTTTCTTAATTATTTCTAAAATAATGTCCATGACATGTTAGATCGTGTTTTATAATGTAGTTAATTTTACATTCTGGTTTCTCAATTAGATCAGTTTGTAAGAGTTGATATGGGAGGCGAATGGTTCAATAAAGATGTTCTCTTAACAAAACATTTACTAATAACTGTGGTTCATATAACATTTATTGAACAAAAAATTTTAGAGTGTATTTATATTCGTGAACACAAAAGGGATAAAATAAAACAGGTAAACATAGCTACTCAAATTTTGTAAAAATGTATGGCATTTAGCCCCCCCCCCACACACACACACGCACCAATAAATAAATAAAAAGAAAGAAAAGAAAAGAAAAAAAAAGAAAAGAAAATGCTGGAGGCTGATCTAACTTTTAACTTGCTTGTCAAACACAAACACAAAAGTACTATTCTAGAAGAAGATGGTATAAAGTGTAATTGGTTATACAGGGTCTCCACCCCAGGAAACCTCCCTGATTTCAAATGTTAATTGTACGGAAATTAAGAGTGCTAGAGATTTGCGGTCTGCGGTATCATGAATAGTAACACAACAAGTTTGTTTTGCTGCAAATTTTTCTTTCACCTGCACGTGATGCTTATGATCCCCGCCACAAAATTTTGGGAGTCTGTCACATCTGACATGCTGACTAACACAGGAATTGAGATTGAATATCGACTGCACGTACTGAGAGCTACGAAAGATGTGCATACATAGGACAAAATGTAACTTTTTTCAGACAAATAAATGTTTGCAACAAACTAAAACTGTGTTCTCATGACATATCAATAATGCATACAACAAAAAATAATTGTTTCGGAATTTAAAATTGCAGCGAAATACACTTGCTGTGTTGCTATTCGTGATACCGAAAACCGCAAATGTCTAGCGCTCTTAGTATCCGTACAATAGACGATTTCAGTTATGACGTCAGTCATGACGTTTTGGTTGGAAACTGACTCCAAACAAACCGTTGCTATGTTGTGTTTTCTATTTAATTTGTATATTAAATGTATATCTGATATCTATATCTCACATCTAAGTTTTTTAATACTTGATATGTAGTGGCAACATTTTCTACGATTTATATTTTAAGAAGAAATGATGCATAGCAACTGTTTGTTTGGAGTCAGTTTCCAATCAAAACTCATGACTGACGTCACACTGAAAGCGTCTATTAACATTTGAAATCAGGGAGGTTTCATGCAGACACCCTGTATATTTCTTCTAATTTTAAAGTTGTTGGGGTGACAAATTCCTTAATTATTAGTATATGTTCTTCTTTGAAACTCATGTGAACGTAGTCCGGATAACAACTTGTGATACATAAAAAAAACTTAATTCACTATGGATTTAAGTAATATTAATAAAAGGAAATTCACGAAATGTATTCCTCCCTTTTAAGGAAAATCTATCATCTTTTAAATACAAAGCATTAGAGCTATTCGTCTCAGATTTCTGCTTACACACTTTCCACATTTGCACGCTGGTTGCATTATGCTTTCTTTGGGCATTTTTTTTTCAACTATTATTTAACAAATGGTTTGAATGCAAGTGCTTTCCCAACAACTCCTTTCATTAATGTTCGTAATTTGCAGCATGGTGATTATACTTAAATTTCGAATTCCACTATACACTTTCTAAAACTTTCAACTGTCTAATATAAGAATTACCGTCATTAGCTGCTTTTAAATATCGCATTACTGCACCCAACAATTTTACTATCCTAAGGGTGCATCCAAGATGACCACTATACTTATTATCGTCATCTATTCGAAGTGGATTATAGACAATCAAGCTGACGCGATCACTTGCAGAACATAAATTAAGTAGAAATTCCATCTGGAAAATAATATGCTTCAGGAAATTCCGAACATTTCATAATGACGTCCTTCCATATCGGTCATGGGTTTTTACAGTTCACTGGATTATATGAGATGAGATAAAGTCCAATGAAGCGTTGTAGATTCCTTTCTCATATATTCTCATACATGAACTAATATTTCAACAATCAAACATCAGTTGCATATGAAATATCTGCAAGTAAAGGAAAAATAATTTGCAAATGTAATTAAATCGCAATTAAAAAGAAAAGTATAATTGCAATTACATTGATGAGTGCATGCTCTAATTATAAAAGACTTTACAATAGAAAAATAGTCATTTAGATTTTAATCTTTCATCTCATAAATCGTCTTTTACATAAGACAAATTTTTCATAAGACAAGTAATTTCGAACGCGATATATATATATATATATATATATATATATATATATATATATATATATATATATATATATAGGATTTTGATTTTTGCATCTTTTAAATCTAACAACGGTGGTACTCATTACGCGTCCTGAGGGTTGCAGAGCTACAACTTTTTTTTATTAGAAATATTCAGCATATTTAATCGCAGAATTTTTTTCATAAAATAAAGCTTTCCTTAGTCACGTTGTGCCAACCATAGTGAGTTCCAATAAATATTGTTTTTTCCTTTTTCTTTTTTTATTTATAAAACATCGAATTTAGAACGTAACATTTATTTTTTGCTAGGAAATAGATCGAAATATGTATTTTCTTTTATCTCATAGATATTACAATTGTACTCACTGTGCGGTACGGGGATTGCAGATTTACAAATTTGCTTAATATAAATATTCATCTTATTTAATCGCAGAATATAACTCATAAACTAGGCTTTTAGTAATTACATTCTGAAAGCAGTAGTAAGTATAAATAAATTGCCTTTTGTCTTTTTTTCATAAAATATGCAATTTCGAACGCAATATTTATTTTTTTTTATTTTTTAAATTCATCAAAATATTTATTTTTATATCATAGATGTTAAAACAGTGATATTCGCTATGCGACCCAAGGGTTGCAGAGCTACAACATTGTTTAACAGCAATATTAAATTTATTTAATCGCAGAATTCTTATCATTCAATAAAACTTCCCATAATTACATTAGAGAAAGTCTAGTGAGTACAAACAAGTATTTTTTATTACTTTTTTTTCATAAGACAAGTAATTTCGAACGTAATAATATATTTTTTTAGGAAATAAATCGATTTTTTTTTTACTTTATTTATATTACAACATTAATACTCACTACGCGGTCCGATGACTGCAGATCATCAGCATTTTTTAACAGAAATAATCAGCTTCATTAATCGGAGAATTTTCGTCATTCAGTTAGGGTTTCAGAAATTACATTTCGCACACTGCAAATAAGGGCGTCTTAAATTCAGACACATATGTGACTGAAAGAGTAATTCAGACACTTAAGTGTCTGAATATGGAATTTCAGACATCATAGGTGTCTGAAATTAAGACACTTAAGTGTCTTACTATATGATCATGGTATAAACACTGTAAACTGAAATGTCTGAAATTCAGACACATAAGTGTCTGAAACTGGAGTGTTCAATTTTCAGACATTTTAAAGTGTCTTAATTTTTAAGACACGTGTATATGTCTGAATTTAAGACATTTAAAACATCTGAATAGCATCCATTTTTGATCACCCAGCAAGTTTTGCTATAGGCAATCAATTGTTCACTGTTTTTTGTAAGCTTTATACACTGTAAAAAATAACCGTTACAATATGGAAATTATATTGCCAATTGGGACGCCAATTTACGTATTTTAATAGAAATTTACTTCCGTAAATTCCAGAAAATTTTCCATTTTTTGTTAAAAAAATCGGAATTTTTAAAAAGATATTAATTTTGTCGCACATTTTTTTTTTCTCTTTTTTAAATTTTATTATGAAATTCGAAATTATAGCATGTTTAAAATTTACTTAATTATAAACCTTAATTACTTAATTATACTTAAGTAAACTAATTAATTGATGTTTTTAAAATTTACTTTAGAAAAAAAAACTATTTACTTAATTATAAATTTAAGATCCAGTGCAACTTTTTGCACACTTTAACCTTTATAATATTTTGATAATTTAATTATAAAACTTTAAATTGTTTGATTGCAAACGCACTTTAAAATTATCCAAATACGGAAACACACCAAAAAAATCGCAAAAACAAAGGTATATATTAGTACAGTACAGTATTTCATTATTTAACATTTTAAAAGCATTCAGAATTACACCAACCAAAACTTTCTAGCTTGTTACGACGCTTGTATTTTTTTTTACAGCTATAACACTGCCTCTAAAATATGCTAGTCCCCTCCAAATCGCAATTCTGGATGCACCACTGAATCTGTGTGGTATCCAAAGTGTATGCTGATTCTATTTCCCTCTGAAATTTGAAGAAAATGTCAAGTTTAATTACGAAATTTTCGCAAAAGAAAAATAACTGGAATATATCTCAAAACTGTGGCGCCATCTACATTGCATAAGAAATATCGAACTTATTATTAATTTGCGCATTTAAGTGTTCGATGGTGGTTATTTTAGTTCGTTATAACTATTATTTTGGAATTATATGGAATATTTCTGAAATTTTTTACTACATAACGTTTTAACTAATGATTGAGTATTGATTTAATTCAGGAATGATCTCATTTCACCGTAAGAAAATTAGTCTCATCGAAAACTTTTAACCTGTATTTCGATCGAAAAAAAGGAAGATAAAAATTATTTGTGCAACTATAAAACACTGGTTTTTATTATTTTTGAAGAAAAATTATATACAATATTTATAACTGAGAAATTTTGTTCAGAATATATGGCATATGGAATATATAGGAATTAATGAGTCCAATTTAAAAAAAAAATTGCCATATATTCAACCGATCTGAAAAAAAAAGAAAGAAAGAAAAATCCAAAAATAGAACACTATATTTCTTCACACACTTTTATATACACATACCTTCGCATTAACATTAAACACAGGCTTTGGGCAAAAATATATGCATTTTTTTAATGAAAAATTGATTTTATTTTTAATGGGCGTTGAATTACGCCCCTTCCCCAAACACACAACTGAAACGGGACAAGCCCGAATTAAATATATATAGATATGAATTAAATATATATGTAATATATATACATATGCACTGTTAAAACATTTTAAATATTTTAATATTTCAAAAATAACGTCTGTTATCTGTATTAACAATAATATTTCTGTTCTGAAAATTTCTTCGGTAGAAGTAGAAAACCTTCTGCTAATCTTACATTGCAGGAAAAGCAAAATATTCAAAATTCTAGAGAGAAGATGTGTGAAATCTGTTAAAATTATAAGCAGATAGACAAAATATTTACCATTTCCGTAAAATAAATTGTGAGTCACAAGTAACTAACAATATTTGAACATCCTAGGTGTGAAATCGTGGCCGAGAGGGATTATCGCACAGTCTACGGACCATAAGGTCGCGAGTTCGTATCCCGCGACGGGTAGGTGCAATGTTGTTAAGGTATATGTTAAATTCACTGGTGTTGTAAAAGTAGTTAATCATGTAAAATGTGCAAGACTTTGTATTGAAATACATGTGTACCCTTCTCTTTTTTTTTTTTTTTTTTTTTTTTTTTTAAATACAGAAATTTTCCAATAAATAAATAAATAAATAAATAAATTTTTCCAGAAATTGAAGAAAATTTTCATTAAAATACGTAAATTGTACTGGCGTCTTGATTGACGGTACAATTTTTATATTTTGAAGGATTTTTTATTCTGTGTATAAGGCTTTCCGAAAAATGGCTGCTTTTGCAGAGAAATTAAAGGTGGTCAAACATGGATGCATTTCAGACATTTGAAGTGTCTTAAATTTAGACACATACAAGCGTCTTAAAAATTTAGACACTTTAAAATGTCTGAAAATTGAACACTCCGTTTCAGACACTTATGTGTCTGAATTTCAGACATTTCAATTTACAGTGCAAACAGAGGAGTGAGAATACCTTTCAGAAATAGTACCAATATATTACAAACTCGAAAAATATTAAGTTTTCAGTATAAAATTTCCTGTTTCAAATATTAAGAAGCGTTTTCTATTTTATTTTTTTACTTATTTGTTTACTTTTCATCGTTTAATTTAAACAAATGCTTAGCAAACTTTAATTACTAATTACAATGGTCTGACATTTTCTCCATGGGAAAATATTACTATTAAATTAAATTTGTTTATGACTGATTTAAACCGCATATAGCAAGACGGACTTTCATTACGGACTGTTTGTAGTTCAGCTAGCTAGTCCAGAAAAAAATGTATGTTTTTTCAAATAAGTTCAGGTAAGATCTTTTATATACATAAAGATTTTTACGGTAAAAAAAAAAAAAAAAAAATGATTAAAATGTCTAAAAGGAAATTAACAATATTGTCATTTAGAACTTAGTTTTTCTTATCCTTATTGTTATTGTTATTTTTTTTTTTGTACTATTGTATTTTTTCAAAAAGAAGTACTGCAGTACAATTTTCGAGTAAAAAGAATAAAATTCTGACACTGCTAACTCTTATACTAAAATCTCCTGAAATAAATGAATTAAATATTAGTTTTGAATGATTGATACACGTCAATATAAATATATTAATTAAACCAACAAAACCGCCAGTCACACTTAACATACAGAGAATAGAGAGCTTATTACCCGACCTCTAAACATGAAAGTTTATATGCAAGCTTTAAGTTCCCATTGGTACAATTTGTTTAAACAAATTATAGCCTACTCGGACGACAAGATCAAAATTTAAATTTGAATTTACAGTTATAGTTATAATTCAATGTGATGGTATGCAATACAATAATTTTCAACACTATCTGCAATACCAAAAATATTAATTTATACAATAAAGTAAATCTCTGCTAATTTAATCTATGGGAAAAACGATACAATGCATTACTTTACAATATAGACTTTTAATTAATATCAAATCCAACCACATATTATGTAATATTTTAGGTTAAATACCAGTATAATAAAATTCCAATGGTATTAAATATTATTTACACAATGTAATAAATATATGTATAATGTTATTATGTAATACATATACAATGTAATGTATACATAATGTTATTAAATAACATACATTTAATGAGATATATATAAACTATAATTAAATATTATATATTCGTTAATGTAAAGTCAACAGTAATCGTCGTTTTAGTAAAAAAAAGATTATATGATTTGATGATTCTTTTCATATTTTTACTCAGAAATATTTATCAATCATCAGTCGTGCATGAAACAGCAGTTCTCGACCGTATGAAGTTCAACACCTTTGGCTTAAGGGAGAAGGAAAGAAACTTCTAGATCGATAAATTGCTTATAATCCATCATTTAATAGAATATATTTCCTTTAATTTAGTGTTTTATGGGTACTTAATTCTTGATGAATTTTAATTAAAATATAAAAGTGCCAATAAGCTTCCTTGATCTTTTCAGTAAATGTTATACTTCGCAAACAGAAGTATTAATTCAGTGGATGATTTCTTTATTACTTTGATTTTTTTACTTCCTAAGTAAATTTCAAATAGTAAATAAAAGTTAATAATATTTTAACACTGGGTTAAGAAAGCTGTAGCTTTAATCATTATGAAAATTTTCTTTCATGCAAAGTTGACGAATGCGTGCAAAGTTAAAACTGTGAAATTCAGCTAAACATAAAATGTTAATCATTTGCATGATGTTTTAATCCTCTTCATTCATATAATTCATGTCTGAAAATATTAGAAAAGTAATGAAAAATTACAATTATAAAGAAACAATAACATTGTTATTGGTATGATGGTAATTATTATAAAAGTTATCAAAAACTAAATACTAAATGAAATTACTTTTAATTTCCATTAAGGGGGCCGAACAACAAAATTCAACCAAAAAAAACGATTTTTACTTTTTTATATCATTAAACAATTTAAACTTTTATCTTTCCAACGATGTGTCACACATGTTTATATATATAAAAAAAGTGTTCAAATTATTCATTCTTTCTAAGAGTGCTTCACAGCTTAGCGGCCGTTTAATTCTTTAATTGACCTTTTCTCAAAACGTGGATTTTTCATTTTTGTGTTCCTTTTTTTTTCAATATCTATTAAACTTCAGAACTCAGATTTTTATTTAATACGTATATTATGTTATATTGTATACTTTAACACAGGGATTTAACGATTTGTCGAGAATTATTTATTTTAGGCAGTGAAATCTTACCAAAAATGCTAATTTAAAAATGACTTTTAATAAATAATTAATAATTAATTTTGAATTTCACTTACAAAGAAAATGGTCTGCTAAAATACGTAAATCATGTTATTTTAACTACTCTAAAAAATCTAGACCTCTGCCTTTCACCATTTCTGAGAAAAGGGTACATAAATTTGGTGAATTTAACATGGCGGAGATAGGGCTTTCCCGGTCCCTTTAAATCAAGAAATGCTGCAGTACAATTTCTCGTACAATGAATGATATCCTTGCCCTGCTGACTGTTATACTAAAGTCTCTAGAAGTAAATAAATCAAATAATAATTAGGAAGGATTTATGTACGTCAATGTAAATAAATATATTCAATAAATATAACTTAACCAGAAATCTTCATCTAACATTCAGAGAATAGAGTGCTTACATTACTGAAAAAAGTTTAGGACTACCAACAAAAACTTAAGCCTTTTACTTTAATCAAAAACTAATATCATTACAAATTTATTCAAATAAAATTATGCAACTTTTATTATTTGTTTCAAATTACAATAATATATTTTTTTTAAATAAAGCAAAAGTTAATTTCTACATAAAATACTTGTTGGGAAGAAAGTTTAGAGTCAGTATATTTAATACTAGACAAAGCGTCCGGCGTTGCCCGGAATTTGTTGAATGTTTTTCTGAAAAATCAATTTCAAAATTTAGCATACAACATAAAACAAACAATAAAAGGAAAGCAGTCGAAGTGTTGTACACATGAATCAAATAAAAACTCAATATAAAAATTTTATAAATTTCTATAACAGACGCAAAAGAATACAGCTATAAAGGAAATTATTTTAATTTATCATTGGAGCAATAATGTTAAAATATGCCAATATTTCCATAATTGGGTTTTTATCATGCTTCAATACGTTTTTCACACTCATATGACGTTATACTATATTCACCACGTCCTTTATATTTCCAATATGATGTAATATTAACTTTTATTTAAATTCGTCAAAGTATTTATTTCATTTTCCTTTTTGCAGGTCGAAATCTTTAAATAGAAAAGTTATGATGTAATATTCCCTTTTTTGTAATTCGTCAAACTATTTATTTAATTTTAATTTTTCACGTGGTAATCTTGCAATAGAAAAATAATTGTTATAGTAAGAATTTTATTGTGTAATTTTAATTTTTGACAACTTCTATAACGAAAAATGTTTAAATTTGATAGGAAATTGCTGTTAAATTGGTGGTTTTTATTAATTAAAAATTAACTGTAAGTTATTTCGATACCGGATTACTTTAGTTGCCTCGGCCGTGTTTTAATACACATGCACGTAACATATCAAAATTCTTGCTTTTAAATTGTGGATTTGCATAGCATTACAGACAGACAGACAAATTTTCATTTTTATATGTTAGATTTAAATTACAGATGTAAAAGATTTGTACATAATTTTTCAGTACCTTGTTTCATTTTTCTTGACACAGATGATTTCAAACAGACGCTTTGGGAAGGATGTGTCCGGGTTTTTGCATGTAGAAATGGGTATTTGGTACCATGTTTCCAAAAAGGTTAGTTTCAATTCAGGAATTGAATCAAAATACTTTCTATTGGAATAAACTTAATGAACCAACGTTTCCCACAAATTTTCCAGCGGAGGTCAGAACAATTAGTTGGAATTTCCGAAGTTTTAATGTTGTTTGCATATAACCAACTTATAAAAAGAAGCATTATCTTGAATCAACACCAAAATCTGATCCATGAATTAATCTTTAAGGAGGAAAAAAATTAATGCAAAGAATATCTTTATAGCCAAAGGATTTCATATTTATCTTGGTGAAAATGAAATATGTTTTTCCATTTCCTTTAAGGGGTCTCGGGACTCATACAGCTTCAAACTTTTCTAAATTTTAATTTTTTTTAGATCTATCTTTTCTTAAAATTTTGATATAGTTTTTCCCTTGAAATTCCTATTAGAACAGAAGTTATGTTTTTTAACATTTTCAAACAAAGTTGAAAAATGTTTATGCATTCGGTTTGTCTGTCCGTCAGTCCGTCTGTCTATCTGGATATCTGCTCTAACTCACGTAAATATACTCGGATTTTCATGCAATTGATAAGGGTTATTTAGGGTCACCAAAGCATGTTTCGTATTGTATATGAAGTATGTAGGATTGATAGTTCAATTACAGGGGCACTCAAAAGTAATCCATTACATTATGGTTTATAGGAAAAAATCGTTTACAGATCATTTTAATGACATTACGCTGCTTCAAATGTATTGAAACTGATATAAATCCTTGAATTTCACTACGATCACGTTAGAACAGGGCATTCATGCCATTTTTTTATTCATTTACAGGGACACACAAAAGAAATCGGTTACAGTACTGTCTTTGAGTAATGATTACTGGAGCGTACGGTTTAAAATTCGGTATGCGCTTTTAAATTTAGTTCATTTTTTGTATGTTACTCGTCCTATATACATTTTATACCTAATATACAGGGCTGCACAAAAGTATTCACGTACCATTCTCCTTATTAGAGGAAATTGCTGAAGGGGAATTTTCAACTGAAGTATATGTATCTCTTAAGTGAACTAAATTTTGGCATGCCTGTAGTTAATAGATACAAACCTATATATCCTATACAGGACTGCTAAAAAATTCGGTTAATTTTCCGATTGTAGATGGGAACAGCTTATATTGGGTTTTGAAATGTGTCATGCATTTCCATACGGTTGGATTAGAAGTAATATTTTAACTTTTTAAATGGTGCAGTTTTTCTTACATTATTCTGAATGTGTTGGAAAGTGTTTCATAATCTATGCTTGACGCATGATATTTTCTTTCTTGTTTAAATTATAAACGCTCAAGAACTGAAGCGGCGTTTCCGAAAATTTAAAGTCATTTTTCTCCAAATGACATTTTAGGGCATAACGTGCAGGATATCTTGAAACCTTATGAATTTTTTTCATGACATTTTCAAAACATATCTGTCCTGTTAGTCTGTATAAACTGAACCTAAAATTTTTATTTTATTGTTCTAAAAAATACATTTTTAGGTCATTATACTGTTGAAATTTTCAAAATTTTGTGTTAGCTAAATACAACTTTGTATGAAAAATATAAAAATGCTTTATATACGAATTTATTTAGGTTCAGGGTAATTATTACAATCTGAAGTGTAAGTTGGTACCAAAATTTAAATTCTAGTTGCAACATTTATTTTTTAGTCCTGCGCGTAAGCTGTTATGTCAATTTTTTGCTCGTGAAATGCCTGAAAGTTTGAAGCCGCCTATAAATGCTAATTCTGCATCTTGAATTTTTTTAAATATATAAAATGAAAGAGCATACTTAATATAACTTTCATCCCAATAAAGATTGTGTTTTAAAATGATACATTTTAAGATATTAAATGTTGAATTTTTTTTTCATTTTTTCCAATTTTAAGAGACCCGAAACTCCCTTAAAACCTGCAAAAATCAATACTAAACCACTACCTGGCACACGCGTTGAAGGCAGATACGGCTCACTTCGTAAACTGTATTAGTAAAATCTTAACCTAGCTTGTCCATCAAGTTTGAATGATTTTCCATCAGTAAACATTGATCTTTTCCACAAAACAAATTTTCATTGGATGATAGTCCAGGCAATAGGGAATTTTACCTAGCAAAATTAATGGTAGTTCTGGAAATCGGCTTTCTTTATGTTTTTTGGGTCTCTGAATCCGAATTTGCAAATTCGTCAACATCCCGTCAACACCCCCCCCCCAAATTTTGGTAAAAAGCCCCCCAAAAAAGGTTTTCATTAAAAAAATCAATTGTTTTATTGTTTTAGGGGAAAAGTATCTAGAAATTCAGAAAGTAGACAAACTTTGCAACAAATTAGATGTATGACATTATGACTTAGGATGAAAAGGAAGGAGGGATCTGCCTCGGAACATGCGCGCGGTGCTGCGTGGAATAAGTTACGCAATTCCACTTAACCGCTCACACGTTTACATTCGCCCTCCCATCTCCCCTCAGAACTTTCCTTATAAGGTTTACTTTAAGTTTTTTGGGTCGCTAAATCCGAATTTTTAACTTAATCCCAAAATTCCCCCCCCCCGCGAAACCCCCCCAAATAGTTGTTATTAACTTAAATTTCTTATTGTTTTAGGGGAAAAGCATTACGAAATTCAGAAACTAGACAATATTTGCAACAAATACGATATATGACATTATGACGTAGGATAAACGGGGAGAGGCGACTGCCTCGGAAATTTCCCCGCGCGCTTTTCTCAAAAACCAATTTTTTTCAAAAAATAAATTTTTTGGGGGGTTGCCGGGTGAAATTTTGATGAAAAGTTAGAAATTCGGATTCAGCGACCCAAAAAATATAAAGTGAGTCGAAATCGATAACTAGTATTAATTTTGCCAGGTAAAATCCCCTATTACTTGGATTTCATAACTTAGTGCACGTAGTGCCGCAGTGCGGGCAGCCGAGGCAGCCCTCTCCCTCCCCGTTCATCCTACGTCATAATGTTATGTATCCTATTTGTTTCAAATTTTGTCTAGTTTCTGAATTTCGTAACGCTTTTCCCCTAAAACAATAAGAAATTTAAGTTATAAACAACTATTTGGGGGGGGGGGGAAATTTTGGGGAGGAGTTAAAAATTCGGATTCAGCGACCCAAAAAAACTTAAAGTAAACCTTATAGAGAAAGTTCGGAGGGAGATGAGAGGGCGAATGTAAACTTGTGAGTGGTTAAGTGGAATTGCGCAACTTAGTTCACTCAGCACCGCGCGCATGTTTCGAGGCAGATCCCCCCTTCGCCTTCATTCTAAGTCGTAATGTCATATATCTAATTTGTTGCAAATTTTGTCTACTTTCTGAATTTCTAGATACTTTTTCTCTAAAACAATAAAAAAAATTGATTTTTTTTAATAAAACCTTTTGGGGGGGTTGCCGGGGGAAATTTTGGTGGGAAGTTAAAAATTCGGATGCAGCGACCCCCAAAACATACAGTAAGCCTTTTTCCAGAACTACCATGAATTTTGCTAGGTAGAGCCTCTATACGGTCTCTATTGCCTGGACTATGATGTGAAGTCTAACTTCGCATCAAGTGATGCTTTTGTAGTTTTGTTTTGGCTTTGAATTTAGCTTATTTCAATCTTTGGCACATTTTAAATTATTTCTAACAGTTCTAGATGTTACTGAGAGTACTACACTGTGAAAAAAACGGAGATTCTACTGGCATTCGAGACGCCAGTACTGTTTCCGTATTTTAACGGAAATCCCCCCCCCCCCCATAAATTCCAGAAATCCGTATTTTTACGGAAATTTTCCCCCATAAATTACAGATAATGCTCCGTTTTTTGGAATTTTGGGGGAAATTTTCCGTTAAAATACGTAAATAGTACTGGTGTCTCGATTGCCATTAGAATCTCCGTTTTTTTTTTTTTTTTTTTTTTAGAAATAAAAATGTTCAGAACAGGTTTAGATTTATTTATTTTTAGGGCAATTTGCTTTTTACTCATCCCGTAATCTGAAAAATCCGTGATTTTACCTTTTTCTTCATCATTCAATGATTTTCCTCGATGCATGCTCAAAGCAGCTGTAGTGTTCCCAAAGCTTCCAATCTAGGGACTGCTAACCTACAAGCAGGGCCCAATTAACATCTGCATTTAGGGGAAGCACAGTATCATTTTACCTACTCAGATGAGAAGGTAAGGAATGAATTTACAGTTATTATTACATCAGATAATGAAATAATTATGTCACAAATCTTCTACAAAAATACTGACAATACTAAAACTAAGAATTTCTACCATAAAATTGTTGATCTCAGATGAATTAATCATGGAAAAAACGTCGCAATACAATAATTTTTAATATGATACCTAAAATTAATATCAAACTTAATCACAAATTTTGCAATATTTATGTTGAATATAATAAAACATCTATGTTATTAAATGATATATATTCAATGTAACACACACACACACATATATATATATATATATATATATACGATGTAATTAAATAATATATATTCAGTTCAATATATACATAAAATGTTATTAAATAATATATATCCAATATGATATCTATACAATATTATTTAAAAATATATATACGTCAATAGAAACCCAATATACATTGATTAAAAAACAAAAGCTTTGGTAAAAAGAATTAACTGAAATATTTCAAGAAATTCCATGTTCTTCCTCATATTTTTACTCAGAGATATTTATCAGTTGTCAGTCGTGCATGAAACAACAGCTCTCGACCGTATGAAGTTCAACACCTTTGGCTTAAGGGAGAATCCAAGAAACTTCTAGATCGATAAATTGCTTATAACCCGTTATTAAATAGAATATATTTCCCTAACTTATTTCTTTGCGGGTACTTCATTTCTTATGAATTTTAATTAAAATATAAAAGTGGCAATACTCTTCCTTCATATTTTCACCAAATGTTATACTTTCGCAAACAGAATTATTAATTCAGTTTATGAAATCTTTCTAACTTTCATTTTTGCACGTCCTTAGTAAATTTCAAACAGTAAGTAAAAGCGGAAATGTTTTAAAACTAAATTAAGAATGCGGTAACTTTAATCATTACAAAAGCTTTCTTATTTGTATATATTTTACAAACGCGTGTAAGATTACAACTGTGAAATTCCACTGAACATACATTGTAAATCATTGTATGATGTTTTAATCTGCTTTATACGTAAATCTCGTCTCTAGATATATTTTTAGTACTATCTATGATTTTATATTCATATTTTCAGGCACAGTTTTTTTTCATTCTTCGCAACGTAATTGAACTCTAATGTAATTTTTAAAAACAAGTTCAATCAATGGTGAGAAAATATCCGAACTCAATACTTACTTTGCTTCAGTTTAATTAGTCTAATTGAATTATGCTGTTTTAAATTTTTATAAAGATATTAGATGAGAACGTTTGCTTAATTAATATCGACAAGCAATGTGTGTGAACGTTAAAAGATAAAAAATTATCTAATTTTGTTATTAGTTAATTAGTATAAATGGATTATTCTATTTTAAATTTAAGCTTTAAATTATTAGGTGGAATATACTAAGGCTATATACGTATATATATATTTTTCTTTTCACACGCTTTTCATCACAATATGTTTAATTCGTTTGAATTTCATGTAACAAATCTTTTTGTGATATTCAGCAATAAAAAATATTAAACTTTTAAAAACTGAGATAAAACTTTCTGACCTTGTTAGGGTATAAATATAATTAATAATACAATTATTAATTATCGCTCACCTTCCTTTCTAATATTACTTAATTATGAAGATTCAATATTATTCCTTAAAAAGCTTATTCAGATTTGTCTGTTTTTAATACTGAAGATCTTAGTTTATATAATAACTTTTAAAGACAATATAAAATTTAAAAATACTTAATACGCTTCCGATTTTAGCTCATTAAAACATTTATGGGGTTCAATGTATTTACTTTTTTTTTTACGCGACTGCCAAGAAGGGTTATGTGTTTGACGCGTATCTGGGTATGTGGATTTCTTTATACCTTCGAAACACCTCAACGGATGGATGGATTTTAAGGAATGAAATCTCTATCGATTCGTCTTAAATGGCGTGATGTTTATAGGCTAGGATTTGTTTTTATAAACTCAAAATGGCGGTAGAGACGAAAAACAAAATTTACGCACCTTATTGAGTGGCATATCATTGGGTAGGTCTTTCAAAAGGAAGACGATGTTTCATTGACTATTTTGCAGTCAGAAGCTCCGTTTAAATATTACACAACCTGGAAGTTGTGTAAGTAGGATCTCTAGCTTTACTGCAACTCTAACCTTCATAGACAATTATAGGCCTCATCAAAACAGTGTTTATATCATAGATAGGAACTAACAATTAAACACAACTTAAAAGTCATCAATACAAGTAAAAAAAAAAAATAGGTAAGTAATAGAAAAAAGAATTTCACATTGATGAGACATAATTAATTAGTTCTCTTTTTACGCAGTCAGGATTTTGGATTTTTTAAATTTAATTTTTACTTATATAAATATTATACAGACATACATAAAATAAATATAATAAACCCAACTGGAGTGAAAAATTAGCCAGAGCCAGTCTCACTCCAATTGGGTTTATTGTATTTATTGTATGTATGTCTGTATAATATTTATATATACCTTTAACTGTTGAATACAGGTGTTATTTATGTGTGTATATGTGTTTGAATATATATTGTAGTATGAGTGTTTTATTTTAATTTTTACTTTATTTTGAAAACTTGGAAGAGCAAGATTAGAATAAATTTATCTGATAAGAGAAAATAGAGTAAATTTAAGATATTTTTACAAATATTGGTCAATTAATTATTTTGCATGGCCGGCATTTGCTGGGGGAATTTCACAATGTCAAAATTAATTGATGCTTATTAAAATATGAATGTATTTTCACATTTAAAAGCATCAATGATTTTTTAGTATTTCAGTGTCAATTCATGGAATTCAAGTTAAAATATAAATGAACATGATGCAAAAACTTGCGTAAGCGAAATACCATCTTTATTTTTACTTAGTATTTTATAATTAGCTATCTCCATAACAAAAATTCGTGCTACAATGAAAAATAAAAATAATATATTTTTTAAAAGTCATTAGTAAGTTTTTCTTTTGCAGCAAGATATATTATTGTTGTTTGATATTTAATTTTCAGAGACAGATCGAATACATATATACATATTTCCTTGGAAAAAGTGCATGGTCGTCAGCATCAAGATGAACAATATTTTATCTTAATTTTTTAGGGATAGAAGTGATAAAAGATTATTAGAATGTTACCACTGAAAATATTTTATCAGTTAGAAGCCAAGAAATTATTTCGTTGCAAAAATTAATTTCATTTCGATAGAGATTTTTTCTATATGTTTGTAGAAATTAAAATAAGAAATTTTTTAATTGGGTTTTTCTAATTTTACATAATTTGATTCTTACCTTTTTTGCTATAAAACAACTGAATAAAGCAGTGTTTATCTTCTTACGGATACATACTTTTGCATGTCAACATATAACAATATGCTCTATTACTTTAACTTACATAAAATAATGTTATTGTCAAGTTTAAATTAATCTTTAAAAGTTATTATGTTAAAAAGTGGTACGAAATTAATTTTTTTCAATAGTTTATGCATTATTTAAAATTATTTTATTGATAAGTAATGATTTCTCAAGACTAATTATTTTACGTAATTCTTATATATCTCTTTTGTTTTAGACAATTATCTTAATACTTTTTTCACTAAAATGTTGTCTCGAAATAAGTACAAATATCATGTTATAAATGTGAAAATATTTGTAACTAGTCGGATGTGGAAATCCCAAAACTTTCTTTTATCTCATATATGTTAATATTTCCTGAAAAATGTAGCATAGCAGCGCCACCGGTTAGATGATTTACAGCAAAATGTAATCAGCAACAACTTATGTCAACTTCTAACTGAACCTGAAATTTGATGAAAATCCATGCATTAGTTTTTGAGATAGAGCTATTGCATAAATCGTGAAATATTCTGCATAGCAGCGCCATCTCTTTGCCGATTTACACCAAAAACTAATCAGGACCAATTTATATCAGTGACTAACTCAATCTTATGTTTGATGAAAATCCATGCATTACTTCTTGAGATACAGCTATTACGGAAATTCTGAAAAATGCGGCATAGCAGCGCCACTTGTTGGGAGATATACAGAAAAACAAAACATCACTAATTTATATCAGGAACTAACAGAATCTGATGTTTTATGAAAGTTCAAGCATTAGTTCTGGAGATAGAGCTATTATCATCAATAATGCTACATAGCAGCGCTACCTGTGGGGCGATTAACACCACAAAGTAATCAGCAGCACATTATATTAAGGACTAACTAAATCTGAAGTTTCATGTATGTCCGTGTATTTTTTTTTTTTTTTTTAGCTATAGCTATTGCGAAAATGGTGAAAAATGTTGCATAGCAGCGCCACTTGTTTTGCGATTTATACAAAAAAGTAATCAGCAGCAATTTATATCAGGTACTAACTGAATCTAAAGTATTATTAAATTTCATTCATTAGTTCTTGAGATAGAGCGGCCATAAAATTTGTGTCACATACAGACAGACAGACTCACAGGCAGACATTTCGTAAAAACATGTTTTTCGGCATCTCTGACCCCTATCTGGCATCTCTGAAAACGTGTAAATCCGTCGAAAACCGTAATTCGAAAATTTTCCCGAATCCAATACTTTCTTCTTGTAAAGGTACAAGAAAGTAAAAATAATTATGAAATTAAATTTAAAAAATCAAAAAACCTCATTGCATAAAAAGCGAACTAATTAATTATTTCTCATCAATGTGAAACTATTTTTTTTATATTACTTATCTATTTTTTTTATTATTATTTACTTGTCTTGATGGCGTTTAAGTTGTGTTTAATTGTTAGTTCCTATCTATAAACACTGTTTTGATGAGGCCTATAGATGTCTATGATGGTTAGAGTTGCAGTAAAGCTAGAGATCCTACCTACACAACTTCCAGGTTGTGTAATATTTAAACGGAGCTTCTGACTGTAAAATAGTCAATGAAACATCGCCGTCATTTTGAAAGACCTATCCGAGAATATGTCACTCAATAGGGTGCGTAAAAAGTTTTCTTCGTCTCTACCACCATTTTGCATTTTACGGCCGCCATTTTGAATTTATAAAAAAAACAAAACCTAGCCTATAACCATCGGACGTTTAAGACGAATCGATAGAGATCTCATTCATTAAAATCGATCCAGCCGTTGGGATGTGTCGAGGGTATAAATAAATCCACATACAGTCGGTTAAAAGTAAAATCATAATAACATGACATAATAATCAAAACATCAATCATCATATAAGAAAAACTAGATTTCTCTATAATGCAATTTTCTTACATTTCTTCTAGATCTTTAATATTTTATAACATTTGCACCTGATGGAAAATATTTATTATCTTACCGAACTCTACTAGCTACCACCGAAATAAATGATGTTATGAACCTGAATTACTCAGAAATGAAACAAATTTTTCCTACAAAAATCCTTTTTTGAAAGAGAGCCAAATTATGACTCTGATGACAAATTCAACAAAGGGCTCAATGTTAGATTAATCGAATCAATTCTATCCCGTCTTATTCTTTTTCTTTTTCTGGAGAAAAAGAGAAACCTGAACAAGAAGGAAGGAAACATGTTCAACCAGTCAACATTGGTCTATTAATGATTTTATTAACGACAGTAATTGCTGTCGCTCGAATTGATTGAAAACGAATAATTCTTTGATTTTTTACCCTATCATTAATCGATTCTTTTCCTGTATAAGTATAAATTTTTGTTTCATAAATATATAGACATTAATCATACAGTTATATTTCTATCGTAATAAACGTAATTCCTAATCATTTATTAGTTGTAAAACAATAAATGATTTTAGGTCCATATTATAAGAAACTATTTTATACATGATCTTTTTTAACTCTGCGAAAACATTATAAAGAGTATTAGTTTGCGTCAAGACAGCCTTCTTTTGCTACGGAAATCGAGTGTTAAGACAGAGATCTCTGTCTTAATAATATGTCTTACTATGTCTTACTATGTAATACTATGTCTTAATAATTATTAGTTTCAGAGCTATTCCGCAGTCTGATACATAACAAACATGATTAAAACAAGAAAGTGTATATAATAAAATCTGCCTTCTTTCTATAAGATACAATTGTGGGCAAAAGTGTTTGATCAAACGTCTAAATTAACAATAAAGAACAAAGTATAGTGGAACAGTAACTAATTTAACCCTTTAGTGCTCAGCATTGCATATATGCAAACAACAGTGTTTTGAATTTAATAGATTTTTTTATTCATAAATACCTAATTCACTCCAGAAAATTAAAATAGCAATATTTTCTTTAATTAATAATAGACATTTCCTAATTAAATAAAGCGAAATTAACTACTGAAACTTTCTGGTGTAAAGTCAGATTCTCTGAACTACGTAATTTCTAGAACGTATTTATCATGGGAATTAAACGGTTAAAGGTTAAGTTTTATAAAATAAATAATTATACAAAATAAGGTATTTGGAGACATACGTATTAAAATATGTACTAATTTGCATTATTTTAGCATAAAACAGCCACACGACAGTAGTTCTTATACTTGTATTGCAGAACTGCAACAGAAGAAAAGATTGACGTATTATATAAAAAATGCATCTCTGATTTTTTTTCATTATTTTTTCTTTTTAATAAACCATTCAGAGAATCATATATAATTTTTTCGCAACAAAATGAAAAATCGCGCACTTAAGGGTTAATAAAGAACGATAATATATATGGTATAATAACAAAATACAGGTAAACATTTTAAATATTTAAAATAAAAAATACAATTAAACTCATTATTTGCTTTCATCAATGTACCCTCCTTTAGCGTGTATTACAGCTTTGCACAATTTTGGCATTCGAGACACCAATTTTTCCAGTATTTCGTTGTTTATCTTTCTCCAGGTATCATGCAATCATTCCCAAAGACTGAAATGATTTTTGACGTTGTTGGAGCCACCGTACGATTTTTCTGTTCATTCCAATTCACAATTTCTCAAACGGATTGAGATGAGGCTATTGCGAGAGCCTTATCACACTTTTGAGAGTTCTTTGCTGCTCTTTTGCTTTCAAATAATTTAAACATAATTTAGATGTCTGTTTTGGATCGTCGTTTTGCTTAAACGTTTGCCTTTGGCAATATTGCGTGTGCCAGATGGAACTGCATGATATTTTGGGACACCATGATATCTTTTCTTATTCATTGTTGATTTACGAGGGTGGTTCAATAATTATTGTCCCGAATGTGTATAAAATATTTGTACTGCGATGGTGGATGTGTAATATTGAAGCCTAATGTGTTAGATGCCTATATGTTCAATATCTGTTATACTATACCGTAGCTGCTATATCAACATATTTTTTTTTTTTAGTTTTATGTATGAGAGGTGGCACCAAACATGAAAGGAGGGGGGGCTATGGGGAAGCTGGTTTGGATCTTATGGGGCCAGACTGAAGCAGTTCTGTAATAGATTTGTGACAGTGGATGAGACATGGCAACATCATTATGATAATGTGTCCGAACGACAGTAGCCACGTCTCATTCACTGTCACACCCAACCCCCCTTTCAAGCTAAGTGCGACCTCTCACACCTAAAACGAAAAAAAAAATATGTTAATATAGCTGCTACAATTCTGAAATTGAGCCTATAGTCATCTGAGACATTAGGCTTCGATATTCGATATCAACCATCGCAGTACAAATATTTTATACACACTCGATACAATAATTATTGAACCATTCTCGTAAATTGTATCAAATCTTCAGCTTTTCCTCCTCCAAAACTATTCCAAACCTGACCTTTGGGCCTTCATGCTTTACCGTGTGCTTTAAACGATTTTCGCGTGCACTATATCCGACCAGTCTTCGATCATAATGGCATCTTTTTATATCGAATAATTCAAACTTGGATTCATCTATCCAAAACGCATTTCTCATTATTCTAGTGTCTGAGATTGATGTTCTTTGCTCAGTGGAAGTATTTAGTTTTATTTATACGTCATAGAAAATGTTTTCGACAAGCTATGGTTAATTTAAACCTACGATACGCAGACGCCGTTTAACTGTTTTAACATGTATTGGAGATTCTCTTCTTTTCTTAAATCTTCTTTAATTAAAGTTGCTGGAAGTCTTCTAATTTGTTTACTGATGATCACAAGATGTTTGTCTTCTCTATTAGATGTACATTTAAGCTGTCCACAGCGTTTACTAGTTGAATTTGTTCCTGTTTCTTTCAATCGAGGTATTGTTCATGTTGAGCTCGATTTTGGAATTTTTTTATTTTTTTGGAATTTTCTCATGGGTGTAACATTTTGAGACATAATTTCAAATTTATTTATATTTTTCGATAGAATATTCATATTTTCTCTTTATTTTTTAAAAGATTATTTATAAATAATTATTTTTCTTTCAATAAAGAGTAATATTAATTAATCTTTAAATATTATAATTGTAAAACATGAATTAATACTAAGAAATTATGATAAAATTAATATAACATTAAATAATTAAATAAGATGGTGCCGAATGATAAGAAAGAGAGAACTTCTTAAAACAAAATAAAATTTTAATAAATGCACAAAGCTTTTCGAAAGAACTAGTCTTTCTTCATCAGGCGCAGAGAACATGTCCTACTACTTTGAAAACAGCAGCAAGACTGCCAGAGAGCAGGTAAAAGAATCGGAAAAGCTGAAAAAACAGCCAATAAAGAAGCATGAGTAGGAAATAGCCAGTAGGAAAGCAGCAGACATCAGCCAATCACACAAGAGCATTACCCAAAAAGAAGAACACAGACCAGCAGGGATGATAAGGAGGAGAATAATGAATAGAAGAAAATATCAGAAAAATAAATAGAAGAGAAAAATATTCAAACAATTTAATAAAAACTAAGACACAATACAAATATGTAAAATAATACATAATAAAAAAATAAATAAACAAATAAAATAAATATGTATAAAAAAGAAAAATCCTGCTTTATGTTTTAAATTAGCTAAAGTTTTAAAATATTTTAACTTTAATGTTATTTTTAAATCTGTCAATAAATTTCAATTTTCCTCATTTTCGCAAATGGGGAATCTATAATGTCCCCTGTTGTCATTTTTCTTATGTTGGTCAAACTAAGAAAAATCTTGAAATTCGCTTAAAAAAACACTCGCGTTAGATTTAACAATCAGGAAAATTCTAAATCTTCTATTACCAAGCATTCTTGGAAATCTGACCATGGTTTTAATTTTCAAAATGAAAAAGTATGTTTAGTGCCACTAGCACCTCTGAATTGGACTTTCTTGAAAATTTAGGCATTTATCTTAGTCGTGAAGTTATTGTCAATGAAAAATTTGATTCTACTATGCTGTCTGTTGCTTGGAAGAACTTGTTCACACCTACCACTTAATTTTTTATATTGTAAAATTATTTAATATTAGTTTTGGTATTAATAAATGCATATTTTTTATGCATATATATATATATATATATATATATATATATTTATTTAAATACATATATATATATATATATATATATATATATATATATATATATATATATATATATATATAATACATATATATATATATTTAAAAAATATTTATTACATTTTTAAATTATGTATTATTTTATATATTTGTATTTTGTCTTAGTTTTTATTAAATTGCTTCAATATTCTCCGGTTTTAGTAATTGTACTAATCTGTTAGTTATAGTTTTTCTAATATTTGTTTCAATTCATTATTTCCCTGTTTATCATTCCTGTTGATCTATGTTCTTCTCTTTGGGTAATGCTATTGTGTAATCCGCTGATGCCTTCTGCTTTCCTGCTGGATGTTTCTTACTCATGCTTCTTTATTGGCTGTTTCTCAAGCTTTTTCCTTCTCCTATATGTTCTCTCTTAGTCTTGCTGCTGTTTTCAAAGTAGTAGGACGTGTTTACTGCAACTGATGAAGAAAGACTAGTTTTTTCGAAAAGTTTTGCGCATTTATTAAAAATTTCATGAAGTTCTCTCTTTCCTAAAATTAATATACTTATTTTATCAATATACATACAAAACTTTATACAAAACCCCTTTTTAAATTCAAAATCTCAAAAATTTAAATTAAAATCCGAAGTTTTCGTCCTAACTTTAAATCTCAATCTAAAACCAGTTTTACCCCTTGTAACTTTGTTTCCCAGCAATACATCTTATTACTTTCAGATATCATTTTTGGACGATCTTTAAGAGTAAACTTGCTGACGTTCGGAATATTTTCATTCAGTTGTGGTTAGCTCATCCCCGGGCGAGCCAAGCCTAACTCTGGCATCTGATCCCGGACAATCAATCAAAAGCTAATCAGCCAATTAAAGAAATGTTCCTCCCAAATTTACAACTATGCCATCTGCTGGAAAATATGTTAAGCCCCAAGATATTAGCTAAAACCCGCGCCAAAAACGAGGGAGCTTGCAGATTTGAGAAGCCTGTCAAACGTATGACAATGTAGCTCCTGAAAATCATCGTACGTGGCTCGAGAGGCCCCTGGCCGAACTCGCGACTCAGACTGTAAGAGGAGCGGCTAAATAAAAGAGTTCGGTCCACCAAGCGGTTCCCGAGTCCCAGTTATTTAATCCACTAGTTCTGTCAACTCCAAGATGTTCTGACATATTAACGCCGGCGATATGACGGTCAACTGATGCGAAGTGAGCGGGTCGTGACTCCCTATACAAGTCCGGAACACTCCCCCGAATTCGTTACATATATATATATATATATTTAAAAAGTATTTATTACATTTTTAAATTATGTATTATTTTATATATTTGTATTTTGTCTTAGTTTTTATTAAATTGCTTCAATATTCTCCGGTTTTAGTAATTGTACTAATCTGTTAGTTATAGTTTTTCTAATATTTGTTTCAATTCATTATTTCCCTGTTTATCATTCCTGTTGATCTATGTTCTTCTCTTTGGGTAATGCTATTGTGTAATCCGCTGATGCCTTCTGCTTTCCTGCTGGTTGTTTCCTACTCATGCTTCTTTATTGGCTGTTTCTTAGGCTTTTTCCTTCTCCTATATGTTCTCTCTCAGTCTTGCTGCTGTTTTCAAAGTAGTAGGACGTGTTTACTGCAACTGATGAAGAAAGACTAGTTTTTTCGAAAAGTTTTGCGCATTTATTAAAAATTTTATGAAGTTCTCTCTTTCCTAAAATTAATATACTTATTTTATCAATATACATACAAAACTTGATATTAAGAAACAAATATGGCAAATTTATATACATGAATAATGTTGAAATATGCTGTTAATATAAGATCTGTGGTGTTTCCAATCGATATAATAATTTGAATGTACTAAATTAGAACTACTGCTTTGTGAACTCAATAATAAACACAAATTTAAATTTGAGAAATCGTTAAATTCAATATTTATACATATTGTGTAATCAAAATCAGGTTATTGTGTTTGACAAAAGATTTCTGCACGCTAGCGTACTTATTAGAATTCATTTTACAAATTTTGATTAATGAATTGTATGGTTGAAAACATGTTTGTTTGTGGTTAGACTCTGGAATAATTAAGAGATGTTTGCATATATGATTAAGGTATTGGTAATGTCGATGACAACCGATTGGGGACAAATTTAAGTTATTGGAATTCAAATTTAAGTTATTCAGAAGCACATCCAATTATCCTTCCTAGCAAAAGTCTTTTGCTAGGAAGGATAATTGAACCTATTTAATTTATTTAATTTTATAACCTATAATTTATTCAGAAGCACATCCAATTATCCTTCCTAGCAAAAGAATGATTGGAATTAAAATTTAAGTTATTCAGAAGCACATCCAATTATCCTTCCTAGCAAAAGTCATTTTACAGATCTTCAAATCAGAAGAGCTCATGAAGAAGTAGCTCATGCTGGAGTTGCCGAAACACTCGCCCAATTAAGAGAAAGTTTATGGATTATAAAGGGTAGGCAACAAGTAAAACGCATACTAAGGCGATGTATCATCTGTAAAAAATTCAGCACTAAACCTTACTGCCAAAACATTGCACCCCTTCCTCCAGATAGAATTAAAGAAGCATCACCGTTCGAAGTGACAGGAGCAGATTTCCTAGGTCCTTTATACCTCAAAAATAGTACCAAGATTTACGTTGTTTTATTTACATGCGCAGTAGTAAGAGCAGTGCATCTAGAAATTGTTATGAATTTAACAACGAGATGTTTCCATACACGGGGGATATAGGCCCTAAGGGGGCCGGGGGTGCCCTCGGTTGGGGTTCTATCTAAAGGAACCTAACCCGTATTTACGCGAATCGATGATTAAGAGGCTACATAGTACTTTTTGATAGTGAGAAAGTATATTTTGAAGAAAATCAAATAAATAGTCATTGCTCTCTTAATTCTGCGTCCAAACAAATGATAATAAAAAAGACAAATAAAAGAAAGAATGAGAAATAAATGTGAAATAAAATTATTTAGTAAACATACAAGGTGTTCAAATGGTCCTGTGCGGACTTCTAAGAATCAGCTAATTTTAATCGCATTGACGACAGATAAATAACTACATGGATAATTTATGGATGAGGAAAAAAAAAATCTCAAATTCCTGTTCACCTCGGCTCGTTGAGTTCTTGTAAAAAAAAAAAAAAAAAAAAAGTAGTTTGAAACAATGATTGCATTTTATTGATTTTCTTTACATAAAACCCGATTTGTGTCAGTTATGACACTAAACCTGAAATTCTATGTCTTATAATCAACTTAAAAGTTAAGATAGAAATTCAAAAGAGTTAATCCAAGAATAATGAGACTAAACCACAATATTTAAAATAATACCATTAAATTATGAATATTTAACTGTAAATAAAAATTATCATAACTAAAAAACTATTTTAACTGCAAAGAAAAGGGTATTAAAAATCGTGTCAGTAAAATGTGAACGCTTTTATGATTTCCTTGTTTTACGAAATGGCGAAAAACTTATAGCCATCAACTTTTATATATATAAAAAAAAACATCAATATTAATAGCTGATTAATGCAACACATTCATTAAATCAGCTTATGTCGGATTATATAAATAAATTAACATCTTCTGAAAACACTTTTATAAGTACGCTTTTTTTCAACAGACAACAAGCATTTAGATTTTAAAAAGGTTCTTTGAGTTTTTGATGCACCCCTTTTTTTATTCGAAAAAATAGTAACATTTTCATACTTTTGAATAAAGAATATTGCATTTCCATATTAAAGAGACACATCGCCTTTGATATTCAAATCACGTAAGCCTTTACGTATCTCGCATAAAAAACACTGAGAATAAATAAAATTTATTCTTATTTTACGTAAAAATTGTTAAAATTTATGATTTGAAAAAAAAAAGTATCAATAAATTTGCATTACCAAAGTGAAAGACGCATCATAATATCTAAAAAATAAAGTGACTTCATAAAAAAAAAAGGCTAAACTTTTGCATTTTTTTCTTTATTAAGCATGAGTTTTTGCATCAATAATTTTGAGCTAGACATATCAAGTTTTGTTTTCTACTAAACAAAAATTCCTCTAATAATCGATAAAAAGAATTTTTTACATTTATATTAAATGAACTCATGTCTGAGTTTGAAAAGGGACTACCATTCCACTGGTAAATATTGTTACAATATTTTTTTTTTGAAATTTTCGTTCAATAAAGCAAATTATTAAAAAGAAAAGTAACAAAATAAAATCGTGAAATAAGTCTATGGTAACTCTGCAATATTACTTCGAATGAAAATATTTTTATGCAGATATTTTTGTTTTTATTTTGTGATGTGCTATTGCTACGATATCTTTTAAATGTTTTGCAGTTTTAAAAACATTCTTTAATAATTTAAAAATAATGTTTTTTGCACTTTTTTAATAATATATACTAAAATTAAAAATATTATTCTTATTTGCTTTTGTAAATTTTATTCTTTTCGGGATCTAAAGGCATTAATCAAGGGAAAGTTCTACTTCTTTTGCTGAAAATTCACATAATTTATGCATTTTTTTTCTCCGGTTTAAATAAAAAACAAGAGATAAAAGTCATGTGTCACGCATAGATTATGAAACACTTTCCAACATTCCAACAAAAGAATACTTAATTAAATAACTTGGAAAATGTATAACACATTTTTAAACCAGATTTGCAGTGTTACCACTCATAGCCGAAATGCTACTCCAATTATTTTGTGCAGCGCTATATATGACCTGTAGATTTGTACGGATTCTATACATAGTATGCTAAACTTTAGTTTCGTAAGAAAATGCATAGTACAGGTGAAAATTCATCTTATTCATCTTAAATAATTTTTACAAGTAGAGGGAACTGTCTTTGAATTCTTTTTTGCAGCACTGTATCTTGCATACAGATGTTAATAAGCTGAAATTTATTTTCAGGCAAAAACACGCTTATAACAACTCAAATCACACATACTGGAATTACTTTTCATAGGCGGTCATACATCCAGTTCTTTGCATTGCTCTTTATATGATTTTATTTATGTGCTACAAACACCTCTTACAAGGGAATCACTTTTGGTGTTGCTCGCACCTAGCTTTGAGACCTGGTGTATTTTAAAGCTCTATATTACGAAGTTTGAGAATCGATAAAATTTTTCTGTTAAAATAGCACTTCTTGATTTTACAGCAGCATAACTTTCTGAAAATGCATTTTTCGAGAACACTTATCGGACTATTAACATTGAACTTTTTAAAGAAAAGCATTTAAAAATAAAAATTAGTTAATAATAAGTATAAAATTCCGTCAAGAACCCACGAATTTGATTTTGGAAAATTGTAACATTATGTTAACTTTTTTTTTTTGGGGGGGGGGGGAAAGGGGACAATTGGCGTTTTTTTTTCAAAAGTAGAGCTTCCCGGCAACCCTAGCCAAATGACATAGCTGTATGTCTTGTGTGAGGAGTTGTTTGGATTTCAGTAGAAATTGTAATGCCCGACCTAATTAGCCGCAGTAATTTTTCTAAATTGTGTAAGAATATTAATTTACTTTATAATTACTACCAAAGGACCATTTAATACAGCAACATTTCATTTTAAACATTCGAAACTTTTTTTGATTCGATTTCAAAAGAAAATTGTTTGCTTATTTTGTATTTCAGTAAAAAAATAGTTTTCAGTGATCTTGGAAACTATTATAAAATTATATTTACTATATAAATATTTATCGTCTGCATAGGAAAAAAAGAAAAACCTAATATTTTAACTTAATATTTGTTTCCTATGCTATCAATTATTAAAAAAAATTGCAATCTGATATAATTCTAGTAATATGTACTGTACATTTACTCTTCGGATGCAGTGTGCGGGAAAATTGTAGCGCCATATTTGGCAACCTAACTCACTTTTGGTGTGAAATAAATAAATAAAAATATAATAATAAAAAAATGAAAAGTATAAAAAAAGCATAGAAAATATCATTTTAACCCTTTAAGACCGGACTGCTTTTTTTTTTTTTCCTTAAACAATGATATAACTGAAATTTGTAACGGATAATTCTCTCTCTGTTGACAAATTTCATATAATATAGTTTCAGTAAACCAGCACAATCATTGGATTCCGGCATTCATGAAATAGGTAAATTCCACCCAGGAAGGTAGAATTTTAGTTAACGCATAACCCACACGATCGTGCGAGTCCGGTCTTAAAGGATTTTAAGAGAGAAATTTTATCGGTTCTCTAACTTTTATGTATAGGGCTACAAAATGGACCAGGTCTCGCGGCTGGTGCGAGCAACACCAAAAGTGGTTCCCTTTTTAGCCATTTATATGATTTTATTTATGTGCTACAAACACGTCTTAGTATACTAAATGCAGTTGAGCTTGAAAATGCATAAATCGAATTACATGAAAAACACCTTTAAGTAATACACGCTCGTTCTCAATAATGCTTACGAATTCTTTTGTGTATATGGTCGATAGAAATTATGCACACTACGTTGCAAGCAAAAAATTAGTTTAAATGACAAAGCATAATTGAAAACACAATTTCAGCAGTCATCCAAAAAGTACAACATTTCGTATACAGTATTGTATCTGAAATCTTTTATCCCTCACTGCAAGTAAACTATAAATGCAATACGTCATATTCTACTGCAAGCCTCTTGCAGTAGTGTATATATATTTTATTGTGTTTCAAATAGTGCAATATCATAGAAATACGTTGCGGCCGTAATAATGGCCGTAGACCATTATGTAACCGAACACTCTTGTGTGAGTCTGTAAATAAATGATAAATGCTTTGTACCCATATTTCAGAAAGCAAGTATTAGTGCATCTCAGAAATTTACTTAATTCAGTTTGTTTATGTTTATAATAGAGTAACATCTTTAAAATAGGCCGCAAACGATTTTTCTTCATACACCATATTAACCCCTTCGAGACGAGCGTCTTTTACAGAATTTTTAATCTTTAGTCAGCGGATTTCTAAAACAGAAATGTTTGCCTAATTGAGTCGAGAAAATTCTAGGATTAAATAAGGAAAAATTTACAATACAATTTTACTGGTGAGAATAATCACCGATTCTGACCAACTTACGCGGCACGAATACCGGTCGCTCGTTTCCAAGGGGTTAAAACGGAATGCATTTACGTTCCCCTCCACGCATAATCTGAGTGCTACACATAACATATTTTATAGTTATCCTGTTCTAGTTTATCTGAATAATGTCTATAAATTTCATTATGTTTATAATATTGTAAGACTTTTAATATACACAGAACAGAAATTTATCCATAGACTATAATGTAACTGAATACATTTGACTACTCCTGTAAATGAACTAAGAATGCTACGCACTTCATTTTGCAATACCGAACATGCCATGGTGAACAAAGAAAACGTCTCTCAATTACAGGGCAATCCGAATGTATTTACGCGAATAAGAGCACGGAAAGGCTAACCGATGCGAGACAGACGGATAGACAAATGAGCAGATAAACTCAATTCACTTTTTCAATTTCAACACTTTTCACTATGTTGGAAAGTGTTAAAAAAGAGCTAACATCTTTGGACTTTTTGCAGTATATATATATATATATATTGATATTTCACTTATATATTAAAATATTTATCTAAAAAAGAAAAAAAAAAACTAATTCGCTTTGTGCGTTGGGAATACCTCCTGGTGTGCGACGTAAATTTTCAATCGGGAGACCATTCTCCTCCAGTCACGAGAATCTGAAACAGATTTGGTCGGCAAATTATGAAAGGTCATTATTTACTTTGGACCTTATACCAACATTTAGTTTAAATTAAATTTTAGCTAAATAGTGGAGTGTAATAAACTTACTAGGTAAACTACAGGGCTGTACAAAAGCATCCAAGAATGTTTCCATCTATTAGTATAAATTGCTGAAAGAGAAATTTCCAACCTGATATGAGCTTTCTTGCTAAACTAAATTTTTCTATCATATAGTATATATATCAACCTACAGATGAAATATAGGGCTGTTCAAAAGAATTGGAATACATATTTGGCTGTAGACGGTAACTGCTGAAATCCGTTTTAAGCGTTTTCTAAAATGTTTACGTAGTTATCTTGTTTACCTTATTTCCATAAATAACTAAGTTTGGTTAAAGCAGTCAGGAATTGTTGAAAAGTGTTTCATAATCTATGCTTAACGCATGATCTTTCTTTCTTTTTTGTGTAATATTGACGTTTACTATTACACGATCGCTATTAGCATATATAGTAGTTCATTTATAGTGGTGGTCAAAAGTATTCCGTTACATTACGGTCAATGGGAAAAAACGTATTAATCATGTTAGACTTATTATTTTTATTTTTTTCTAAGGGTGATTTATGAAACATTGAATTATTATTATTGGTTCATATAGTACTGATTATTGGTACATATACCTTATTTTGTACGCAACGCACTTCGTTCCTTGAAATCGCTTGTTGAAGTGAGAACACGTGCCCAGAAACAATACTACGCTAAGTGTTACATCAAGAATTTATTAACCATTTGGAAAAATGGTTATTGTTCTCGTCAGGATAGGAAATCAAAAGCATATCTGAAGGTTTTTATTGGTTTCATCAGCATTTTATTCGTGATTTGATTGGTCTATACAATAAACTGTATTTCCTTTACTTTCAACAGAGATGGACAACAGAGTGTTGCCACTATGACAAAAAAGTAATAAAAACTACAAAAAAAAAATTAATAACTCAGAAACAAATTGAGATACAGCTTTCAAACAAATTACATTTAAAAGTACATTTTTTTCCCTCTATACGACGATACAAAAAGTAATAGTGTGGGATGTTTAGAAGTTTAAGAAATAAATTTCATTTAAAATTGGCCGTCAGATTTCTTGGAAATCTAACGATGGAAAAGTCTTTTCCCGAACAGCCAATGAAATGCTTGGATAATACATAATTTTCAGGTAGATAATACTTACGAGTCGCAGGCGATTTTCGTCGCTTGGAATTTTTACGTGTAATAACACAATTAATGTTTAATTCATGGCGTACGTAATGTATGATCAACTCCGTGCGATTTTTTATGTCTTAAATTTTAGTCCTGGAAAAAATCATTTTCCAAATTGTCGTTGTAATTTGATAAATTGCTTTTTTTTTTCTTTTTGTAAATTTAAAGGAATAACATTTTAGTTAAATATTCAATCCACTCCCAGGAGAATGAAAACTAGTCTCTTGCATTCAGAAACTCTACTGATTAGGAGAAATGCTGAAAAGCCTCTCTGCATATCCCTTGCGATACATACATACTAACACGTTTTTATGTAAAATGTTGCATAAATATTCATACTAACGAAGTGTTAACAGGTGTGCATTTTAAAGAAAGTAATCTGTTGCATTAAATAAACAAAATATTAAGTAAAGGTAATATGATGTTACATTTGAAACACTGATCTGCTGTAACATTGAAGACATTGTGATAATAATTATAATGGTTAAATGGATTTAATTTTTGCACCTTACACAAGATTTTTTTATGTCTAGCAGAAAATTATTTATCCATGCGCCTTAGCAATGTTCAAATTAATAACATGCGTGTGAATGTAAATTTGAATCAATCATTAAAATGTTATAAGTTCTAAATATAACTAGAATTGCAGTTCCTACAAAAGATATTGTATATGTATTTTGCATGAATAACAGTACAAAGTACTTAAGACTTTTTTAATAATAAATATATTCGTACCCCAATGTTAAATGTCTGTTACGAAGTTACATATTATAATTCACAATATGAAACACGTGCGTTCAAAATCCCTTTCCTCACAAAATTGCTTAAATTAATGGGATTGACTTTTTTTTCCAATTTATATCTAAAATTGCTTTTAAACCAGAAATACTTCATTTAAATACAATCTAAGAAATGAAAGAGATGGAGAACTTCCTATATTTCCATATTCTTTCTTCACTGTATTTAATTAATCATTGTTTTCTATTACTTTCATCCAGGTCCTTTTGATTCTTTTTTGTTTTTCATTGTATTTCTCGGAAAATTTCGAATAGGTTTCATTATGGAAACCTATTTTATGCTTTCTGAAGATTAGTTGAATGTAGCGAATTAAACTAATTAATTTATAAAACATGATGTGAACGCCCCCGTAAATGGCATGTCACAATCGTTGATTAATGGACGTTAAAGGACAATGAGCGATATGATTTATTATATCATAAAATGAATGAGAATCGAGATATAGATTTTGTTCTTGAAAACACAATGAAACGTAATTCATTTGATCTTAATGGAATATCGATTAAGTACTTAAATTTAAAGAGGTTAATATTAGTTATATGTGGACGTTTTTGCAAACTTTTAGTTTTGTAACCTTTTCCAGTTATTGATAATCAAGTTCCAAGTAAAAGAAAAATGTTAAATTTTCTTTCTTCTGTAAAAGGATGAATTATTACAGTGTTTGCATGGAGAAAGGTGTTTCTTTGTAACAAATGAAAAATCTAATAATCGACACTTAGATAAGACTGCATTTTCATATAATAACATTTTAAATGTAATTCTAGAAAACATAAAAGAAAGTTTTAGTATGCATATGAATGTTTCAAAATGTTTTTTCTTATATTTTATAATTAATTAATGGAAAACAATTTTATTCTTTAATAAAAACTACGAGAAAAATAGTTTCGTATATAAATGAGTTTATATATTTAATTAATTTTAAGTAATGTTAAGCACACGAAGTTAAATATGTCGGAAATTGTATGTCCAACGCGGCAACTGAGGTGCGTTCGTACTATAACTAGTTTTATAAATATTCAGATCTTGGTGCAATAGCTGTTGCACTCTTATGCAAGAGTGCACGAATACAAAATTTATTACGATTATATATATTAAATTCAGTAGTGCGGAAATAATACGACTCCATCTTAAATAGAACGTCACCACCATGGCAACGTAGAATTATTACCTATCGTGGGATAGCATTGAATGAATTACGGATGACAGGATTTAATAGAATAAAGAAAACTTTTATTAATATCTTTTAAGTTTGGGTTCGATTTTCATATAATTTGAAATGACTTGACAAAATTCTGCATCGATTATATATATTAAATTTCAAACCATTCGGTTAGGTTGTTTTGCGCTGTCATAAGTGGACAGACGGGCAGACAGACGAATGAACCAGGCGATGACAATAGGTGCTACGTATTTATATAATCATGAACACATCTAAAAATATACATATGTGTATTGATTATTGTAAATATTATTGGATAAATTTATGCAAATGTCTGTGTCTATGCGCGCCATTCTATTCTCGTCCGTAATGTGTCACATTTTGTGTGTACTGTACTGTTTTTCGGAATTCCTTTCTAATGAGAAACATAATTCCCTAGTGTGACGTTGATAGTACCATTTGTTTGAACCTGCTACAGAATATTTTTATTGCCGAAACGTCAGTGAAGGCTTACTGTGGAGACACGAAAAGTTTTGGTTTCCGTTAGTCTGTCTGTCTGTTAGTCTGTCTGTCTGTTCCGCGATAACTGCCGTAAAAAGCATCCGATTATCTTAAAATTAAGGATGCATGTTGGTGAAATCCCCGGATTTAGCTGTATAGTTTTTGGTTAAATTTGGTTCATTCGTTCGGAATATATAGAACTTTTTATTTTGTGACTTAATGCTTTCCTATTGCAATTCAGACGATTTTTCCATTTTTATTTATTGAAAAGAAATGGCTCATATGATTGAAGGATTTAAATGCTAAACTAGTAAATCTGCAGATCAGGAGCCTCAACGTCATCTTTGCAAGTCATTATTTTTTAACACTCATTGCATAATATTCAACTTCCTGAATCGCTTTTTAAAGTTTTCAAATTACATAAAAATTTATGAGCATACAAGATACTTCGTAAAGTTTCAGAAATTAAAAGTGTTAAACAAGTGGTTGTACATTGATGTTCTGAAATTCTGATGAGCTACTTATTCTGGTAACTTTTTAAATCAAAAATTGCATTTCTTCAGGGGGGCTCTGCCCCCCTGAACCCCCCGTAGTCTATTTAAATTTACATTCGTAATTTTTTATTGATTGTGCGGATAGTTATAGTATATCTTAGATTTTTTTTTACGCTGTGATTTATAAGGATAAGCATAAGTTTTTTTTTATAAATTAATAAAATTTAAATTTAAAATAAAATATTCATGTTAACCGTACACAGACAATAAATCTTGAAGTGACGCCAAAAATGTAACCCTAAAATCCGCTACATTCGGCACAACACAACGACGTGCTTAAACGGATGAAGTCAAAGAATTTGGTCCCTGTTCCACGTGCTTGTTTTGTTTGGGCCGAATGAGGGCATTTAACCCTCCGTCTACCAGACGGGTCCATTGGACCCGACAGGTACATACAAAATATTCATTCAAACCAGAAATTTCTTTAAAATAAACTAAGTATATAAACCAGACAAAAATAAGGTAAATAAATAAGTTAAATAGTTTTAAATAAAAATTCTGATGTAGAACGTTTTATTAAAACTTGAATAAAATTCCCGGTAGATCTAGGGTTAAATCTGAGCGATAACGCACATCGTATTGCAAACTGTTTTTACGGCATACTGCATCTCCATCTATCTCTTTCCTCCGTGAATAATAGTTAATTTTATTTTACCCAAGATCTTTTTATTCAAGCATCTTTGTTTTCGATAAATGGCGTCTAATTCACCTGCTATGCGTACTTACTCAAAACTTTTCATCTTGTTATATTAAGAAATACTCGAGAGTTTTCTTTTTATTTTTAATATGACGCCATATTAATTTTTCTAAACTTAATTTTATTTTTCATTTTCCTGTTTCACGACAAAACATTTCAATTGAAAATTGTTTAAAAGAAAATATTATTCCGGGTTTTGATTTTCTTGGCAACAGTTAAAGAAATATAGGTAAATGTTATGGGAAAATGTTACGTTATTCTCTATGAAAATAATGAACTTTTGTATTTTTAAGCAAAATATTTCAATAAAATAAATGAAATATTGCCTATTATTATTTCTGGACTAAAATCCTTCTATATGCAAAGATACAAATGCATTAATTCATCTGTTTTGACGTTGGCTTTACTCAAGTATTATACACGCAATTATACTAATATTATTAGGACCAAATTCGTTGCTAGGCAACAGAGAAAGAAAAGGAAAAAAATGAAATATGCATTATGTCAATTTGATAAAACAAAATCCTTTATATTATTGGAAAACATGCATAAAATTCCCCCCAATATTATAAACCTAATTAAAAAAATCTCGCAAATATATTGACATAATTTATTGGAATAATTTAATGTTATTTAAAAATTTCAGCATCAAAAATTTACATTATAAATCCATTTTTCATATGATCCATTTCTTTCAACAAATGAAAATCTGAAAATCGTCTGACTTGCCATTGAAAAGCATTATAGAGCAAAATAAAATGTTCCATATTTCCCGAACGAATGAACCAAATTTAACCAAAAACTATACAGCTAAGTCCGGGTACCTCATCAACATTCCCAGTGAATTTCAAGCCGATCGGATGCTTTTTGCGGCAGTTATCGCGGAACAGACAGACAGACTAACAGACAGACAGACTAACAGAAACCAAAACTTTTCGTGTCTCCACAGTAAGCCTTCACTGACGTTTCGGCAATTAAGGATGATGAAATTTCCTAACTAGTAAATCTGCAGATCAGGAGCCTCAACATCATCTTTGCAAATCATTGTTTTTTAACACTCATTGCGTAATATTCATCTTCCTACAAATCACTTTTTAAAGTTTTCAAATTACATAAATATTTATAAGAATACAAAATACTTTGTAAAGTTTCAGAAATTAAATGTGTTAAACAAGTGGTTATACACTGATGTTCTGAAATTCTGATAAGCTGCTTATTCTGGTAACTTTTTAAATCAAAAATTGCATTTCTTCAGGGGGGCTCTGCCACCCTGAACCCCCCGTAGTCTATTTAAATTTACATTCGTAATTTTTTATTGATTGTGCGGATGGTTATAGTATATCATAGATTTTTTTTTTTTTTTTTTTACGCTGTGATTTATAAGGATAAGCATAAGTTTTTTTTTATAAATTAATAAATTTAAAATTTAAAATAAAATCCTCATGTTAACCGTACGCAAACAATAAATCTTGAAGTGACGCCAAAAATGTAACTTTAAAATCCGCTACATTCGACCCAAACACAACGGCGTGCTTAAAAAAAGAAAGAAAGAAAAGAAAAATATTTTTAGTAATACAGTTTTTAATTCATAATACGATGAAATGCTACTTTAGAATGCTTAAATGTAAGCAGATCATTTTCATTTTACAGAAAAAATGCACGGATGAAGTCAAACAATTCGGTCCCTGTTCTACGTGCTTGTTTTGTTTGGGCCGAATGAGGGCATTTAAATCTGAGCGATAACGCACATCATATTGCAAACTGTTTTTACGGCATACTGCATCTCCATCTATCTCTTTCCTCCGTGAATAATAGTTAATTTTATTTTAGCCAAGATCTTTTTATTCCAACATCTTTTTTTTTTATATAAATGACGTCTAATTCACCTGCTATTCGTACTTACTCAAAACCTTTCATCTTGTTATATTAAGAAATACTTGAGAGTTTTCTTTTTATTCCCAATATGTCGCCATATTAATTTTTTTATTCTTATTTTTTTTTTTTTTTCATTTTCCTGTTTCACGTCAAAATCTTTCAATTGAAAATTGTTTAAGAGAAAATATTCAGGGTTTTGATTTTCTTGGCAACGATTAAAGAAACATTGATAAATTTTATGAAAAAATGTCACATTATTCTCTATGAAAATAATGAACTTTTGTATTTTTCAGCAAAATATTTGAATAAAATAAATAAAATATTGCCTATTTTTATTTCTGGGGCTAAAATCCATCTATATGCAAAAATACAAATGCATTAATTCATCCGTTTTGACGTTGGCTTTAGTGAAACATTATAGACGCATTTATACTAATATTATTAAGACCAAATACGTTGCTAGGCAACTGATGAAAGAAAAGGTAAAAAATGAAATATGTATTATGTCAAATTGTTAAAACAAAATGCTTTATATTATTGGAAAACATGCATAAAGTTCCCCCAAAAATTATAAACCTAATTTAAAAAATCTCGCAAATATATTGACATAATTTCAAACTAATTGGAATAATTTAATAATCTTATTTAAAAATTTCAGCATCCAAAATTTACCATTTAAATCCATTTTTTATATGAGCCATTTCTTTCAACAAATGAAAATTTGAAAATCGTCTTACTTGCCATAGAAAAGCATTACAGAGCAAAATAAAATGTTCTATATTTCCCGAACGAATGAACCAAATTTAATCAAAAACTATACAGCTAAGTCCGAGTACCTCATCAACATGCCCAATTAATTTCAAGCCGATCGGATGCTTTTTGCGGCAGTTATCGCGGAACAGACAGACAGACAAACGGAAATCAAAACTTTTCGTGTCTCCACAGTAAGCCTTCACTGACGTTTCGGCAATTAGAACCATACATTATTCATATTAGTTTGAAATTTTGTGTATACATTTGTCAGAGTTTTTAAATTCGGTGTATAACTTTTATGGAGGGATTTTATATATGTGTTTCAATAACATAAAATATTTTTTTTTTAATATAAATTTTCATTTTAAGCACATATTTAATTGTTTTTATTATCTTTTAACTGTTACCTTGCAGCGAACTACACCTAAAAATATCGTAAATGTGAAAGTATTTGTAATTGTTTGAAGTTAAATCAAAGTCAAAAGGGACGAATTAATGCCTTTGTGTCTTTACATGTAGATGGAATTTACCATAGAAATAAAGAAAGACTATGTTCTATTTATTTTGTTCAAATATTTTTCTTTTAAATTAAAAAGTTCATTATTTTCATAAGGAATAAATCGACATTTGCTATAAAATTTAACAATCTTTTTTTTTTTTTTCTTTTTGCCGTTGCCACGAAAATTCAATCCCGGAATAAAAATTTATCCTAAACAGTTAATTTTGATTTGAAAGATTTTTATGTGCGAGAGGAAAATGAAATAAAAAATAGACATGAATACGCCTTCATATTAGAAATAAGGTGAAAATACGAAAAGAAGGTGAATTTGATCTCATATATCAAAAATAAAACGAATACGCTTTGAGGTTGAAATAAAAGGGGCTTGTGTTATGATATTAATTCTTATTATTAAAAAAAAATATATTACTAATATCTCATGGTTTATCGTCTGCTCACACTGCAAATAGAAGCGTCTTAAATTTAGACACATATGTGACTGAAAAAGAATTTTAGACACTTAAGTGTCTTAATCTGAAAATTAAGACACTATAGATGTCTTAATTTAAGATACATAAGCGTCTTACTATGACCATGGTGTAAACGAACTGAGAATAATGTCTAAAATATCCGCAAACGTCTTATTTTAAGACACTTCATTGCTTTAAACGTGTCTTAATTTAAGATGTTTTGATTCTTCCGACGCAATAACCACCAGGGGGCACTAGCACTCCCAGTTGCGCATGCGTTTTAGATGTCTTCGTTCGAAGTGGTATACGTTGTAATTCAAACAAAGTTTGTTTTTACGTACGCGTGTATTTTAATTCGTTTTTTGCGAAATGTGATGTACTGTGATTTTAATTCGTATTAACTTGGAGTATTTATTTATTGAATACATACATCTGACGTGTGTGCTCGACATCAAATGTCTCTTAGAAGCTGTCGTCGATACAAGGGCGGGATAGACACAGAACAGAAGTAGACGGCGGTTGAAGATTACACCCGGAAATTCTACAAAGCGTGTGCAACGGGCTTAGTGTTAACTCGTATCAATTTATATCAATAATATTGTGTTATTCATCTTCGTCCTGTCGAAACTGGCAAAAAAAAAGAAACTTTTGTCTGGCGGGTCCTGTTTTTAGGATGAAACATCTCATTCTTTAAATATGGCTAGTCGGATGTATTATGGGATTACCTTTTAAACTGATGAAAGTCTTTCTCCCTCACTGTGGTTGTGGTAGTTTTTAAAATTTCAAATCGAGGAATATTTCTTACCTCTTGCAGCAACTCAAGTAAGTTTCTTTATAGTAGTAAAATTAGTGTATTTTATGATTTTATTTATTGTACTAAACAAAATCCTGCATGAAATTTAATTAGTTTTGAATCTGTTCGCAAAAAACCCCACTAATTCTAGAAGTATATATTTTTAAACTTATGACGTTCTTTTTTATTACGAATTATATATTCAATGTCAGTTCTTAGTTTCAAATGGATAATTTTTATCTCGCAGTAAATGACGGCCACAAGGAAGTAAAGAAAAAAAAAACTTTGAAAGATGACCTAATGCTTTCTTACTTCCTGGCATAAAACCGCAGATTAAAAAAAGATAAATAAAGTAAATGAGACTGGTCTATTATATGAACCTGCCTGTAAAAATATACATATGTATTTGATTTGCAATCAACTCTAATACTGATTTTTTTATTATTTTTAATAAAAAAGTAATTTGAAATTTATAATGGGAAAAAGTAAAAACCTCTAACTAGATTTCGTATTTAAAATTGTGGTAACTTTATTTATATGCACTTATACGAAAAATACAAAAATGACAGATGTTACTGTATATATTTAAGACGAAAGAAGTTTGGAAATCATAAGTTATTTTTTCCTCATGTTTTTAATATAGAATATGTACTTATTTGTTTTTATTGATAGTTGAATAGCTTTTGTGAGTACCCTCTGATCTACATAAAAACTTGTCCATGTGGAAATATAAATTTTTTAAAAACATAATTTTTAAATAAGTATTTTCATTTTTTTTTGGGGGGGGGGGGAGGAGGGGGGATTTTGCATGAATTTTTGTAAAGCTGATATCTTAAATCTTGCACTGATTATAATGAAAGTTTTGAACTTTTAGAGTAGGACAAGTTTAAAAACGCAAATATATTTAACAAAATACCAAAGTCATTTTTTCCCCAATGTTATTAAAGTAGAATATTTATTTATTTATTTTCATTATTCATAGTTAAATGGCTGTTGTGATTATCAAGTGATGTATATGTAAAATTGCCTATGTGGCAATATATTTTTTTATATTTTAATTTTTTTTTGGGGGGGGGTTGGTGGAGGGTGGGATTTTTGCAATTTTCGTACATCTGATATTTTAAATCTTTTCCCACATTCAACCGAGTATAATAAATATTTTGAACTTTTAGAGTAGGACAAGATTATAAAATATATATATATATTTATCTATGTACCTTAAAAGCCCTTAATAGCGAACACTTCGGGACCGCGGAATTTGTCCGATAATTGGAGATGTCTACTTTTTTGAGGTAAAAATATACAAATATGTATGTCTGCTGATTAAAAAAGTATTCGTTAAATAGAGGTGTTCGCTATTCGAGAATCTCCATTAACCTCCACAACGGATACTCCCGAATACCGGACATCTCAATTTAGACAACTATAATGCAGGGTTGCGTTTTTTGCAAAAGTACTTCTTGATTAAAGGAAGTGCAAACTGGGAAGTGTCCCGTCCCCCTACGACTGTAGTGCCCCCAAATTTGATGTGCAATATTTGTAAAGCTTACATTTTAAATCTGTTTCGAAATTGTACTGATTATAATCAATATTTTGAACTTTTAAAGTAAAATAAGGTTAAAAACAAAATAAATTTTAAAAAATCTAATATTTAGATAAATATTTTTTGTTTTTTAATCTTGTTCTACTCCTGAAGTTCACGATATTGATTATAATCAGTACAATGTCGTAAAAGATTTAAATTATCAACGTAACGAAAATTGTATACCAAAACTGAGAGCACCAAAAAAATCAGGCTGTATTGGGGGGGGGGGGGGGGCAGGACCACAGCCAAATATTTTTCCAGGATTCAACGTGGTCAAACATGGCTACGTATGATGCTTACAAAAAAATGGATGCGATTCAGACGTTTGAAGTGTCTGAAATTCAGACGCAAAAAGTGTCTGAAAAAATTCAGACATTTTAAAATGTCTGAAAATTGAACACTCCATTTCAGACACTTAAGTGTCTGAATTTCAGACATTTTAATTTAGAGTGCACAGCAAACAGAAATGTTAATTCTTAATCGAAAATTCCAATGAGAAAAAAACAACTTTTGAAAAGCAAATATATAGTAAATATCAAAATTATGCACCGAAAAATTATCGTTGTCGAAAATGACGTCATTGTATCGGGAAATAAATATTTTCATTCTTAAAAACCAAGCATTAACTAGATTGCCTGAAAAAAATGTTTTTGACGAGTGTTACTTCTTAATGCCGCCTCATTTCAGAAAATATGAATGAAAATTATTTTATTTTTAAAGGAAATTACATTTTCATTCATAAAACCTAAACGTTTAATATAATTGCGTCAATGTAAATCATCTTCTGTGTTACCAGTATTGAAAAATAAGGTTCGGAAGTGTAAAGATTTGCGCTAACCATTACCGCAATCAATAAAAAGTTACGTATGTAAATTAATAAGACCACGGGGGTTCAGGGGGGCTCCGCCCCCCTGAAGAAATCTACTTTATTATTTTAAAAAATATACCAGAATTAACAGCGCATGAAAATTTTGAAATATCCTTCCATAACGTTTTTAATTTAATGCTTCTAATGTCTGAAATCTTCGTATTTTTTATTGTTATAAATAATTACATAATTTGAAAACTTTAAATTGCGGTTTGCAGGAAACTGAATATTACCAAAGTGAGTCTAAAAACAATGACTTGCAGAGCTGACGTTGAGGCTCCTGATCTGCAGATTTACTAGTTAGATAAGGATGTCAAAGAATTGTGTGCAACTGGCTTCATATACGCACAAGATTTATTTTCTTTAATCTATATTGTTGGGAAAAACTTTGTAGATTTTAAAAGAGATTACGTATAAAAATAACATTGGGATCATTTTGGTAATTAATATTTCAAAAATGATTACTATAAAATGTCCTTTATATTTTAAATCCACACTCGTAAATAAGTCACATTGCTTTTTAAAGCGCAGTAATTTAAAAATAACGCTGAAAGAGTGATAATAATTTCTCTGAACATTTTTCACTTTAATTTATGTTTCAAAATATTTTATTAGTTGTTTCTCAATGCAAAACGGATAAGAATTTTCAGCAATGTTGGACAGTTATTTGTCACAATAGTAAAGCATTAAGCATATACATAGAAGTTAATCAGCTTTAATGACTTTAATGCGAAATTTTACACAACAAGCAGATTTTTTTTTTTTTACGATTCTTGCTGCGTTATTTTAAATAATAATCATGACAAAAATGTTATTTCTTTGTGTTTTCTGTAAGCAAAATTAATTAGAAACAAAATGACTATATTATTATGCTTGACAACCGCGATGACATTTTTGAGCTACGTTTAACAGGCGATAGTAACATGGAATGCTACGAAAGCTATGGAACTTGTTGTGAGATTATAATTTTGATGTACAATAACGGAAGAAATATATTTATACATTACGCTTTCATTAAAGGTTTTAACATTCATTTTCTTGGATTTAAAATATTTTTTGACGTCATTTGTTAGAAATTTCATTGAAAATTATTGAATAAAAACTCAAAAGAAATGTAAATTCTACCATTATAGAAGTTAGTATTGTCTATTATTTTATTGACTATATAAGTTTATCATTTACATGTTTATGTGTAACTTCTAAAGTATCACTGAATACCATTTTGTGAGTGCAGCTCATAAATAAAAAAATTCAAAATAAATAAGTATTTTCATAGTGGTCATGCGTACAGCGCTCCACAACTTTCTTATCCTTGGGCACCAGGTCCAGAAAGTAGGTTTAGAAAGATATAACTATTTCTACATGCTCTTCGGGAATAAAGAAATAGTAGAGGCCAAAATTTTAAAAGTAAAGAATTCACGTAACAAAACTTTACATTTCTGACCTCTACAGGTAAACAGATATATTAAATGCACAAAATTTGATGATATAATTTGTTATTATTCAATATCAAAGGCGAGATTTTTTTTTAAATATTTTCAGCCCTGGGTGACAAAATTCACTTTAATTCGCTATTTTCATTGCAAATGTTGAAGACTTTTTTGGCAAATTTCAATAGCTGGTGTTGAATACAAAATTACAAAAAACAAGACAATTAATATTTATAAGCATCACGATATGTAAAGTTTAAGCGATGAGAAGAAAACGAGAAGAGTTTTCATACTCTTCATGCAGGTAAATTCTTTTTCGCATGTACTACGAAAAATACAAAGCATAATTGTAACCTAATCTTTTGGCCTTGTTTTAATAAGCTATGACCATACAATAAAGGAACACGTCTATACACGTTACACTCATAATTCTAACACTTTTATTTGGTCATTGCTGTGGAGCATCATTGATTTACTCTTTGTCGCGAACATTTCGAAAATGCGCACAGAATTCAACAATTTCTTCATTTCCATCCATCGAAAGTTGCATTCTTATGTCGTGAAATATTAAAATTACCGTATATACTCGCGTATAAGTCGACCCCCTAACTTTTGAGTGTACTTTCTGGAAAAAATCAAAAACCCGCGTATAAGTCGACCCCCTAACTTGTTACTTCAATTTTGCACAAAATCAAACCAAAGATTTCACTTGCCAATGCGTAAAGGTAGTAAATAAATAAAAACAAATCATTGAAATTTTTTAAATGATAAATTATTATTATTTGTACATTTTATATATTATTTTTGGTACTTGTTAGTCATTCCGTCGACCAAATTACTGTCGCAAAATTATAATACTAAATGCCAATGATAGTTGATCGTAAATGTCATATTCACTTGAGTTACACGTGTTTACATCATCAAGTTATTTTGATTTCGACGTTTTATTTGTATTTTTATTAATGTTATACTAATTTATTTGTTCTTTCGTTATTTAAAATAAAACTTATGTCAATTTGTATAATTTGGCGAGTGGTTTGGTGATTTATATAATTTGGCGAAATGGGTCGACGGGATAATTAACAAGTACCTTATTTTTTTATTCATAAACATAAAAAGGCCATAATATTTCAGAATTCGAAGTTTTTGTTTTTACTTTTTCAACTGACTCGCGTATAAGTCGACCCCCCAACTTTGCTTAGCGAAAATTATCAGAAATTTCTCGACTTATACGCGCGTATATACGGTAATTACTATTTTAAAATTGTGTAACAGTTTCCTCTGCAACAGTTGATATCTTCTAGAAATATTGCCTTTGTCGAAAGAAACATCATTGAATGTATCTTAATGTTTTCCTATAAATATCCGTATCTCTTAAATTATAAAGATTGATGAGCACGTTGTTAGTTGGATAACTTACCTATTTGTACTACGAAGCCATCTGCACTGAAGCACATCCTGAAATGTCAAATGGTAAAACATAATTACGCCTAAAATTTTTTGTTTTAAATTAATAAGGCATTTAAATTCAAGCACTTAATAAAATGCAAAATTAAAAGATACATTGGAATCACATTTAAAATAATCATATACTACCAGTAGACATTTCAAATCTGCAAGCCCTCATTAGTACAAACTTGGATAAAGACAAAATAGTTGTTTATAAAACCTTGCGTGTTTACTTTATAGCAGGACCGCATGCTCAGGTAGATCTCAACGTGTGTCATTAGGTTGAACACATCAAAATCAACCTATCCAAGGAAGGGAAAATGTTTCTTTTATAATTATTGTATTAATTATTTTATTATTTTCGGAATCTAGTGTGAGTCAGTATGTGTTTCACGATTGTTTAAAGTGTATAGCCCTTTCTTAAATATTTTGATAGATAGGAAAGAAAAAGTACAAACTTGAATAAATCCAAAATAGTTGTTTATAAAACCTTGGGTGTTTACTTTATAGCAGGACCAGAGTCCGATTGCATGTGCCCCAGGCCCACATTTTCAGGGGGCCCCAAAATGCATGTTCTCCACTGTCTGAAGATACAAATTAATGTAAATTTCTATTTATAGTTCACAGAAGAAATTCATGCAAACTAAGCTATAGCAGTTTTCTTCATTAATGCCAATAAAATGCAATGTAAATTTCGAAATTCAGAGAAATATTAAGATAGGATATAATAGAATAATAGAATCGAATATTATATCAAACTTGTTTCATCCAGTCTCGCAGGTTTAGAATTTTACTCATACTAAATAGTACATAGTGCAGAAGATTTTACCTTAACATAATGTTTTAGTGCATTTTTACATGCGTCTATGATATAGTATTATCTTTTTATAAAGCTATAGTTTAAAATTTGAATTGTACATAAAGCTGTTTGAAATGCTTATAATGTAATTTTATGGAGAAAGGGAGCCCTGATACAGCCTGTGTGCCCCGGGTCCCACTTAGAGTTGATCAGGCCCTGAGCAGGACCGCATACTCAGGGGGATCTCAACGTGCGTCATTAGGTTGAACACATCAAAATCAACCTATCCAAGGAAGGGAAAATGTTTCTTTTATAATTAGTGTTGTTGGATTTAATTATTTTATTATTTTCGGAATCTAGTGTGAGTCAGTATGTGTTTCACGATTAACAAGTTTAAAATGTATAGCCCTTTCTTAGATATTTTGATAGATAGGAAAGAAAAGTACAAACTTGAATAAAACCAAAATAGTTGTTTATAAAACCATGGGTATTTACTTTATAGCAGGACCCCATACTAAGATGGATCTCAACGTGCGGTGTTTGAGAAATGTTCTCAGCCGAGACATAATTCTAACAACACTCTACAGTTACCAGAGAATATCAGACAAATGATTACACAGAGAAATCGGGCACGTAGAATATGGCAGGTATACAGGACTCCATACTTTAGGTCCCTTTTAAATAATTTAAATAGGAGGGTAAAAGCTGCTATTTATGAGTTTAGAAATGAACGTTGGAACAATTTTGTCGAATCCTTGTCGACTGAAGACAACACAATTTGGAAGGCTGCTTCCCGTATCAGAGGCACACACAAGCACATTCCGGCCATTAATAGCCCAAATAACGGCATTGCATATACTAATATTGCTAAGGCTGAGGCGATTGCTGAAAGTCTTAGGGACCAATTCACACCTCACGAAGATTTGGCCAACCCAAGGGTTACTGCTGTACTGGAGAGCACAGTTCTAAATTATTTAAATTCTGACACTCAAAACACTCTTACCCCTACCTCCCCTTCGGAGGTTAGGGACTACATCTCAGGCCTCAAAAAGAACAAATCTCCAGGGGAGGACCGTATTTCTACTAATATGCTTATTAACCTACCTGAAAACTTTATTCTCTACATTGTTATCTTAATAAATTGCATGATTTCTCTAAATATTTTCCCAGATTGCTGGAAAAAGGCGATTGTTGTCCCTCTGCCTAAAAGCGGAGTCGATGACATTCACGCCCCATCCAGCTTTCGACCAATCTCATTACTTTCATGTCTCTCTAAGATCTATGAACACGTCCCTGTGACCCGCCTTAAGGCGTTCCTTGACTCTCGTGAAGTACTTATACCGGAACAGTTCGGGTTCCGAGCTCGTCACTCAACAACACACCAAGTGTGGAGGGTCACGGAACTCCTACACGAAGGAATTAGATCAGGCGGGGTCACAGGGGCTATTTTTCTCGACGTGCAAAAGGCTTTTGACAAAGTCTGGCATGTCGCCTTACTTTTTAAACTTATAACCCTCGGCCTTCCTGGCCAACTAATTAAAATCTATGCTGACTATTTAAAAAACAGATCTTTTGTTGTTAGAGTGGGAAATGCTCTCTCTAACCCTAAACCTATTCTCAGCTCGGTCCCCCAGGGCTCAATTTCTGCGCCCACGTTATTTGCAATTTATGTAAATGACATCCCAAGAGAGCCTGACATCGATTTAGCAATTTTTGCCGATGACACTGCCGTTCTACACAAACACAAACATGCACTCCAAGTGTTCAATAAACTCCAAGGGTACCTTGATAAACTTTCGACCTGGTTAAGAAAATGGAGAATTAAAGTAAATAATGCTAAAAGTGCTGCCATTTTTTTCACGAATAAAAAATTCACACCAGACACTAACTTAAATTTTAAATTAAACAATGAACCAATTCACTGGAAATTAGATTATAAATACCTGGGCATTCACCTGGATTCAAAATTACTATGGAGCAAGCACGTTGCAGAAACTCTGAATCGTGCGAATGCTGCTGTATCATCCCTTCACCCTCTTTTGGCTTATTACAGCCCCCTGTCAATCAAAAATAAATTGTTGTTGTATAAATCTATGATTAGACCGATCGTAACTTATGGTTCGGTCGTGTATGGCAGTGCCAGTAAAATTCATCTTGAAAAACTTCAAACCTTTCAAAATAAATTACTACGTAAATTTGTTAGAGCAACCCGTTATGTCCGCAATGACGTCATCCATAAGGATCTTAAAATTAGGCCAATTTTTGGTGAGATTAAAAAGCTTGCCTCTAAATTTCACAGCTCAATTCCCTCAGTAAGGAATTCTGCGTTAAACTCAATTCGAACTTACGATGCTAGGTTGGGCAGGGGCCGGAAACGTCCCCTCGCTATCTTAGCTAGGGATAATGATTTTATTCCTTGCTCGAAAACATCGAGACGTAACCCCACTGGAGTTACTTAAACGCAGAATTCCCCTGCAAATTCATTTTTCCCTAGACAGAAAGAAATTTTCGTCTAGCTTTGGCTTTCCCCCGACGTCATGCAATCTGCTGTTATTTTATTAAACAGCCGCAAGCGCAACCTTCCTTGCAATTTTATCTTTTGAATTATTGTAGTTTTTAGGGTTTTAACCTGCCTTCATTTACTCTTAATATTTTGTAAATAGTTCTCATCCCACTATTATTTTCATTTATTTTCTCTTCTCTGCCCTTTTCTGGGCCAGAGACTGTCTGTGACATCATCGTCCTAGCTCCAATCAGCGTTTACGGTCGAGTTAGCCCTTCCAGTAATTTCATTGGCCGAGGGGAACCTGCTCACGAGATCCTCGGCTACTCTATTTAAACCCCGGTTTTTGACCCCCAGCTTCATTTCACCTAAGACCGCCGGCGTGTGTCACCTCCCTGGAAACCCGTTAGCAAAGTGCTCTTTTCAGAGCTAAACGGTCCGAGCTGTATCGGGGATTACGGGAGTAGTTGCTATCTGGCTTGGTCACAGATTCACTCAGTGTTAGTTAGTTTTTTTTTTAATTTGAATAGTTTGGTTCTTTTTAAATTTAAATTACCCCATATTTTTAGATCTTAGTCAACGCCAATGTGAAACTTGCAGTCGTGGAAATTTCGATGTCTAGTACCACAAAGCCTTTTTCAAGGCTTCCCCGTTTGTGCGAAAGCCGGGAGATCTGCGAGTTGTGAGGGACATAAGGCTTGACTTTCAAAATTTAGTGAGCTATGTGCCCCCCCCCCCCTTTTTTTTTTAATAAGTTTTCAGAGATAGTGTTAGTTTGGGCCTCTGGTTTTCCTGGATGTCAGGCTTAGCTGTGACTCCTGGCGCCACCTGCCTTCTCATTTTCCGACTATTGCCAGGTCAAACATTAGTCTGTCAACGAAGTGTAGGGCAACCAAATTTAATTTGGATGCTCTACGCGCCCCTTGTTTTGAGGCGGATTTGTGCCTCAGGTGCTTCCAAACCCCGGAATGAGCCTCAGGGCCCTCCACCAGGGTTTCTAAATTCTTTTTATTTTTTAAGCATTGTTTCTAAATTTAAGTTATGTTGCCTTTTTCAATTTCGTTGGAGGTTTCGCGTGGCGCTAAAACGATCCACGTCGGTACTCCGTAAGCACCGCGTTGACTTGACTCAACGTACGGCATTAGATTGAACACATCAAAATCACCCTATCCAAGGAAGGGAAAATGTTTGTTTTACAATTATTGTTGTTGGATTTATTTATTTTAATATTTTCGAAATCTAGTGTGAGTCAGTATGTGTTGCACGATTAACAAGTTTAGAATGTATATCCCTTTCTTAGATATTTAGATAGATAGGGAAGAAAAAGTACTGATTAAGAAATTTTATCCCCAATATAGCTTAAGCCAGTACTTCTAGGTGGATACTTAAGTTAATTCTAAAATTCCAGCTGTAGTTAAATCCTTAGCTGAGAGAGCAGGAATTGAGAAATGGGGGAATCTTTCATTTATAAAAATCAGAAAAAATATCTATCTGAAATACATTCATATCTTATTCGTTGGCCTAAAAGAATCGTCTCATACAAAGACTTCACACTCTATAAGCCATAGAAATACTATATTATTATTCTATTCCATATTATCATCCAAGCTATTCAAATGAAAGTATATTTATTCGGCTGCAGAAACAAAAGTGTGCTTTCAAGTACAGCGATTTATGTTCGAAACTGGTTAATACTGCAGTAGATACCAGACATCAAAAATATTAAACGAAAAAAAAAAACCTGAAAGAATTATAAAAAAGAGTATTATTATTTTTGTTATTATTTTGAGGTAGTTTCATAACTGTTCATAAATCTATTCAGAACGAGTTATGAACTGTTCCTCTGACAAAGCACAACTCGCACCTAGCATTGAGACCTGGTGCATTTTATAGCCCTATAAGCCAAAGTTAGAAAATCGCTGTAATTTGTCTGCTAGAATCGTATTATATATATTTTTCTATGAATTTAATTTTTAAGTATAGATTTTCTAATTTTTAATTTCATGCCAAAAGGATTTTAAACCACCAAATATATTTTTACGAATATAACCACTACTTGCACCTATCTGAGGACTATAACATTCAGCCAGAGTTTCTGTGAAAAATTCTACCGTAACAAATAAAGACAAGTTCTCGTCGCCAAAAAAGCATTTATAATGTTGTATGATTTAAAAATGAAATTCGTAGGTTCTTCAAAGAATTTGTAAACATTTTGCACATTTAAAATAATAATAATATATATATTTTTTAATTTTTTCAATAAGTGGATTTTTCAGAGCTTGAGCAAAGTGCTGAATAACCATGTGTCCACCGTTTCGACAGATCATGGCCTAGTTACTACCGTACCATTTTTACGTTAAAGGTACGAAATTTCTCAAATTTAGTAATGATAACTTCTTGCATTGATTTTCAGTTAGATTACGAAACATTTTTTTTTTACATCTTTTAGATTGTCTATGATCATTTTTACTTGTATGCACATTGCGCAAGGCATGTTTATTATTTTATTAAATGCTGTTACAGAAGTGATTGCTCTAACATTACCTAGAGCTAGAGAACATTTGAATAGTAGAAACTTGATTAATCCTTAATGTTGGGAAAACTATGATACATTGAACATTGCATTTAAATTTAATCCTCAATACAGTAATGCCAAAAATATTCATTTTTTCATTCGTCTTTAATCAATTGTTTCCACTGTTTTTCATAACCCTGTTATTTTTAATAGCTTTAAAATGCTTTTACATTGTCTTCATATTCAATAGATATTTTTTTATACAATTCATTTGCGGATAGCAAATCTTTGCTCTGTAAGTTGACAAATTTAAATTTTCCGAGTACTTCATTTTCTAAAACACTATTTTTCGTCATACAGCATGTTTAATATACTATATCTATATAAATAAAAAACATAAATAACACAAAATAAACAACACTTAATTCTCAATACATAGAGAGTCTCTGTAAGTTTTGACAAGTGGCAAGGGAACTTTTAATGGTGTTCTATCCTATAATATGCCACGGATATGGTTTACTATAGCCCTATAAATTTGGAATAACTGCTAAATTTGGTTTTGTATAATCCTTCTCTCCTCCCCCCCCCCTTTTCCGATTTCTATAGCAACCCCTCCATTTTCTTTCCTTCCTACTCTCATATTTGTTGTTTTTTGTTTCATCCTCTGATATTTAATCAGCGTATGTCTTTGAGGCTACAGCAGTTCTCTTGATGACAGCTAATGTTTAGTCGAAAGCGCAAGGGATTTTAAAATCTTCTGACACCAATGTTTTCAACATCTTGCATAGTTTTAAATGTTTTTAAACTTCTGTATACTTGCACCTATTTAGTAAAAAAAAAAAAAAAAAAAAAAAATGTATTGTCAATTAATTATTCATGTTGTTTATTTATTTTATTAACATGAATATATCGTTTCAACTTGAGATATAAAATTTCTATTTCTATTTTATTTAGTGTATTTTATAAAGGAATTGCAGTGACAAAAGAAAATAAGTTGCAAAAATTTAAACTATAATTTAAAATAATAAAATATTTAAAAATATTTTATGTCCAATACTTGTTTAAAATCAATATTTTATATGGTGATTTATTTAAAATAAGATGTAAAAGTACAAGTGTACACACAATTATTACACAGTGGAATTTTCTTTCATTGATAAGAGAAGAAAAAACTCTAGCTTTATTTTAAACTAGTTTTTTCTCTTTTTTTTTTCTTTTTATAGAAGCTGATTTAAATTTCTCCAAAGGAACAAAGAACCAATTTTAAGGTTTATTTCCACTCTACTTTCAAATTAAAAAACTTTAATCGAGCTTTACAAAGTCCAAATTATCTTTTTCATATGGTAATTATCAGCGATCGACTCTAGAATCTGTCTGACTTAAGTTCTCGAGAACACTAATAGAAAGTTTAAACATGTTTGAAATTGAATATGCATGCAGAGTACGAATATCTTTAAAATACAATTTTCTTCAACCGATGGGTAAATGACTTCAGAGTTATCTAAAACATGATGAAAATTTTAAATCGGAGTTGCCAATTTAAAAAGAAATTTTGTTTATTATTACATTATTTAAATTGGATGCATTTTATGTAAATACTTTAGTGACTTTTAACTTATATTTAAAAAAAGTAAATAAGTATTTTCCTAAAAATTGTATTTTATGTATTGTATTAGTTTTTTGAAAAATTGAGAATTTTACTGAGAAAGTTTATTATTATGTTTTTTTTTTTTTTTTTTTTTTTTTTTTTTGTAAAGATTAGTCGCCAGAAATATTTTTTTTCATTTTTAGATATATTTTTTTTTTTTGTTCTATATATAAAAAAACGTAACGATTTGGAAATGGACCAATGGGAATCTGCGTAGATCTTCCCGCTACACCGGTATCCAGATTTTTTGTGACCGGGGGACTTTCTTCGTTAATATTAAAAAACTGTTTCACACAAAAATATGAAAATTGGTGATACATTTGACAAACACGCTGATGCAGACAGTTTTTAAATTGAACTATTATTTTAAGAGTTATTTAATGTTAAAGCTCGTTAAAATCGTCCCATTAAGAAAGTTTTATAGGAGCAAAAACTATATATAGGAATTTAATAATTTGTAGATAGTTTTATACATTAGAAGTTCCCGGTGTGCAGACTGCATTTATTTTTTTAATTTGACTTATTTTTTGAGGATTTGTTTCCATTTTATATTCAAATTTTCTGCATTTCCAGAGATATCTTTTTCATGTTTTAGAAAAAATTATTTTAAATTGTTGCCAAAATTGTAAAAACTCCTCAAATAATAATATTTCCTTTAAACTCAAAATTTATTTACACGTGACTATTATAAACAGAAAAAGCCCCTATGAAATTAGAATTAAATGATTATATGTTAAAAGCAGGGAAATATTAAAACTTACGTCATAAAAATTATACTTATACGTGAATTTTAAAAAATAAAGAAAATTTTTAAATAATAAATTCATTATTATGCTTTAAAAGTCGTAAATGGAAGAAATTACGTCATATTAAGGCCAGATAATTAACAGTTGGCAAAACAGTTTAAATTTAAAAATATATTTGAGCGAGACATTTATTTCATATTTTGAGATACTCTTTTCAACTATTATCTTGAATTCTGAGACAGCGTTAATAATATTCCTTTTCTAACAACAAAAGAATTTTCATGTGAATATTAAAAAGAGAAAGAAAACTTTGGTGAAAATTACGTCAAATTTAAAGCGATACATTTCAAATGTCTTATTTAAAAAGAACATTCTTATAGCGTTCTTAAAAGATACCGAGAGACAAAGACTCTGTTTACTTAATTCATTTTACATCAGCTTATTTTCTAATTTTTAACTAATTTTTTTTTATTATTCAAAGACGAAACCAGCCATTGTATCTCTTAGCAGCGGCAGATTTGAACTTAAAATCTCAAATTAAAGGAAAATGAATGAAAGCCCGTTTACAGGGAGGTCACCACTGTTTTTTTACATTATAATTCAATCTTTTTAAAGCCTATGAGCTTATCGCGCTTTTAGAATCTGAAGTGTCTGAGCGGGGGTTGGCGAGCGTAGTTTGTAGGGGGCATAGCCTCCTAGTAATGTAAAAAAAATATATATAATAATAATAATGAGAATAAAGGTATAAGATGACTTTTCTCATTTATTTTTCTTCTTTTTCTTTCTTATGCTATTTTGTTTAATTAATTTAAGGCATAATTCCTTTTTAACGTATTTCTAGAAAAATAAAAAACCTTTTTAAAAATTAAATAATTCTTTCTTTTTTGACGAATCTTAAAATTTCAAAAAATGCGCGTCGTCTTGATGTAATCAAAATTCCACATAAGAAAAGAATGTTACTTTAAAATTCCCAATACACAGACAACACATAAGCAAGAAAATAATTGATAACCATAGTTCTAAATAGTATATGTTCGTCAAAACCTGATATTCATGAACTTCCTTTTATGATTGTTTGTTTAAAAATAAATGAAATAATGTCAAATAAAATGTTGAACATTTGATTCCGAACTCTTATAGAACGGCAATGTAAAACTAGAAAAAACCATCATAATTGAATTACGTGAATTTTTATTCACATTGCTAACAAGGCGGTTGTAACCCCCTGTAACCAAAAGATCCGCCCCACCAGTGGCCGAGAGTTTCTGCTCTCGAAGCTGGTAGATGGGAGATGGAGCTGGTGCTGTGTTCGAACCCAATCGCGCCTGTCGGCCTAATCGTTCGGAGTTTTCGTGTTTTCTTCGAACCTTGGCATTTCACGCGTAAATACGGGTTAGGTTCCCTTAGAAAGACCCCCACGAAAGGCACTCCCACCCCTCGGGCATACATCCCTCGAGTAGATAATCGGCCGTCAAAAATCAATCGAATCCAATCCAATCCAACCAAAAGACCCAGATTCGAACCCTGGCCTGGATACTTTTTCACTATGTTGGTTTTACGCCTTGTTAGCGATGTGAATAAAAGTTCACGCAATTCCATTTAGATTTCCCGTGCGTAAGTGATCGTTTAAAAAAATATTATACAAACCACCTTAATTTAAGTTATCTTTAAAATTTGTCTTCTAGAACACTATTTATTAAAGATAGGTAAAATATGATTTTTAGATAGTTGGCGTGACGTTTATTCAAATAAAAGATATCTGCAACAAGAAACAAAGAAATTCTTACATTCGCGTACACATATTTTGGAACAGTAATATTTCCGTTATTATTTCTCTGAATTTTGAGTTTGAATAAGGCAAAATTTGCTACTGCGAAATAGTAGTACTCAAATGTAAGAAAATTATCGCACTCAATACAACCCTGTAACACAAATTTACTTTCCAATTCTTTCATAATTGGAATTCCTTTTAAATTATTAAATTTTGAACGAAGTTTTTACTGAGTTCAAATATTTTTTTTTAAAGTTAATTTTGCTTTATAATCAGAATTAGTATTCATATTTATTTATGAAATCTTTTAATCTTACAACTCGCTATTTTATATCCTTTGTCAATTAGTAACTTGTTGTTCCACTTTGCAAAATACAAATTAAAATACATTTCATGAATATTCATCCACAATATAACTGCTGAGAGAACACATTTTATAAAACTTTAACTAAATTTCTCTTTACGAAACTCCAAACTGAATATTTGGCGATGTTGTCTAATGTCACTTTCATATCATTTGTCTGTAAGCACATTTTAGGAACTTTTGTAAACTAATTGCCACTTTATCAAACTATTCACCGATAGAAACTCTAAATCTAATATTAAGCTTTGCTGGAAATATACGGGCCTTTAAATTGTCAATATGTTTAACGTTCTTGGTAGGTATTAAATTGGTTATAAAGACAGTAATTTCTAACTCTAATTCATTCGACACGGATCTGTTTATTATAAATATAGTTATTAGTTGTCAATGCTGAAGGAAGAATATATTATAAAATTTTAAGTGTCATCAAGTTTGTAACAAATTTGCTGTACTGACAAATTATACAAACGGGCATATAATGAAATAATGTTTCTCTAATAAAAATTTTAGAATTTGTAAGTTTTATATTTCAGCAATAATTCTCTTAAGGTATCTTAAAAATTGTTCTTCTAGAATCACATTTATTATTAAATAGCAAATTTAATGTATATTTATATACGTTTAATTAAAGTATATATTATCTGCTATAAATAAAGTAATTTTTAAAAATAAATAACTTTTCGTAAAATTGTTTAGAATATTTAAGCCTTATATGCAACATTTTACCCTTGTATGCTAAACCTAAAGCGTTACGATTAAAACTAATGCTAAAATTAATATATAAGCATTCGAAACAATTTTGCCAACGAAAGTTCGTGGAAAATAATACTGAAAGAATTTTGATTATATTCTAAAACTTGTAACTTTTACCTTACATAAATTTATCTAACATATTTAATTAACATTCGAAATGTAGTTAAAGTATGCGCATAGAAGATTCAATGCTCACCATCAAAAGTTTTACTCTGTATTAATAACGAAATATTTCATAGCATTCAAAAATACTGGATTTTTTCAATCAGAACAAATCCATTTTAATTATGATTTAAACACTGTTTGATTTTTTCCCCAAAAAGGCCTATGTGTGTTAATAATAAAGTAATGTGGGCTGGGGGGAGTCTCAAATTTAACTGAGGTTGAAAATAAGTAATAATTGTGCACACAATTCACCATTTATGGAGTGCGCTTAAAAAGTTTTTATTATTATTTAAATAGAGCTTTCACTGAAATATTATTCAACTATTAAAAATATCTCTGCATGAGAAAAACTTGGAAAAAATTCTGTGGCTGCATCTGAAGTGATTTTCTGTATATTTTTAGAAGAGGGGCAAGACCCAGGGACAGAGTTTGCAAAATAATAACAACCCTAAAAATGTGTGCAGGTTAATTTTTGGCTACATATTTATATAAAACAATAGCTTCAGTTTTGGAAAATATTACATCGAATTATTTTTTTGAAACAATTTTATACAGACAGCTCCAAAATTAAAAATTAGCATCAGGCACAGGGGACGGTATAGGAGTTTTCCTGGTATTTGGACTCTCAACATCTTCCAAAACTTATTTATCTCGTTAATGTTGTTATGCAATTATGCAACGGGATGTTCCCCAGTATATTAAATAATAATTTAAAAAAAAACACAAGAACATTTACTAAAATAACTAGTATGTTGTGGCCATCACAAAACTTTCTTCTATATAAATCACGTCAATTAAATCATTTAAATAATAAAATAAATTACACCAGTTTATTCATATAAAAGTATACCTGAATTTGAAATTTGATGAAAATTCGTGCATTAGTTATTGAAATAGAGCTGTAGAAGAAATTTTGAAAAATGTAGCATAGCAGTGCCACCTGTTGAGCGATTTGCACCAAAACACAAACAGTACTAATTCATATACCGGAATCGTAAACCGGAATCGCCAAAACACAAACAGTACTAATTCGTATACCGGAATCTGAAGTTGGATGAAAATCCGTGTATTAGTTCTGGAGCTAAAGCTACTGTGGAAATCACAAAAAATGCAGCACAGCAGCGCCACCTGTTGAGCGATTTACACCAAAAGGTACAAAACATCAATTCATGTCAAGAACTAACTGAATCTGAAATTTGATGAAAATCCGTGCATTAGTTCTGGACATTGAGCTATTGTGGAAGTCGAGAAAAACGCTGCATAGCAGCGCCACCTGTTGAACGATTTAGAGCAAAACATAAACAGCAGTAATTCATATCCAGGTATACCTGAATCTGAAGTTTGTTGAAAACCAGAGCATAAGTTCTTGAGATAGAGCTATCGCGGAAATCACAAAAAATGCAGCATAGCAGCGCCACCTGTTGAGTGATTTACACCACAAGGTGCAAAACGTCAACTCATGTCAAGCACTAACAGAATCTGAAGTTTGATGAAAATCCGTGCATTATTTCTTGAGATAGAGCTATTACGAAAATCGTGTAAATGCTGCAAAATGCAGCATAGCAGCGCCATCTGTTGGGCGATTTGCACCAAAACGTTACCAGCACCAACTCATATCAAGGATTAACTAAATCTGAAGTTTGATGAAAATCCGTGCATTAGTTCTTGAGATAGAGCTAGCGCAGAAATCGCGGGAAATGCAACATAGCAGCGCCATCTGTTGAGCGATTTACACCAAAAACTAATCAGCATCAATTTGTATTAGGGACTAACTTAATATAAATTTTTATTGAATTCCGTGCATTAGTTCTTGAGATAGAGCGCCCACAAAATTTGTGTCACATACACACAGACACACAGACAGACAGACAGACAGACAGACAGACAGACTCACAGAGTCACAGACAGACATTTTGTAAAAACATGTTTTTTGGAATCTCTGACCCCTAAAACGTGTAAATCCGTCGAAAACCGAAAGTCGAAAATTTTCATGAATCCAATACTTTCTTCTTGTAAAGATAGAAGAAAGTAAAAATTATTATTCAGGGACATAAAAGTCAAAAGATTGTGAGAAAACCCCATATAAGACTGATATAAATAAAAGTATTTTTTTTTTCGGAGCAAAATTTTACGAAATATTTATACAAATATTATTTGTTTATAATTCTTCTGTTGCCACTTTACAAAAAAAAAAATCATAATATAATTCTTTTAAAATGAGTAAGTATCGCATGCGTAAACGATTTCGTATAATTAGAATAAATTGTAGAAGCGTAAAAATACAACGTTAAAAGCACCAAACAATTTTACATTTTAAGCTTACCGGTTTCGGTAGCTTATAGCATGAGGAAGGTATGCTATATGATACCGAAACCGGTATGCTTAAAATTAAAAAAATTTTGGTGCTTTTAACGTTGTATTTTTACGCTTCTATTATATTGCAGCAAGCTCCTTCTTTATAATTATAGAATAAATTGTGTATTTGAATTCCTAATATGGAAAAATACTTTTAATATTGAATTTAAATAATTGAATTTTCACATATTTTAATTCATTAAAACTAAGCTATAATTTTCATAAAAATGTATTTAAAAAATTTCATAAAAGAAATTGTAACTCCATGATTTTTTTTTCTTCTAAAAATATACGTGTTTAAATTTTTATTTGCAAAAATGCGTCCGTAATGGAAAAATCATGTAATTGCCGAAACGTCAGTGAAGGCTTACTGTGGAGACACGAAAAGTTTTGATTTCCGTTTGTCTGTCTGTCTGTGTGTCTGTCTGTCTGTCCGTCTGTTCCGCGATAACTGCCGCAAAAAGCACCCGATCAGCTTGAAATTAATTGGGCATATTCGTGAGATACCCGGGCGTAGCTGTATAGTTTTTGGTTAAATTTGGTTCATTCGTTCGGAAAATATGGAAGATTTTATTTTTCTTTATAATGCTTTTCTACGGCAAGTCAAACGATTTTCAAATTTCGATTTGTTGAAAGAAAATGGCACGTTTGATTAATGGATTTAAATGTCAAATTATGGATACTAAAATTCCAAATAAAGGTTTTAAATTATTCCTATTATATTGAAGTTTTATCAATATATCTATAAGATTTTTTTATTTACGTGTATAATGTTTTGAGGACATTTATACATGTATTCCAATAATATAAAGAATTTTTAAATTAATTTTCTTGTTTTACATGATACATATTTCTTTTTTTTTTCCTTTTCTTCGTTGCCTAGCGACTGTTATTAGTAGCCTATCATTGCGTCAAATATGAATGAAGTTAGTAAATTACGTTAATTTTGTTGCAGGTACTATTAAAAGGCTATCACAAAAAATATTTTATCGCGCCAAATCGATGCAATTTATGCAATTAACAGTGGGCACGATAATGAATTATTTTCCAGTAGATTTATAGATCTCCAGATATGCCTATTTTGGGGGTCTTTTAATATGTTATTGCTATCGCATGGATTAGGATGTTTAAACTAATGTTTAACCATGCTATAAGTGAAAAAAAAAAGTACAGTTAAAGGCATGTAAATCCTTTTTAACACTTTCCAACATGGATGAAAAGTATTTATGACTTCAGTTTTTCTATCTGTCGCCTGCCGTGTTTCTCTACGTGCTCTAACTCGCGTAAATATAGTCGGGATTACATGTAATTGATATACGTTATTGAGGTTTGCCAAAGTATGTTTGGTATTAAAAATGAAGAGTGTAGCATTCATAGCTTAATTACAGGGGCACTCAAAACTATTCCGTTACATTATAGTCTTTGGGAAAAATCGTCTGCGGTGTATTTTAATAATGTTACACAATTTTAAACGTAATGAAATTTATATACTTTATTAAGGTGCACTAGAACCTCGTTACTATAAAATATGTTATGTGTAGCACTTACAGCATGCGTACAGGTAACTCAAAAGTATTCATAATATTACAATCTTTGAAGAAAATCCTTTTGTGGCGTTTTTTAATGATGTTACTCTGTTACAAAATAATAAAATTGATATGTATTTTTGAAACATTTTTGTAGTATATGGGGTGCAAAGCATATGTTTTTTTCAGGGTCACACAAAAGTGGTCGATTAAAATGTGGTCTGCGGGGGAAAAACTCTTCACAGTTTATTTTAACACATTAGCGACGGGAAACGAAAATTCTCGTTTTTATTCAGAATACATCAATGGCTAAGGGAGTGACTTCTACCTTACAGAAAAGACATTTATATTGTGTTGTCCATATTTTTTATAGATTGTAAGACATTATATATTACATCCGTACATTGAAAGATATTTACTGCTGCATAAACATGAAAAACATATCTCAGAAACCAATTTCCGAGACACTTTCAGAAGAGGGAGGAGCTTCTACTGTTTTTAAACCCAGATTTAATTAAATTGCCTGTCGTCAGTGTGTTAATTGTGTTGCACTAATTCAAACATTATGAAATTAAATTACATTACTGTGGTTGACTACAAGAAGCTTGAATATGATTTGTATCGTATTTATCGTTCATTTATAGGGTCACATAAAATATTTCGGATACAGTTCTGGTCTATTAGGGATGATTGCTGAAGAGCATTTTCGATTATGGTGTGCGTTTTAACGTTAAGTAAATTTGTGCTTAATAAGTAGTGCTTAAATATTGTATAGACCATGTACAGGGATACACAAATGAATTCGTAAGTATAAATGAAAATGAGCGCGAATTGCTTCAGTGTTTTTTTTTTTTTTTTTTTTTTTTTTTTTTTTTTTTTGAGTTATGTATTTCCCAGCCCAATTATATTTAGTATACTAGCAAATGTTTGCAGAATTTAAATAGAACCATATACAGGACTCCGCAGAAACTGGATATATGGTGCACACTATGCATACTAATCCCCGGAAATGTGATATGAGCAGTTTTAAGAGGGTTTTTTGTCTGCATTAAATTTAAATGTTATAGACGAAGCGTAAAAATCTTCACGTAATATACAGGGCTGTAGAAAAGAATTCATGTACGTTTCCGTCTATTGGTAGAATTTACTAAAGGACATTAACACAATTAATTGATAATTACAAATGTAAATTAAATTACACTACGAAGAGGTTCAGGGGGCTCTGCCCCCCTGAAGAAATCTACTTTATTATCTAAAAATTACCAGAATAAGTAGCTCATGAGATTTTCAGAATACCATTACATAACAAGGGGTTTAATTTAACGCTTCTAATGTCAGAAACCTTCGAAATATTTTTTCGTTTTATAAATGTTTATGTAATTTCAAAACTTTAAATTTCGTTTTTTGTAGAAAGATTAATATTACTCAAAGGATGCTAAACACAATGAATTGTAGAGCTGACGTTGAGGCTCCTGATCTGCAGATTTACTAGTATAAGTTAATTAATTGCCGAAACGTCAGTGAAGGCTTACTGTGGAGAGACGAAAAGTTTTGGTTTCCGTTAGTCTGTCTGTTAGTCTGTCTGTTATTGCCGAAACGTCAGTGAAGGCTTACTGTGGAGACACGAAAAGTTTTGGTTTCTGTTAGTCTGTCTGTCTGTTCCGCGATAACTGCCGTAAAAAGCATCCGATTATCTTGAAATTAAGGATGCATGTTGGTGAAATCCTCGGATTTAGCTGATAGTTTTTGGTTAAATTTGATTCATTCGTTCGGAATATATAGAACATTTTATTTTGCGGCTTAATGCTTTCCTGTAGCAATTCAGACGATTTTTTCATTTTTAATTGTTGAAAAGAAATGGCTCATATGATTGAAGGATTTAAATGCTAAATTAAGGATGATGAAATTTCCTAATTAGAACCATACATTATTCATATTAGTTTGAAATTTTGTGTATACATTTGTCAGAGTTTTAAAATTCGGTGTATAACTTTTATGGAGGGATTTTATATATGTGTTTCAATAATATAAAATATTTTTTTAAATATATATTTTCTTTTTAAGCACATATTTAATTGTTTTTATTATCCTTTAACTGTTACCTAGCAGCGAACTACACCTAAAAATATCGTAAATGTGAAAGTATGTGTAATTGTTTGAAGTTAAATCAAAGTCAAAAGGGACGAATTAATGCCTTTGTGTCTTTACATATAGATGGAATTTACCACAGAAATAAAGAAAGACTATGTTCTATTTGTTTTGTTCAAATATTTTTCTTTTAAATTAAAACGTTCATTATTTTCATAAGGAATAAATCGACATTTTGCTATGAAATTTAACAATCATTTTTTTTTTTTGCCGTTGCCACGAAAATTTAATCCCGGAATAAAAATTTATCCTAAACAGTTAATTTTGATTTGAAAGATTTTTATGTGCGAGAGGAAAATGAAATAAAAAATAGACATGAATACGAATTCATATTAGAAATAAAGTGAAAATACGAAAAGAAGGTGAATTTGATCTCATATATCAAAAATAAAACGAATACGCTTTGAGGTTGAAATAAAAGGGGCTTGTGTTATGATATTAATTCTTATTATTAAAAAAAATGTTACTAATATCTCATGGTTTATCGTCTGCACACAGCTAAAAGAAATGTTAATTCTTAATCGAAAATTCCAATGAGAGAAAAAAAAAATCTTTTGAAAAGCAAATATATAGTAAATACCAAAATTATGCACCGCAAAATTATCGCTGTCGAAAATGACGTCATTGTATCGGGAAATAAATATTTTCATCCTTAAAAACCAAGCATTAACTAGATTGTCTGTAAAAATGTTTTTTGACGGGTGTTACTTCTTAATGCCGCCTCATTTCAGAAAAGATGAATGAAAATTATTTTATTTTTAATGGAAATTACATTTTCATTCATAAAACCTAAACGTTTAATATAATTGCGTCAATGTAAATCATTTTCTGTGTTACCAGTATTGAAAAGTAAGGCTCGGAAGTGTAAAAAGAAATCTAAGATTTGCGCTAACCATTAGCGCAATCAATAAAAAGTTACGGATGTAAATTAATAAGACCACGGGGGGTTCCGGGAGGTGGAACCCCCTGAAGAAATCTACTTTATTATTTAAAAAATATACCAGAATTAACAGCTCATGAAAATTTCGAAATATCCTTCCATAACGTTTTTAATTTAATGCTTCTAATGTCTGAAAACGTCGTATTTTTTATTCTTATAAATAATTACATAATTTGAAAACTTTAAATTGCGGTTTGCAGGAAACTGAATATTACCAAAGTGTGTCTAAAAACAATGACTTGCTGAGCTGACGTTGAGGCTCCTGATCTGCAGATTTACTAGTTGCCGAAACGTCAGTGAAGGCTTACTGTGGAGACACGAAAAGTTTTGGTTTCTGTTAGTCTGTCTGTCTGTTAGTCTGTCTGTCTGTTCCGCGATAACTGCCGCAAAAAGCATCCGATCGGCTTGAAATTCACTGGGAATGTTGATGAGGTACTCGGACTTAGCTGTATAGTTTTTGGTTAAATTTGGTTCATTCGTTCGGGAAATATGGAACATTTTATTTTGCTCTATAATGCTTTTCAATGGTAAGTCAGACGATTTTCAGATTTTCATTTGTTGAAAGAAATGGCTTATATGAAAAATGGATTTAAATGGTAAATTTTTTATGCTGAAATTTTTAAATAACATTAAATTATTCCAATAAATTATGTCAATATATTTGCGAGATTTTTTTAATTAGGTTTATAATATTGGGGGAAATTTTATGCATGTTTTCCAATAATATAAAGGATTTTGTTTTATCAAATTGACATAATGCATATTTCATTTTTTTCCTTTTCTTTCTCTGTTGCCTAGCAACGAATTTGGTCCTAATAATATTAGTATAATTGCGTGTATAATGCTTGAGTAAAGCCAACGTCAAAACAGATGAATTAATGCATTTGTATCTTTGCATATAGAAGGATTTTAGCCCAGAAATAATAATAATAGGCAATATTTCATTTATTTTATTGAAATATTTTGCTTAAAAATACAAAAGTTCACTATTTTTATAGAGAATAACGTAACATTTTTCATAACATTTACCAATATTTCTTTAATTATTGCCAAGAAAATCAAAACCCGGAATAATATTTTCTTTTAAACAATTTTCAATTGAAATGTTTTGTCGTGAAACAGGAAAATGAAAAGTAAAATTAAGTTTAGAAAAATTAATAAGGCGGCATATTAAAAATAAAAAGAAAACTCTCGAGTATTTCTTAATATAACAAGATGAAAAGTTTTGAGTAAGTACGCATAGCAGGTGAATTAGACGTCATTTATCGAAAACAAAGATGCTGGAATAAAAAGACCTTGGGTAAAATAAAATTAACTATTATTCACGGAGGAAAGAGATAGATGGAGATGCAGTATGCCGTAAAAACAGTTTGCAATACGATGTGCGTTATCGCTCAGATTTAAATGCCCTCATTCGGCCTAAACAAAACAAGCACGTGGAACAGGGACCAAATCCTTTGACTTCATCCGTTTAAGCACGTCGTGTTGTTGTGCCGAATGTAGCGGATTTTAGGGTTACATTTTTGGCGTCACTTCAAGATTTATTGTCTGTGTACAGTTAACATGAATATTTTATTTTAAATTTAAATTTTATTAATTTATAAAAAAAAAAACTTATGCTTATCCTTATAAATCACAGCGTAAAAAAAATCTAAGATATACTATAACCATCCGCACAATCAATAAAAAATTACGAATGTAAATTTAAATAGACTACGGGGGGTTCAGGAGGGCAGAGCCCCCCTGAAGAAATGCAATTTTTGATTTAAAAAGTTACTAGAATAAGTAGCTCATCAGAATTTCAGAACATCAATGTACAACCACTTGTTTAACACTTTTAATTTCTGAAACTTTACGAAGTATCTTGTATGCTCATAAATATTTATGTAATTTGACAACTTTAAAAAGCGATTTGTAGGAAGTTGAATATTATGCAGTGAGTGTTAAAAAAACAATGACTTGCAAAGATGACGTTGAGGCTCCTGATCTGCAGATTTACTAGTCTATCTCTTAGTCTGTCTGTTAGTCTATCTATTAGTCTGTCTGTTAGTCTGTCTGTCTGTTCCGCGATAACTGCCGCAAAAAGCATTCGATTAGCTTGAAATCAAGTGGGTATGTTGGTGAAGTACCCCGATTTAGCTGAATAGTTTTTTGTTATATTTGGTTCATTCGTTCGGAAAATATAGAATATTTTATTTTGCGCAATAATGCATTTCCATAGCAATTCAGACAATTTTTCCATTTTTATTTGTTGAAAGACAATGGCTCATATGATTGAAGGATTTAAAGGGCAAATTATGGATAATGAAATTTCCTAATTAGAACCATGTACTATTCATATTAGTTTGAAATTTTGTGTATACATTTGTCACAGTTTTTAAATATTGTGTATAACTTATGGAGGGATTTTATATATGTGTTCCAATAATATCAAATATTTAACTTTTACAAATTTCCTTTTTTTAAACGCACATGCTTCATTTTAAATGCACATTTCTCTTAACTGTTACCTAGCAACGGAACTACACCTAAAAATATCGTAAATGTGAAAGTATGTGTAATTGTTTGGAGTCAAATTACCATCAAAAGGGACGAATTAATACCTTTTGCGTCTTTACATATAGATGGAATTTACCCCCAGAAATAAAGAAAGGCTGTGTTCGATTTATTTTGTTCAAATATTTTTCTTTTAAATTAAAAAGTTCATTGTTTTCATAAGGAATAAATTGACATTTTGCCATAAAATTTAGAAATAATTTTTTTTTACCGTTGCCAACAAAATCAGATCCGGAATAATAATTTATCATAAACAGTTAATTTTGACTTGAAAGATTTTCCGATTTAACAGATGCGCAAGAGGAAAATGAAATAAATATAGACATGAATACGTCTTCATATTGAAAATAAAACAAAAATACGAAAAGATGGTGAATTTGACTTCACATATCAAAAATAAAACGAATACACTTTGAGATTGAAATAAAAGGGCCTTGTGTTATGATATTAATTCTTATTATTAAAAAAAAAATGTTACCACGGTTTATCGCCTCCACACGGCTAACAGAAATGTTTAATTTTTAATCGAAAATTTCAATGAGAGAAAAAAAAGCTTTTGAAAAGCAAATAGATAGTAAGATCAATGTCCAGACGGGCATCTTTTGTGCTGCTTTTTTTGCTTATGTATTATCCATTCACAATGCTATAGCATTGTAAATGGATAATACATAAGCAAAAAAGCAACAAAAAAGACGCCCGTCTGACATTGGAATAAATGTCGAAATTATGCACCGCGAAATTATCTCTGTCGAAAATGACGTCATTGTATCGGTCAATAAATACTTTCTTTCTTAAAAACCAAGAATCAAATAGATTGTCTGAAAAAATATTTTTTGACGAGTGTTACTTCTTAATGCCGCCTCATTTCAGAAAACAATGGATGAAAATTATTTTATTTTTAAAAGGAAGTTACATTTTCGTTCATAAAACCTAAACTTTTAATATAATTGCCTCAGTGTAAATCATTTTCTGTTCACCGGTATTGAAAAATAAGGCTCGGAAGTGTAAAAAGAAATCTAAGATTTACAATAACCATTAGCGCAATCAATATAAAGTTATATATGTAAATTTAATGAGACCATAGGGGGTTCAGGGGGGCGGAGCCCCCCTAAAGAAATCTACTTTATTATCTAAAAAAATACCAGAATTAGTAGCTCATGAAAATTTCAAAATATCCTTACATAACAACGTTTTTAATTTAACGCTTCTAATATCTGAAAACTTCGTATTTTTTTTATTCTTATAAATAATTAAGTAATTTGAAAACTTTAAATTGCGGTTTGCAGGAAATTGAATATTACCAAAGTGTGTTTGAAAACAATGACTTGCAAAGCTGACGTTGAAGCTCTTGATCTGCAGATTTACTAGTATAATAATTTTTCAACGCTTTTCTGTAAAAAAAAAATAATATTATGCAAATCTACAGATCATAATTTCTTGTTTAATTTCAAGTCAAAATATTGAATAGTTTTTTTGTAAAGTGTACGACAAAATGTAATTTGTGTAGCCTAGTAGAGGATTTGCTTCGCTCATCCTAATAAAATCAACTAAAAATAGTTAACATTGCTAATGTTGTAAAGTTGATATTAGAATTTTTTTAACGCATTCATTCTTACTACGGAATAAAGTGTTCAAAAATCTTGATCGAAATATGTACTTAAATGTAAACTTACATTCTTTCTTTCTAACCGATGACCAGGCCCCTACCTGCCAGGAAGCCCCAGCTGAACGGTTTGATTCCTGGTATCGGGGAGGATAACCGCCTAATCGCCGCGTAGTGGCAATAAACCTAAGACGTAAATAACAAACCTAAGACGCGCCTAGAACCTATCGGAAGTGCCTTTTGCTTAGTTGTGAACATTGTTATGTCGGCTGCTTAACATTTATATCCTGTTGTCGGAATCTGCACATTGCTACTCGTGTTGATATCATAATAGTCCAAGAGCTGTTAAACATTTTAGGGAAGGTATTTGAGGCACCCTGAAAATTTGTGCAACACTTCTTTTGTAATGGCTGAATACAAAATCGAATGTCTGGCTGAAGGATCGTGGCCCAAAAACTGTGCCAGACTCGTGTCAAGTGCCATTTTTTGACTACTCAAAAAAGGTATTTGAGGCACGCTGAGATTGAAACAGAATAATATGTATACTTAGAAAAAAATATTTTGAAAATGACAGACACTTTAGTCGGCCGAAAATCTGTGCCAGACACGTGTCAAAAGCCATTTTGCCAAAAATGGCACTTGACACGTGTCTGGCACAGTTTTTGTGCCACGATCCTTCAGCCAGACATTCGATTTTGTATTCAGGCATTACAAAAGAAGTGTTGCACAAATTTTCAGGGTGCCTCAAATACCTACTCAAAAATGTTCAACAGCTCTCCTACTATAATTTGGATTCTTGATCAGGTGACGAGACCTTCACCTGGCAAGGCACCTGCAGAGGTATATTCACAGGTAACTTCGAGGACTTTGCACCCACGACGGATTTTACATACACCAATATAAACTTACTTATACTTTGACGACTTTTCTTAAAATCCTTTTATTTTATGCTTTCAATCATTTTTCATACTTTCAATCAAAATCTACTGATACAGCCATACCCTGAAAACACAACCCCTTTTAGAGCACTAAAATATGATATCTAGAAAACGCAAATTTTCAGCGAATTGCTTGAAAACAGAGAAGAGATTTAATTGCCCAACTATTCAACATTACTAACGTATGCACTAAAAAATAAAAGTTATACAGTTTTGAAACACAATAGCAAAGATTTAAACATATTTTATAGACATTAAATTGCAAGTATTATAATGTTATGCTTTGCAAGAATAAAAATTTTACTTTCCGGCTTTTGCCAGCATTATGGGAAATTTCGCAGCGTGCGACGTTTCCATTCGCTGTTACGACGCTATTTTAAATTTGTCACTAGTACTTTTGATGTATCACTTTTAATTTTTATGTGTTTTTTTCTTATTTAACTTAAATTTTTATTCCTTTAAAAAATATATTTATACTATGTGCAATGAAATATAATCTTTGAAAAGCGATATCATAGTGGGTTTTACTTACTCCTGTAAAGTACATTCGCATCAAACACAAAAAGAAGTATATATGCATTACAAACAAAAAATAAATTGATATTAGGAAATATTTAAAAAAAAATTTAATTATATACACATTTTTGCAACGTATAACGTTGTGTGATAAGCTAATATTTTTTTAGAATTTTTTTATTTAATAACTATATATTTCTTTTATAAATATCTTTACATATATTTTATATGTATTATACTCTGTTAAGAATTATTAATTTTAATGCATATTACTTATAACTATGTATATATCAGGACAATTATCCTATTTTCTAATACCAGTTATTACTAAGAATAATTTTCTTATCGGTTTCTAAAATATTTGCAACAGAATCAACCTTTGAGGAAAGTTTCAACAAAATTTGCATGAAAATTTTATATAATAAGGTTATATCTCGCTTCTTTCTGAAAGTCATAACAGGAGAAGTCACTACGGTTATAATTCTCAGCTACATGGAAGTGTCGCGGTCTGAATCTAGCATGTCAAATGTTAAGGTGACAAGGGAAATCCAAACTCACTTTTATTATTATTTTTTATTATTTTCCTTTAAATGCTATTCAAGGACACATAATATGCATCATGGCATATATTTATCACACAAGAAATAAAAAAAATTGAGAAAAATAAGGATTTTTCTTGAATATTTTAAATGTTATGAAGAACTTTTCAAAATGCGCCATGCGTATTCTAGATCAATTAAAATCCCCAATATTTGTTTTGCAAGTTTGTTTTACATATACAAATAAAACTATGCATCGATTTTTATATGTTCGAATATAAACATAAAAAAAAAAAAAAAAAAAAAAAAAAAAAATCTCAATTTTATAAATTTTTTAGCATTTTTGCATCGTATTTCTTCAATTAATTACCTTTAACTTTTCCAATTATATTTAGTTTTAAAAATGATGCACAGTTTTATGATATACATGTAGAATAAATGTACATTCACTTTGTAGAATAAACGCACACTTTGGGTTGGTAGATCTAGAATAAATAATTCAGGCAGATTTTGAGGAAATCTTGACACTTTAATATTCTTGGATATGTGGATGAAAATATTTACATATGGGGCATTTACATTTAAGTTAACCATGAAATATAGCTGGCCGGGGACATTTCGCTTACCCAGGTCCTCTTGACCCGGTTTTCCATCGAACCAGACGTCCCAATACACGTCTGTTCACAAGCACAATCAACAGTCGTCTCATTCTTTCTCACAAATGTTTTTGTACGTTCAGCAGTTTTTCGTAGGCTCAGAAGTTGAGGTTGATCGTGCAGAGCCTCATTAAGGAATTTGCTAGGACTTGCGTGTAAAGTCCATATCCTGTCACCACATATATAATGATAAACAGCTACAAAAATTATTGGAGATTTTAATTGATATCATATGCGCATGGCGCATTTTAAAAGTTCTTCATAACACTTAAAATATTCAAGAAAATTCCTTATCTTTTCCAAAAAAAAAAAAAAAAATTAATTTCTTTTGTGATAAATATATGCCATAATGTATATATTGTGCCCTTGAATACTCAGAACTTTCAGTGAATATTATCCATCACTGCCTAACAGAGACAAACGACGGATGAATTACCAAAACATGTTGAAAACGGATCGCAATCATTAATCCCTCATATGGTTTTGAAGGGCCTAAACACTTTTATCGTTTGTACAGACGAGTGGAAGAGGTGGTGGAATAGAGTGAAAAATGTTGGGGTGTGTTCGAATAAAAAAAGTATGTCCATCACACATGTTAGCTGTTTTTACGGTCTATTTTATACTTTTGATATATTTTTTTTTATATAATAGATCTATGTTTTCATTAAAATAAATTTTAATTGGGGGAAAACTTTTACACAATTTTAAATTTTTTGGTAGGACACTAATGTAATATACTTATTTTAAAACGAATATGATCAGTGACCATTGCTACATCTAAACCACAACCTAATGTACTATTATTGTTAGTTAAGAGGTGATCCTTTTATTGTATGTCTAATTTCCAATGTTCTGTTCTTACCACAAACTAATACTTTTATTGTTCGTTATGATGTGATCATTTTATTGTATGACTAATTTCCATTGTTACGGTTTTACGAGAAACTAATATTTTTATTGTTAGTTATGACGTGATCATTTTATTTTATGACTTATTTCCATTGATACATCTTTACATCAAACTAATACTTTTATTGTTTAAGGTATATATAAATATTATACAGACATACATACAATAAATACAGTAAGCCGAACTGGGGTGAAAAATTAACCACTGAGCTAGAGCAGCAGTCTTGTATACTGTGGTCCCCGGGTTCGATTCCTGGCCCTGGCTAATTTTTCACTCCAGTTGGGTTTATTGTATTTATTGTATGTATGTCTGTATAATATTTATGTATAGCATTAACTGTTGAGTGCAGGCATTATTTATGTGTGCATGTGTGTTTTAATATATATTGTAGAATGTGTGTTTTATTATACTTTTATTGTTTGTTATGACATGATCATTTTATTTTATGACTAATTTCCATTGTTACATCTTTACCAAAAGCTAAAATACTACTATTTTAGTTAAGACGGGATCATTGTATTTGTACTTGTATCTATGTGCATTTGTATTTTTATTTTTGTATGATAGATATATGTATGATTCTAAAATTTTTGCATGTTTCTTTCAGGTAAGAATATTGGCCTTTTATACTATAGAAAAATATGAAAAAAGTTGTGAAAGGTAGGAGGTTGTAACTTAATTTAGAGCAGTATGTTTATGGCAAAAGCACCACAGATTATAAATTAAAAAAATCCATGCCGTACATTTCGAAGTTAAGTACTAATTTCACAAACAAAAACTAAAGCAAAATTAGAGACAAAAACAAGTTTAACAATTTTATCTAGCTGCTGTTCACGAGTTTTTAATTTCATTTTTCTGTAAGAGTTCGTTTTATCAAAATCATGTTCATGTGATTTTTCTTCTACACACCCCCTCTTTTCTTGTTTATATATATATGTATATTTATTTATTTATTTATTTATTTATGCATTTATTTTTATTTTTATTATTATCATTATTGTTATTTTTTTTTTTTTTTTTTTGCTGTAAGACATGATCCTATCAAAAACATCCCAATATAAAGGTTGTAGATAATATTAAGAAAATTTATAATAAATGTAAGCAGATTTAATATCTTGTGAATTGACGAAATTAGTATTTTTTTTCTACTTCAACGCTCCATTTTTTTATATTTTTGCTATAAGAGTTTCTTTTATCAAAAACGTGTCAGTATAAAAGTTGGAGATAATATTAAAAAGATTTATAATAAATTTAAATACATTTGAAATCTTGATAATTGACGAAGTTATGAATGTTTTCTTCTTAAAACAATGTTTTTTTCGCCCCTTGAGATTTTTAATGGTATCAAAAATCTGTTATACATAAATTTTTGGCCCTTTTTCCTAGAAGTAATACTAACTTTAAATTGATTCGATATGTATCATAACACATCGGCTGAAAATTTCCCGGTCTGACACACAGATGGCGCGACAAATACAGAATTATTATTCTGTTTAGTAAGTACTAACCTTAAAAAAGGTAGCTGTAAACATTTTATGACGATCTGACGGCTGCTTCAAAAGTTACAGTGGTTTCAGTGAAACAACTTTTTGTATTTTCAAAAAAATGGAAAAAATAATTTCGTATTTTGATAAAACGTTGCTATTTGATGGGGAAAAACACCGTGGAAACAAAAGCTTGGCTTAATAAATGTTATCCGGACCCTGCACCAGGAAAATCGACCATTATTTCCTGGTTTGCTGAATTTAAACGTGGTCGTACAAACATCGATGATGCTCAACGCTCTGGTCGCCCTAAAGAGGTGGTAATACCGGAAAATATAAAAAAAAAGTCCACAAAATCGTTTTAAAAAACCGTAAAGTGAAGTTGCAGGAGTTAGCTGACACTCTAAACATAATAACAAAACGTGTAGACTTTATTTTGCGTGAACATTTGTCTATGACAAAGCCGTTTTCGAAGTTGATGCCGCTTCCCCCCCCCCCCCCCTCTTGGCACTCTGTCACAGGTCTTTGGCTACGATGGCAAAATTGCACAAATTACACTTCGAATTGCTTCTGCACCCACCCTATTCTCCAGATTTGGCTCCCAGCCACTTTTACCTGTTCGCAGACCTGAAAAAATGTTCGCCGGCAAGAGATTTGGCTCGAATGAGGAGGTGATCGCCAAAAGAAATGCCCCATTTTGAGGCCAAAGATAATTCGTTCTTCAAGAAAGGTATTGAAATGTTAGCGAGGCTCTGGAATGATTGTATTACTCTTAAAAGAGACTATGCTGATGAATAAAATCGAATTTGACCAAAAAAGTTGTGTTTTCTTCAGTAGACCGGGAACCTATCAGCCGATGTGTTAAGAAATTATGTGTTTTTTCTGTTTTCTCAAAACCCCTCTCTCTTTCCACATCCTTGGTCTGATTTTGACCATTAACGAACTTGATTGAAATTTATTTCTCTAAGTAATGATTACAAACCAAGACTATAGTTTTGCAGACAAAGAAACGTCATAAAACGATGGAAACATGAAGATACAGTTAATTACTTCAGCACTGGTTGTAAAGTTATCGTACAATTTTGAAAATTTTCCGATTTAGGCTAAACGTGCACAGGTCGGGAATCGAACTCAGAACATATGGCTCAAATTATCAACGCTCTTCGATTTGAGATATCTGAAACGATAACTGGCCGGCACAATTCAACCCTGACAACCTTTTTTATAAAAGAATCTGGTCTTCCATGTAAACGGATAAAATAACAACTAATAAACTAAATTAAACTTTTCAGTTAGTAAATTTTTCACTCCGTCTGTCGAGGTAACTCAATTGGAAGGATCTCGGTTTGATTCCCGTTCTCTACACCTTTTCAAATTGTATGACATTTTTTTAGGGTTCCGTACTTAAAAAGTAAAAATGGAACCATTATAAGATCACTCCTGTGTCTGTCTGTCCGTCTGTTACAGCCATTTTACTCGTAAACTATGGAACGTGGAAAGTTCAAATTGGGGGGAAGTAATAAAGACTATTAACCCACATATTTACAGGTTAATAAACATTTACAAATATTTTTTGGAAAATATAGAGGGGTCTAATTAAGCAACTTGAAAAATAAAATATTTTTTTTGTATATCGTGTGGTTTATCGTGAGAAAGCGTTCGTAACGCCGAACTCAAAAATGCATTTAATTTAATTTTAGGTATTATATTTTCAGAGATATCATCGAAAATGTAGTGCAAAAATATGCCCCCCCCCCACCCCACATCTATTTCCGAATCTACTGAAACTAAAATTATGAAAAAATTAGAAGTAGTAGACATTAATTTAATCTTACGGGAAAATTATAGCGGTTATCCTAGGTCACATAGTTTTTGAGAAAAGCTCATTTGTCCGTTACACACTAATTTCGATTTGCGGGCATTCAGTTAGAACGTTGAGGAGCGCTGGAGGTACCTATCGCAACAGAAGTATAAAAGCATTGTTGATAATGATTTTTGAAAAAAATCGTCGGTAATTAGCCGAGGTATTAATCCTTAAAGAAACGGACGGTTTGGACATGCATAATGACGGGGCGGCGTGGCGTACTGTATGTTACATCAGGTTTTAAAGCCTAGATAATAGATTTTAATGATTCATTTGTGTAATACAATGTCCAGTATCAGTATAAAAGCAATAAACGTCAAATTGTTAAAAATTAATTAGAGATTAATTTAATTAGAATTAATCACAAAAATACTATGGAATTCGCGACTAGTTTTCTTTGAAAAGATCTCTCAATACGCCTCCCGTGTCTTTAAAAGTTAATTAAAAACTATCTGGAAAAACGCGGCACGGACCAAGGCGGCGTTGCTATTTTGCGACCTCGTTGGAAGCGCACTTAGCAAAATGTCAAGTTTAAACTTTGAACAAGGGTTTTGTTTTAGCTACACCGTAAAACAAACGATTATTACGACGCTGAATTTAGTTTCATGAAATGCCAAATGATGTTTAATTAGGCATTACTTTTATTGTCAATGCCGAATTAAGTTCGTCATAAACAGATTATGATAAGATTCAAATAAGAGTTATACAGAAAAGCAATATTTGACATTATTTAGGCTTCATATCTCTTTTAACTTTTACGGTATACCTACTCATACTTTTCTAGTATATATACAGCTATATCAAACCCTACATTATATAGTTTTTTACAAAGTCTTATTCTTTTTTTAGTAACGATTTTTTTAATATTACAGTTAATAATTCAAATATTTATTGTACGGAACTCTGTGAGCGCGAGTAATACTCGCACTTGACCGTTTATTTAACCAATATTATTGGGTTAAAATAATAAAGTGCACCTAAATGGAGTACTTTTAACTACGACCTATTCTGTTGAGCTGTGTACATGGCAGACCAGATTCTAATGTTAAAATGTTGTCTGAATGAATTGTATCGGCTGACGCTCCAGTTAGTTCAATTGTAAGATCATTTTAAATTTAAACAAAAGGACATGCGTTCGACCCTCTGCCTGGAAACTTCTTCATCGCTTGGAAAACTATTAAAATTGTGTTATATTTTACCACTCAATATGGCTGTGTAAAATACTAATAAAATGTAAATATACTTTTCCATCGTTTAATGGAGTTCCTTAACATGCGACATATTCTGTTGAGCTATCTATCTACATGGTACACTAGATTCTATTGTTAAAAGGTTGCCTAAGTGAGTTCCATTTCAGAAAAATGATCTGAAATTGATTCCCGGCCTGGAACCCTTTTCATTCCGAATTTTCAAATTATTTTAAATTCATACCGCTCTACATATTCTATTTTATCTTTAATTGATGGAGTTTTTAGTAATAGTAATTAATTTAATTGGTGGCTTTTAGTTTTCCTTGACTACTCAGAACTTTAAAAAATATGTTACTTGCCATTTAAAATATAGTAAATGCTTACAAAATAGGTTTTAAAAACTTTTATATTAATTTAATACATAGAAAACCATGCATCTAACAATGGGTAGATAAAACAAAGCCATATACACTTAAAAAATATATAATCTTAAAATTTGAGAAGAAACAATACTATTATTTATTTTTGTAATTCAAAGTTTAAAAAAAAAAATACTTACTTTTTTTTTACACTTTGTTCTACACGCGTAAGTTTATAAATTAAATAATCAATTTCAAAAATTAGAGTTCATTACATAAATGGGTTTTAGATATGCAAACATTGATTAGGAAGAAAAATATTAGTTATTCTTTTATAAAAACCAGCCCGTAGTCAGAACCATAAGATATTATAATGCATTGGAATTCACCAGACAAGTTCTATAAATTTCTTTTATTTAGAACATTTATGAAAATCATACGAGTTTAATTTTCTCACCCAGTGAAAAAGAGTCCAGTGCAGGAATTCAACACAGACTTTGGTTTTTTCTGCCAACACTATACAGGAAAAATATGGCGGACTTATTTCACACAGACAATCTTTTTTGTCAACGGAATCTGGTCTGTTAATTAAAACAGTTCACGAATTCCAATAAACTCTATATACGTAATTACACTTTAAGGTTGTCTTACCTTTCTGTGAAAAGTCCATACCGGATTTGTCCAGGATAGCTGAATTGGAAGAGTATTGATAGGCAGCTAAACCCAAGGTCTTGGTTCGAGTCCTGGCATGGAAACTTTTCACTCAGTTGAAAAATTACAGCAGGTATTATTTCTTTAACAATAAGTATGATTGCGTTAAAATAATTAAATTTAAGAAAATATTACTTACGTTACTTTAATTTTAATGTCCTCATTTAATGTATGCAATTTATTGAATAAATCAATGCAATAAGAATTATTATATTTGTAAAACACAAAACAAGATCGCATTTTACTAACTCAATATAAATTAAAAGTCTATAAAATTATCATAATAAAACAACTTTTGTGCAGTAATCACAAATATTTCGAAACTATACTTTATTTTTCTTCACTTACAGTATCTAGCACTGCATCAAGAGAAGCAACAGCATTATTTAATAAGAACTAACAACCAAATATTCCCATTAGCATTCTTGACAAACACGTTATATTTTTCTTGACGAAATAAATCTATATATTTAGATTCTCGAAGGTATTGTAATAGCAAAACACTTACAAAGTAAATAAACTGTAGTTCGACTTCAATATATCAAGAAAACTTATAACACTAAACAAAAGAATTACGTCGTTTACCGCCGTATAAATAAATTTTTCTTCAGGGATTAGAATGTAAATATTAATTTTGTTTCGTTTCCTAATAAACAAATCGATGCAAACAAAAACAAAAAACATTTATGTGCTGTGCATATTGCGTTGAGAATTGTTAGATTAGGAGCGTAAAAATTCTATGATTTTTTTATAATTACTTATGCAGCAAATGTAGATGTCAGAAAAAATATTAATGATGGAACTATGTTTAATCAATTCAAACAATTATTACAATAATACAAATATGAAACATCTTTGAAATATATTTACAAAATGCTAATCAGTGAATTAACTTATCTTATACCTAATTACCCATCTTATCTGTCAGGGTTTCATGCGTATGCCATTTTTGGTTGACTCTCTGGCAGAGTGATCCAGTAAATGTTCTTTGTTATATTGTCTGGCCAAATCTGTAGTTTTCTTGTTGTATTTTATATCTGCTATATGTAGCTTGATCCTAGTTTTAAGCTTTCTGTTTGTCATTCTTATATAAAATTGCACTGTTCCACATTCTTTAAAAAAAGGTATTTCATATACCCCTGATAATTGATTCGTTTCTATTGGATCTATTATCTTATAAACAATGTTTTTTATTTTTACTTTCTTCTGTCTTTACTAGAAGAAAGTATTGGATTCGTGAAAATATTCGACTTTCGGTTTTCGACGGATTTACACGTTTTAGGGATGAGGGATTCCGAAAAACATGCGAGCAAAAATTGTGTGTGTGTGTATGTGAATTTTTTCTTGAAAACGGCTCTAACGATTTTGATTAAATTTTGCATCCTACCATTTTCGGGCACGAAAAGACCATTGGGATGAGTCTCGTGTTCGAGAAAATTGGATTAGTGGGTCATTTTGGGTCATAATGGGTCAGGGTCAAGCTAATTATATCTAAAGAACGGCTCAATCGATTTTGACTAAATTTTGTATCTAACCATTTTCGGGCACGAAAAGACCATTGGGATGGGTCACGTGTTCGAGAAAATTCGATTAGAGGGTCATTTTTGGGTCACTGTGGGTCAAGCTATTTTTATCTAAAAAACGGCTCTAACGATTTTCACTAAACTCTATATTCTACAGTTTTGGATTACAATAAGATCATTGGGCTAAGTGACATGTTTGACAAAATTCGATTAGTGGGTCATTTTTGGGTCTCCGTGGGTCAAGCTAAGTTTATCTAGATAACGGGTCTAAAGATTTTGACGAAATTTTGCACCCTACTGTTTTCGGGCACGAAAAGACCATTGAGATGGGTCTCGTGTTCGAGAAAATTCGATTAGTTGGTCATTTTAGGTCATAATGGGTCAGGGTCAAGCTAATTATATCTAAAGAACGGCTCAATCGATTTTCACTAAATTTTGTATCTAACCATTTTCAGGTACGAAAAGACCATTGGAATGGATCACGTGTTCGAGAAAATTCGATTAGTGGGTCATTTTTGGGTCACTGTGGGTCAAGCTATTTTTATCTAAAAAATGGCTCGAAAGATTTTCACTAAACTCTATATTCTACAGTTTTGGATTACGAGAAGAGCATCGGGCTAAGTCACATGTTCGACAAAATTCGATTAGTGGGTCATTTTTGGGTCACCGTGGGTCAAGCTAAATTTATCTAGATAACGGCTCTAAAGATTTTTACGAAATTTTGCACCCTACTGTTTTCTGGCACAAAAAGACCATTGGGATGGGTCTCGTGTTTGAGAAAATTCGATTATTGGGTCATTTTGGGTCATAATGGGTCAGGGTCAAGCTAATTATATCTAGAGAACGTCTCAATCGATTTTGACTAAATTTTGTATCTAACCATTTTCAGGCACGAAAAGACCATTAGAATGGGTCACGTGTTCCAGAAAATTCGATTAGTGGGTCATTTTTGGGTCACTGTGGGTCAAGCTATTTTCATCTAAAAAACGGCTCGAACGATTTTCACTAAACTCTATATTCTACAGTTTTGGATTACGAGAAGACCATTGGGCTAAGTCACATGTTCGAGAAAATTCGATTAGTGGGTCATTTTGGGGTCACCGTGGGTCAAGCTAAGTTTATCTAGATAACGGCTCTAACGATTTTTACGAAATTTTGCACCCTACTGTTTTCTGGCACAAAAGACCATTGGGATGGGTCTCGTGTTCTTGAAAATTCGATTAGTGGCTCATTTTGGGTCATAATGGGTCAGGGTCAAGCTAATTATATCTAGAGAACGGCTCAATCGACTTTGACTAAATTTTGTATCTAACCTTTTTCGGGCACGGAAATACCTTTGGGATGGGCAACGTGTTCAAGAAAATTCGATTAGTGGGTCATTTTTGGGGCACCGTGTGTCCAGCTAAGTTTATCTAGATAACGGCTCTACAATTTTGCCAAATTCTGTAATCTATCGTTTTCGGGCACGAAAAGACCATTGGGTTGGGTCACGTGTTCGAGAAAATTCAAGTAGTGGGTCATTATGTGTCACAATGGGTCAAGGTCCAGCTAATTGTATCTAAAAAACGGCTTGAACTATTTTGACTAAATTTTGTATTCTATCGTTTTCGGGCTCGAGAGGGCCATTGGGCTACGTCGCATGGTCAAGAAAATTCAATTAGTGTGTCATTTTGGGTCGCAATGGGTCAGGGTCAAGCTAATTGTATTTAAAAAGTACAAAACATTTTGACAAAATTTTGTATAATACCGTTTCCGGTCATGATAAGACCATTGGGCAGAGTCGCATGTTCAAGAAAATTCAATCAATGGGTCATTTTGGGTCCCAATGGATCAGGATCAAGCTAACTGTATCTAAAAAACGGCTCAAAAGATTTTGATAAAACTTTGTACTACACCGTTTCTAGACAAGATAAAACCATTGGGCTGGGTCGCATGGTCAAGAAAATTCTATTAGTGGGTCATATTGGGGATAATGATTCGGGGTCAAGCTAACGGCATCTCAAAAAGGTTCAAACAATTTTGACATTTTTTTTTTTTGTTGTTATACCGTTTCACAGCACAAAAAGACCATTGAAATAGCTCACATGTTCGATAAATTTCGGTTAGTGGGTTTTTGAATCAACGTAGGTCAAGCTTATTTTATCTAGAAAACGACTAACGATGTTCACTAAATTTTGTATTCCATCCTTTTCAGGCTCGAGAAGAGCATTGTGTTAGGTCGCATGTTCGAAAAAATTCGATTAGTGTGTCATTTTGGGTCACTATATCTCAGGGTTAAGCTAATTGCCTCAAAAACAGCAAGAATGATTCAGTGGGAATAATATATCGAGATAAACACAAAGTTAATTTTGACCGAGCTTAGCTCGGTCATTCCTGCTAGTAATCATAATTAAAATTATTAATTTGAATGGTAAAGCGATTTGTTGTATACTACAATTTGGAGTTGTCTCAATTAAAGAACCTAAACGAGGATGTCTGTGGGGGTGCGTTTTAGCTTTTTTTTACAACTTCTAAAGTAATATCTATACTAAGCCGAAATCTTTCCTGCTATATATACGACTTAAACCATAGGCGTAATGCAGAAGCTAAGCGGTTGCCATAAAGGGTAATTCCAATTAGTTCTTGTATATAAGTATGGTGTGAGGAAATGCATCAATTTACACGCCACTGGCGAGTAGATATTCTGACATGGCGAGGGAATTTTTTGGTCACTGGCGAGTTTTTGGAAAACTGCTAGCTATAAAGATATGTAAAAAACATTATTTTATTTATTAGATATATTTTGCAACTTTTCAAATAAATTACCACAGTTTAAAAATGGTGCTAATTACTATTCTATACTCATCTTTACCTAAGTGTATATATATGTTAAATTTATGGAAAAAATATGAAAATACATTGTAGTAATAGTAACTAACTATTTATGCAGTAGCTTACATTTTGTCATAATAATTTTCAGCCGTACGTTTCATCTTGCTGACTGGTAAAATATACCCTTGGCTGGTAAGATTCTTTTAAATTTCCCCACCCATGAAACATTATTAAAATTTCTAAAAATAGTTTTAAATCAAAGTTTCGAAAATAATTAATCACTTTCTATAAATTTTAGATGTTGTTAGAGTAAAAACGAGGTCTGCTCTCTCTTGAGAATGAGAGAGATAATTATTTTCTTTCGGAATTGCAATCGTAGACTGTATGGAGAAAATGGAAGATTTTCTTCAGTATAATTTACATCTTCCTTGACTTAATCATTGCTTTCTATCTTTTTTTTATTATTATTTTACTCAATAACAGCTTTTTAGGTATATAAATAATCCATTTTAATTAAAGAATAACGTTGTGAAAAAAAAAAAAAAACGTAAAATATGTGCAGTTTTGGAGATTTGCTTTCGTGAACGTATAGTTAACAAATTATGAAAAGAATATTTATTTATTAAATAATATTAACCAAGCTTTAATTATCATTTCAAAATGAAAGGTAGAAACCGTTAGAATATTTGGTAATTTGCTACATGTATAGCTATCTTGTGTGTAAGTCAAATCCTTCTAAAACATTGTGTTGATTTTAAGTATACACGGTCTGTCCGGTAAGTAATGAGACTGATTCCAGAAAATTCATTTTTTTTAAGATAATTTTATAAACACTTATTATTCTTCAAAGTAGCCTCCTTCTGCATTAATACACCGTTGTTAACAATTCTGCCACCCATTTATGCCCCCCCCCCCCCCTCTACAAGTCTTCAATTGGTAGGCTGCTCAAAACGCGCGTTACGTTTTTCTGCATGTTCTTCAGATTGGCAAAACGATGACCTTTTAGGTTGGATTTTAACCTAGGTAATAGGGAGAAAAAATCAGGTGATAACAGATTGAGGCTGTACGGTGGCTGGGGCAACGTTGCGACGCTGTGTTTTTCCAGGAACTTGGTCAATTTGAAGAACCAGCTGGTCACAAAATTTTCCGCATTTGGAGTTATTCTGTGACAATTCGATGCACAATCGATTTCATTAAGTCTCGACGTCTCCGCAATCATTCGGACATTCATCCGGCGATGGTAGACCAAAAGCACTTACATTTTAGCCACATTGTCTGAAGTTCGAGAACTTGATGGACGCCCAGTGCGTTGTTCGTCATCGATGGTCCTGTCTTCCGTCTTTGAAGACTTTGTGCATCATCGGGGATTTGGACAAAGAATCCTTTCCGTAGGCTTCTTGTAACATAGGAAGCTTCTCAGTCGCCAATTTGTTTAGTTTTACACAAAACTTTATGGCGTATCTCTGCTTGACAGTTTGCTTCATTTTGAAAACCTAACTCCACTTTCAAACAAGTGTCTGTTTCATGAGTGATCCGTGCGCTGCAAAGGCTAAAAGCCAACTGATTTCTGCTTAAATCTGTAGCTGACAGACAACACCATACGTATCGCTTGCAAACTCCATCCGTTCGACCTTATTGTCGCGAAAAATTGTCTCATTACTTAATGGACAGACCATGTATTATGATATTATGCTAATATAGTTAACATTATGATACAAAAAAAGTTTTTTGTAAATTTTATGTTCCAGAATGTCTAAAAATTTGATGATTTTTATTTATTTATTTATTTATTTGTTACTTTGTCATTTTAAAATTTATTAAAGATTGCAGTTTATTTTTAATACATCGACGTATTTCTGAAATTTCGCAAAAATAGAAGGTATAATCAGACAAATTTTGATAAAGTTTATTACTAGCTTAAAAGAAGATAAAAAATTATTTAAAAAAAAGGAAAAGGAATCCCATGATTTTTTTCCCTTTATTGTTATTAAAGTCATTATGGCATTACGAATTCACTGCCTGTCTAAAAATATTTTGCTGTTGGCCAAAATGCATAAACAAAAAAAATCACACAACATAATGTACCCTTTTTTTTATATTCTGCTTTTTTTGCTGTTATTGCTGTTTCATTGAGAATATAATGATTTATGAGCAAAATAATATACCAGTATATATGTTGCATTATGTTGTATTCAGTTGAAAAGTAATATCTATTGGCCCTATCATAATATTTAAGATTAAGAATTTTTTTTTATTATTATTATATTTGGCATATAAAAGGAAAATCGGTAAGAAAACGATTAAATAAATGCACACAAAAAGAAAGTTTTTTTTTTTTTTTTTTTAATCTATAAGATTCTGAAATGCAAGCGAAATCATATCAGGTTTACAAGAAAAGAGGATGAAAGAGAACAGGAAAGAATGTATAAGAATATTTATAAAAGATAATATGCATCCTTCAATATTTTCCTCTTTGTATTTTTAGGGGAAAAGCTGTTTTTCAGGTTTTCGCAACAGTTGAGATATATCGGACTTTTAAGCTTAAAAGGATTTTATTCGTATACATATTTTCGCTATTTTAAGATTCTGAAAAATCCATGTTTTATTCCAAACACGCCAATATCTTATCCCATTTATTTTTCACAACGTTTGTATTTTCGTACGAATAGATATATTTTTTAAAAATAGCAGATAAACTTTAAGAATACTGATGTTACAATTCTTATGTGAAGGGAAGGGTGGTTTTATGTAATGATCGTATGAAAAAACTAGGATGTTGTGGCCATCACAAAACTTTCTTTTATATAAATCACGTCAATTAAATCATTTAAATAGTACAAAAAATTACATCAATTTAGCACCAATTCATATCAAAGTATATCTGAGTTTGAAGTTTGATGAAACTTCATGCATTAGTTGTTGAGATAGAGCTATAGCGGATATTCTGAAAAATGTAGCATAGCAGCCGCACCTGTTGAGCGATTTACACCAAAACATAAACATCACTACTTGATATCAAGGTATACCTGAATCGGAAATTTGATGAAATTTCGTACAATTAGTTATTGAGATAGAGCTAGGGTGGAAATTCTGAAAATACAGCATAGCAGCGCCACCTGTTGATCGATTTGCACCAAAACATAAACAGCAGTAATTCATATCAAAGGTATACCTGAATCTGAAGTTTGTTGAAAATCCATGCAATAGTTCTTGAAAGAGAGCTATTGCGGAAATTGCAAACAATGCAGTATAGCAGTGCCACCTGTTGAGCGATTTACACCAAAATCTATAAAACGTCAATTCACGTCAAGGAACAACTGAAGCTGAAGTTTAATGAAAATTCGTGCATTAGTTCAGGAGATTAGGCTATTGTGGAAATCGTGAAAAATGCTGCATAGCAGCACCACCTGTAGAGCGATTTACACCAAAAACTAAACAGCACTAATTCATATCAAGGTATACCTGAACCTGAAGTTTGTTGAAAATCCAGGCATTATGTCTTGAGATAGTGCTATTACAGAAATTACAAGGAATGCTGCATAGCAGCGCCACCTAATGAGCGAATTAAACCAAAATGTATAAAACATCTATTCATGTCAAGGGCTAACTGAATCTAAATTTTGAAGAAAATCCGTGCATTAGTTCTGGAGATTTAGCTATTGTGTAAATTTTGAAAATTTTTGCTTAGCAACGCCACCTGCTGAGCGATTTAAACCAAAAACGAATCAGCACCAATTCATATCAGTGACTAACTGAATATAATTTTTTATTAAATCCCGTGCATTAGTTCTTGAGATAGATCGCCCATAAAATTTGTGACATATACAGACAGACTCACAGGCAGACATTTTGTAAAAACAAGTTTTTCGGAATCTCTGACCCCTAAAACGTGTAAATCCGTCGAAAACCGAAAGTCGAAAATTTTCACGAATCCAATACTTACTTCTTGTAAAGATAGAAGAAAGTTAAAAGGTTTTCAAGTACATGATTTTTACTTTTTTCAAGTTTTACAAATTTGATATTGAAATTTAAAGTATTTCCTGATTCTCTTAATTCTGTGGCTAAATTTTTTTATAAAATTTGTGTATGCCAGTAATTCTTGCAATAAACGTTTGGGGTGTTACATAGATTTGTGTTTGCTGTTGAATTTGGAATCTCCATGGAAAATAAGGGGACATGTTTATCACCATTTTTTTTTAAATTTAAAACCACAGTGACTCTTAAAACATAATGTAGTCCTTATTTTTTGTCATTCTATTGTATTTCAGGTTTTTTCAAAATGCCTGGTTACCTGAAAGTTAAGCATAGATTTCAACCAAACTTCATACACATGTAAGCTACTTCATATAATGTCCAGACCAGGAATCGAACCGAGGTACGGGGCGTGCCGTGCAAATGCTTTAACTGTTAAGATGTCCGGATGATATCTGGCTGACATAATTCACTCTTATTTGTTGGACATAGCTACTACAGCCTTGAATATAATATTCATATACATGTTTTTAGTTATAGCCAGCAGGTCATAGTTGAAATGGTTGATATTTTACCCGGAAGGGAGAACTGTGATAGCGATTTTTCTTTTGCATCTCCGGAAAGTGTATGAAGTTATGGATAGAACTGAGCCAAACTTCATGCGTATATTTTTTACTATGCACGTTAGATATCAGTTGCAAATTGGGATATCCAGCGAAAGAGGGCAATGTGACAGCGAATTTTGTGCTGTTTTCTTGATTTTTCACAGTTTCAGTGAAGGATTTGTAAATATTTTTCGATGAAATTTTATATTTAGATGTAATTTAATAGGCTGACATTTGTATAAAATTTTGGAGAAAATTGACCTGAAGGAATTAACTTTTGTTTTATCTTCGGGACGGTCGTTATAGCTGTGGAAATAAATTCATATTGAATCACCCAATTGTTCAATCTAGATTAAATTTGCATTTTTTTAATGTGGAAAATGTTTCACCTTTTTTTATGTACTAGCCGTTAATTACTTGTCTATATTACAATTTTTTTTTCTCTTCCCTATGGTTTTGAAACATTTATTGGCGAAACCCTTGAAGTGAAATGAACAGATTACACTTTCTGAAGGGTTAACATGTATGAGAGAGAAGAAAGTTTTGGGACTGACACATCACATTATTTTCTTAAAATTTATCATAAATAACATAGTAAATGTAATTTGTTATACAGTAAGGTACTTCGATGCCAACAAATGTCAATACCCTGTTACATTAGTTTATATTTACATTGTTTTATTTAACTCAATTTGTTTTATGCATGTAAAGGGGAAATATCGTAATCAAATTTTAAATTACTACCTGATATGCTGGAAATATAAAAATTATGTAGAACGGTGTGCTTCAGATGGTGCGACGGTATGCGAGTTATGTTTCAGATGTCAATACAAGACTTTAATAATTTTAGAACATAATTATAAATTAATAATTTAATATTAAGAAAATTTTTCGTTAGAAGACTAAACGTGATGAATCGCCGTGTATTAACTAGCTATTTAACCCGTACTACGTACGAAAGAATTCCCCTGTTATATCAAGAATTCCCCTGTTAAAGTGTTGAGGTTCAATAACTATCCGATGCATAAAAATATTTTCCTACTACTGTGCATTTTTTTAAATGAAATTTAATTTATCATGTTGCTATGGCAGCAGGCGCTAAAACGATATCTTTGCAATAAGGGAATAAACAGAATTAAAAGTTTTGTTGATGTTTGTAAGGAAATGTTTTTCTTTATATTTTTTAAAAATGTAATAATTGAGCGCAATTAAATAATCTCATATTATTTGAATGCGAGGTAAAAAGAATTATCGTAATACGTGCTACAGCTTCTTAATGTTGACGCATAGCGTACGTAATGTGTGTAATTATTTACAAGCGAGGTAAAAGAATTATCGTAATACGTTACAGCTTCTTAGTAATGCAGCGTGGAGTACGTAATGTGTATATCGCACATTCCAGTAAACATTTACAACTGGTTAGAATTCGCGCGATTACGGGTTGACCATAAACAAGTTGGAAATTGCTCCTCAAACTTGGCAAATGAGGTGCGTTCGTACTATAACTAGATTTATAAATATTTTTGGCACCGCATATTGTACTAAATGTATATTTTAGTGCACTTCAATAAGTGCATATCCATTTCATTCTGTTCAAAAGGCTGTAACATCATTCAAATTCGCTTGAAATATTTTTTTTTCCCATTGGCCATCATGTAACGGAAAACTTTTGACTGTCCCTGTCATTAAACTATACATCCGATTTTCATAAAATTTTAAATGACTCGACAAAATTTTGCAACAATTATACATTTAAATTTTCAGGCCATTCGGAAGGCTGTAATATTATTAAAATGCACTTGAAATTATTTTTTCACATTGGCCGTAATGTAACGGAAAACTTTTGACTGTCCCTGTAATTACACTATACATCCGATTTCCGTAAAATTTGAAATGACTCGACTAAATTTTGCAAAAATTATATATTTAAAATTTTAGACCATTCGGAAGGCTGTAACTTCATTAAAATGCACATGCAATAATTTATTCCCATTAGCCGTAATGTAACGGAAAACTTTTGACTGTCCCTGTAATTAAACTATACATCCGATTTTCATAAAATTCGAAATGACTCGACAAAATTTTGCAATAATTATATATTTAAAATTTCAGACTATTCGGTTGGGTAGTTTTAGCTCTGTTATATGCGGACAGACGGACGGACAGACAGACATTCTGAACGACGGCTATAGGTGTTACGTATTTATATAATTACGAACGCACCTAAAAAGGCCAAAATTCATGAACATAAAAAAAATCTATTTAAAATTTTTGAATTTTTTGGCCCCAATCGTTCATGAGCCCCCTACCAGCAACACGTGTGCCAAATTTCGTAGCACTGCGCCCCCTAGTTTCCGAGTTTTTGAGGTTACATTGATACGCGCACGGATTTTAATAGGGTAGATGATTAAAATTGTATACGAGTTGCAACAACAATAGATTTAGTGATGCGCCAAACCACACTTACTAAAAAAGGGCTAACTAGCTCTAAATTTGCAAAAATACAATATTTTATACGCTAAAACGTAGAAAGTAAAAAATAAAAATAAAAATAAAAATAAAAATAAATAAAGAGTGCAATAAAAGCACACTTTTGTTAATTAAATTTTAATATTAACCCTTAAATGCGTGATTTTTTAAAAATCATTGTAATAATGTTTTTCGGCTTTCATTTTTTAAATAAATCATGGGAAAAATACTTTAAAAAATCATATTTTGTTTTAAGTATAGTTTACGGCTAAAAAACAGTTTGTTACTAATCGGCAATACTGGTGTTTAATTGAAAAAATAATTTCCCTTGATAAAATTCTATAATATTAAACACACAAGAATTTTAGGAACTATAATAAGAAATAAATTTTACTTGCTCACTGCAGGTCAAAATAGAGTATTTCGCAAGCTCCCAAACAAAACAAAAAGAACAAGTAGCAGCAATTGAAAAATAAATCTATCTTTATTCTTAAACAGCACAAGTGTTGTCATCTACATGTTGAAAATCTATTTAATAATATTTTCAGAATGTATTTTATTGGCAACGTTACGCATTATAGCTTCAATATTATTCTAATAGTATTTTAGAGCCTAAATTGGGTATGTTGCCGAAAAGCAACACCAGGCATTTAAGGGTTAATTAAATTATGCCAATACGATAACAAACCAATTTATAAATCCCAAATATGTAGTTTAAATGAAAATTTTTCTTTAATCTCCTGTTGCCAATATGTTAAAGAAGAACACAAATTAACTATTTCATAATAAATTCACTAGGCCGAGCTTTCTACCAACAGTAAAATGCGGTGAATTTTCCATAATCAAGGTCAGTGCAATCAATGTATTATAACGGAAATGTTTTTGAAAAATCTCGAAATTAGGCATTCTTTTCAAGAGAAACAACGAATGCTTATAAAAGCATATTAAGAAAAAAATATTTTTATTTTATTAGATGCAATTCCCTTTGGAACTGCAATTGTTACTCATTAGCCGTCCACCATGTTTAAAATTAACCATTTAAGGCTCCTGTCCCTGCCGGCGAAATCTCTCACAAGCTAAGGCTAATCCTATGGGGAGAAATTTTTCTAATATCTCGTTTGCATTTCGACATTTTTTTTTCTTTTTTCATTTTTCATTGGATAGTCGAGATTCATCTCTACATCACACCCTTTTTTTACTTTTCCGATTTTGGTTGCAGATATTTTTTAGAATGACACTCTCATTTTCAGAACCGGTTTTGAAGGTGAAGGAACTGCATAAAAAATATCTACGACCACAACACCAAAATCGAAAAATTAAAAAATGTGCGATGTAGAGATGGACCTCGGCTATCCAATGAAAAAAAAAACTATTTAAAAATGTCGAAATGCAAACGAGATATTATATAAATCCCTCCCCATAGGATTAGCATAAGCTCGTGAGTGTCTTCGCTGACAGGGCCAGGAGCTTTAAGGTTCCAGTCTAATGGCTAATGTAGTGTCATGAAGTTACATCTGAATATCATTCCGTAAACGAAACAAAAAACATCTTTCAAAACTTAAACAATGAATGTTAAGGGAATCACGACTCCCAGGGTCAAAAATTGCAAAGCATCCTTCGTTTGATGCCCATCATTTTAAGATAGGATGGCAGAAAAAAAAATATTTTAAAGATATGATATTATATTTTAACAACAACAAAAAAAGAAATAGATTTGACGAAAATTCTCCAAAATTGTACGTTCACAATTAAGGGGTCTCAGGACTCTTAAAATTGGAAAAAATGAAAAAAAGACCCTTTTCAACATTTAATATCTTAAAATGTATGTGATATTAAAACACAATTTTTATTGGGACGAAAGATATAAATATGTTCTTTAATTTAATGTATTTTTAAAAATTGTACGATGCAGAATTAGCTTTTATAGGGTACTCCAAACTGTCAGACATTTGACGAGCAGTAAGCTGGTATAACAGTTTACGCGTAGGATTAAAAATAAATTTTTCAACTAGAATGAAAAATTTTGGCGTCTACTTATACTTCAGATTGTAATAATTATCCTGAACCTAAATAAATTGTATTTAAAGCATTTTTATACTTTTAATACAAAGTGGTATCTAACTAAAGCAAAATTTTGCAAATTTCAACAGTATAATCACATAAAAAATATTTTTTTGAAAAATAAAACAGGAATTTTAGGTTCAGTTTATACAGACTAACATGAAACATATGTTTTCAAAATTTCATGAAAAAATATTCAGAAGTTTTTGAGATATCGTGTGCATTATGCCCAAAAACGTCATTTGCAGAAAAATGACTTCACAATTTCGGAAACGCCACTTCAGCTATTGATGGGGTATAATTCTAAAAGCCATAACTTCTGTTCTAATGGGAATTTCAAGGAAACAATTATGTAAAAATGTTCAGAAATGGTAGGTGTTTAATATCTAAAAAAAAAAATAAAATTTCAAAAATTTTGAAGCTTGAAGAGTCTTGAGACCCCCTTAAAGCTTTAGATACTTTTCGTCGTTTTTTATCGAACATATTGATTATTTTATCGTTACACTTTTCTTTAATTTATTATTTGATGTATTATGGTTGGTCCTATATCAACAACGACTGTACTATTTAAAATTACTCTTGGAAATATCGACATATTTTAAGCTAAAAAGCATTTGCATGTTATTTTTTTTAAGTAAGGAAAGTTACATAGAAAAATCGCATCACAAATTAATGTATTTACTAGCTGCCGTGGCAAGCCAATGTGTTGCATTTCCATGGCAAGAGATCGTTTAATTATCATTATATATATTTTTGAGGGGCGGGGGGGATGGGATCTAATTTAATTCTACATTTAGAAAACTAGAAATTGAGAAAATTACCTTTTCCAAATTACGTTATTTCCCAGCAATTATAGTAGAAGTGTAGAAGAAGTAGTGAAATTTAGAAGAAAATTGTAAAATACAAGAAGTGATACTCAATTGATTTTGGGAAACTCCTCCTATGAAAATGATACTATTTGTTTTGAAAATGATAATATAGATATTGTACAGATAAGAATGTGTTAGTTTCTTCGGATGCTACCCCTGAGAAGGGGCAAATTTTTAGTAGAACCGAAACTGTCTATATGTAACTGTATTGTATTAATGTAAGTAATTTATGTGATTTTATTTACTAATTTTAAAAAAATATATCGACTTACACTGATTGGCCTTTGTCCTACTTTATACTTTTAAATACAGAGTAATAAATCCTATTATAAGTAAAAAATTTCATTGGTTAAAATGACTGGATAAAAATAAGGAGAGATTTCTATTATTGAGAAGGTAATGTTTATTACTTCTCGAAGCGAATTCACCCAACTGAGTGTCGTCTGTAGTGCAATTTGCTATTGCTTGGACAAAAAAATTTAATGTGAATATATGCACGGTACATATAATCAGAATATATGTTTAAAACTCCGTGTTCTATCACTGTCTCTCTATCTGCATTTTTATCTAATTCATAAAATATTATTTGGTTGTTTACATTTTAATATTCACGTTTATTAATAAACTATTGCATTGAACAGTATTCATAAGAGTACTGAATGTATATGTATTTATAGCGTGGACATAATTTTACATAACATTGGAAGCAGGGGTGTGAAAACTCTCTCGGGGTCAAGCAAGATGTCTGGAGGTTTGGATTTTCTTCCTAAGTCTGCGAGGAAGACCCCTCTTTTAAAAAGAACTCCAACCGATGCATCCCTCTTTTAGGCTTTTATCCCTCACGTTCAAAATCATGGCGGCAAAGAATGCAAATTAATCATATAATCTCATCCCTACTCAAAACATAATAAGGTCTTGGCGTAATAACTATAATAACTTTCCGGTGCTGCATAATTGCCAAGTCACAAAATAATCATTAACTAAAGGTGTCTGAAAATCATTAATTAAAGAGATTAGGAGTATTTTATGACTCAAAATGTCAAAATTAATACGCGAGCTGAACTCGACTCTACACATTTAGGGACCGTTTTACGATTAAAGTGCGCGAGACTTGGCTAATTTCTTTTCTATGTTTTTGATAGGATTATTTCATACGGATAAATAATATTAAAATATTAATTTTTTTTATAATAATTGTTCTAAATGTGTAAATGAACCATAAGCGTATACATTACATACTTATTTTTTTAAGGAGTGTGAGTTAAGGATCATTAAATGGATTTTTTTAAAGGAAACAAAAATAAATCACCATTTTGGGTCGCAGACGATATCACATATTTACCTTTTTCTTTCCTTTTTTCTGAAAAATGTAGAGTAAATCTTTAGAGAAACTTTGAAAAGAGTTTAAAAAAAAAAAAGCAATACCTCGAAAACTAATTTAAATTTTAAAATTCTGAGACCTTATATCACATTTCCAGATCCATTAATCACATTTTATATCACATTTTCAGAACTCGTGTTAATTTCATCGCACCCCGTTGTAAATTATAGGCGGATGAGTTGTAAAATACAAATGACAGTATAATTTTAATATAATATATACTAGATTGTACTAATTTAATATATAAAAATGAAAATTTGTCTGTCTGTCTGTAATGCTATACAAATCCACAGTTTGGAACCAGAATGGTGAAATGTTATGTACATGTGTATTAAAACACAGCCGAGGCAACTAAAGCAATCCGGAATCGAAATAATTTATAGTTAACATTTAATTAATAAAAAAACAACAATTTAACAGCAATTTCCTATCAGATTTAAACATTTTTTGCTATAGCAGCTGCCAACAGTTAAAAATTTACAATAAAATCCTTTTTTTTTTTTAATGTTCAACCCGTATTCGCCCGAGTTCTGTAACCAATGTGAGATATACATATTATGTACGCCACGTTGCAAATACTAAAAAGCTGTAGTAGGTATTACGATAATTATTTTACCTTACATGCAAATAATTAGAGATATACATATTATGTACACCACGCTGCAAATACTAAAAAGCTCCAGTGGGTATTACGATAATTCTTTTACCTCACATGCAAATAATTAGAGATTATTTAATTGCGCTTTATTATTACAATTAAAAAAAATAATAGCAAACATTTTATCACAAACATCAACAAATTTTTTTATTCCATTTATACCCTCATTCCAAAGATATCGTCTGCTGCCGTAGTAACATGATAAATTAAATTTCCTAAAAAAATGCACAGTAGTAGAAAAATATTTTACTAAATCGAATAGTTATTTTTCATTTTGGTTTTAGAGTTAAATTCATGAACTCCAGTGCATAGAACGGGTTAAACAGCTAGTATTAAAATGTAAATTATGTTAATGACACATTTTTGCTTCCCTTACAGTGAAAAGAGGTTAATTTATATGTATTTCCACCATGTTTTAAATAGACAAGAGTTCGAAACTTGCATTTGATTAATTTATATTTTTTCATTAAGTGTGTATGCAAATAAAAACAGGAAATTTTATATGAATCTCTGTTACTTTGATTTATGCATTATTTGAACAATTTGTTGACAAAATATTTACAAAGAAATGATACTTTTGTATTGGGGCTATCAGATTTAAAAAAGACTAAAGTATTTTTTTTTTTTTGTAAAGCCTAATTTTATTATGTACGTAACAGAAAAAGCTTATTGAAAATTCGTGAAAATTCATTGAATATGATTTTGTGTTTCCTCTAATTTTCAATTTATTTTTCTTAAAGATTTTTTTTTTCAATCTCACTTAAAAAATTCCATATAACCTTAATTTAAAAGAAATATCAAAGTTTGTATGTTTATATTTTAAAATGTATTAAATGCTTTTTCAAAATTTTAGTTAATTGAACGAATACCTTTCTTACTAAGTTTAAATGCATTATGTCTTTAGATTCTGAAGACAAAATTGTATTAAAATGAATATTTCGAATGTTTTTTTTCGCAGTATCCTACAAAATGTATCACTTGATCTTCTCTCTACGGAACAACGCTCAGCAAGTTTTTAAATGACAGTTTCATCATATTTTTAAAAAAAAAAAAAAAAAAAAATCTAAACAGTAGCATATCCCACATTAAAAAAAAGTTATGGTGAAAATACCGAATTTTAAATATTAACTATTGTAAATGGCGTTTAGGAATTTAAATAGTAATAAATTTAAACCCTTGAGAACAGTCTTAAGAAAGCAACAGCAGTTGCAAAATTGCATGAAAAAAAAACTTCATTTATATAGCTATTTTGGAAACTCTAAGGCGATTTAAATACATTAAAAAATATTTTCATAAATTAAAATTTTATATTTTAAAATTTCACAAAGATAGAAGATTTACAAAATACATCATAGAAAAGCAAAACCTCTAATATAAACTTTAATATTTTTAAATAAGCTTTCAAGGATTCTATATAAAGTAAAATAAAACATTTTGAAATATCCTTCTTGAAACAAACTTTGATGTATTGAATTGAGAAACAATTGAACAATATTATGTCTTACAACTTTAATGTCTTCAGTCTTCATGCTAAAATAATGAAAACATCAATATTCTCGAAGGCTGGAAATGTTATTCCTTGAGCAAAATATTCAAACACTTCAATCATTTTGTTTTGGGGGATTTGAATGAATTATGGTAAACAAAGGCCTTTGAAAGAAAATTTTGGATTATATTGCAATAAATATTCTTCTTTGATAAAATTTGAAATTTTATTCAGGGGCATGATGTTTTATAGACGGGAAAAAAATCATGTATTTTAAATATTAAATACGTGAAAATTTTCCCATTGCTAACCAGAAACTTAGCAATATTTACGTTGTTATTATTATTCAGTCACTGAATATTTAGCACTATTCAATATTATTAGCACGTATATTCGATAATTCCAGGCGTAATTTTACTGCTGAAAATTAATTGAAAAACTAAAACAAATTATACTCCCGTATTTTAATTAAAGATATTTTAGTTTGTTTGGACTTTGAAAATGATTTAATTTAATTTAAATAATTTTTTAGGATTCTGTACTTAAAAAGTAAAAACGAAACCATTACAAGATCACTCCTGTGCCTGTATGTCTGTCACAGCCATTTTACTCGTAAACTATGGAACGTGGAATGTTCAAATTGGGGGAAGTAATAAAGACTATTGACCCACTTATTTACAGATTATTAAACATTTACAAATATTTTTAGGAAAAATGTAGAGGAGCTAATTAAGTTATTTGAAAAAAAAAAAAAAATCTTTTATTTGTATATCGTGTGAAAGCTTTCATAATGCTGAATTCAAAAATACATTTCTTTTAATTTTAGGTAATCTATTTTCAGAGATATTATCGAAAATGTAGTGCAAAATTATGTCCCCCCTCCCCCATCAATTTCCGAATCTATTGAAACTAAAATTATGAAAAACTTAGAGGTAGTTGGCATTAATTAAAATCTTGCAGAAAAATTATGGATTTTACCGTAGGTCACATAGTTTTTGAGAAAATCGCATTTTTCTGTTACACACAAATTTCGATTTGCGGGCATTCAGCAAAGGTGTTTCAGTGCGCTGTAGGTGCTTATCGTTGCAGAAGTATAAAAGTATTGTTGATAATGATTTTTGAAAAAAGTCGTCGGTAATTAGGTGAGTTTTTAACCCTTAAAGGCAGGGACGGTTTGAAGATACATTATGACAGGGGCGGCGTGCTCTATGTACCATCGTCTTTGAAAGCCTAGATAACAACTTTTAATGATGCATTTGTGTAATACAATGTCCAGTAGCAGTATAAAAGCAAATTTTTATAAACAGACCAATTTAATTAGAATTAATCTCATAAATACTATGGGATTCGTGACCAGGTTCCATTCAGTAGATCTCTCAAAATGCCTATCTTGTCTTTAAAAGTTAATTGAAAACCTATTTGTAAAATTGCGAAACGGACCAAGGTGGCGTTGCTACTTTGCGACCTCATTTCCAAGTGCGCTTTGCAAAATGCCATGTTTAAACTATGAACAAGGGTTTTGTTTTAGCTACACTACAAAAAGAAAAGATTATTACAACGCTGAATTTAGTTTTATGAAATGCCAAATGAAGTTTAAATATGCACCACTTTTATTGTCAGTGCTGAATTGAGTTCCTCGTAAACAGATAAGGATAATATTTAAATAAGAGTGATACAGAATAACAGCATTTTATATTATTTAGCCTTCATATTTATTTGCACTTTTACGGTATACCCATTCACACTTTTCTTGTATATATATAGCTATACCAAACCCTATGTTGTATAGTTTTTTACAAAGTCTTATTTTTCTTTTAGTAACGACTTTTCTAATAATACAGTTAATAATTCATATATTTATTTTACGGAACCCTTTAAGCACGAATAATACTCGCACTTGACCGTTTATTTATGACTTCTTTTAATTATATTAAACTTAATATTCATCTTTGAATCAATTTCAAAGTTTTATACAGAGACATGAATTTTCCTCAATAAAAAAAGAATAATATTTTTTCTTATATTTAAATTGAATCTTTTTAAAGATAAATGAAAAAAAAAATGACTGTGTTTATAAAGCAAATGTTTTCTTTTTTTCTTCCACAAGCATTTGACATTTCGAAAAAATATTAAATATATCATAAAAAGTATTACTACAAACTTTAAAAATATAAAATCAATTAAGTCTTCTTTTTACTAAAAAAAGCTAGCATATTTTAATAATGCTATAGCTTTATACTAGCAGGCTATGCCCGCTGCGCTGGTCAATATTTCCAAATGAACCTTGGATTAAACTAAATGGTGAATTTGAACTTGTATTTTAAACAATATGGATCTACAGCTTGACCTTGCTCATTACTGAAAACGATGCGAACGCCATTGCGATATAATGTTATCTTAAGCGTTGAACAAAATTTAGCAATTAAGAAGTAATTGTTTTAGTTGATTATAAACAGCGCACTTATGGTCGGGTAATGAGACCGTTATGACAACACGAATTAATACCTCTGTAACTAATCAACATATAATGAAATCGTATATACTAACACCATTCCTAAAAGTCATGCAACAGGGCCACTTCTAACAAAATATGGTCTGTAGATTTTTTTAAAAAGGCTAAACTTTCATAATCAGGTTCACTTAATTTTTGAACTTTTACTGTTTCTCTATAACTAAGTACCCTTGAACAATATGTATACACTAAAACCTTTCCAAAATTATTACCTAACTAATTGTGGTATATCCTACGATAGTATTATAAACAATCGGAATGAAATACAAATTTCCGTTGTAAATATATAGTAGATGATGATGATGCGATTTTGTGTAATAGTAAAGTTTTCGCTTCAAACATAAACGATGCTTTCAACATTAAAGCTAATACACCAATATGTTAAGTATCCGAATACGGAAGGTTAACTTAAATTCTCATGAGCAACTACTCAAAGAAAAATGAATATGTGGCTTTTGTGATATTTTTATGTCAGCCGGGCGCAGATAATAAATCAATAAAGATTGTTTTCATAGCATATTCTTATTTTATTATTTTCATTTAAAACACAAACCTTTCACTCATTTCATTTAAAATGCATGCCTTATACTAATTTCATTTAAAAAACTGAAAAGATAAACAATAGCAGGAAATAATGCCATAATTAAAAACAAAAAAATATTTTTAATTTACATACGCAAAATGTAACTACTGCTACTGGGAATTTAAAAAATGCTATCAGCGAAATGTGCGCACGGTTGTTATAAATGTAACCATTTTTTCTTCTTATCGAGGAGCAATTTATAAATCGCACAATATTATTCCAATTCCAATTTCTTTCATTGAGGAACCTATGACCGGAAAAAATGGAAAAAGACTTTTGTAGATTCTTCGGATGACGGCATCTGACGCCATAAACCGAGTTTATATATATGAAAATAATTTTTAAGTCGTTACAAACATTGCTTTCATACTTAAATATTTTCATTGGTACTACTTGTTATCCCGTCGACCCATTTCGCCAAATTATATAAATTGCCAAACCATTCGCCAAATTATATAAATTGACATAATCTTTATTTTAAATAACGAAATAACAAATAAATTAGTATAACATTAATAAAAATACAAATAAAACGTCGAAATTAAAATCACTTGATGACGTAAACACGTGTAGCTTGTTTAAATTCAAGTGAATTTGATAATTAAGATCAACCATTATTGGCATTTAATCTTATAGTTTGACGATAAATTTTTGGTCGACGGAATATCTAAGTAGTACATTTTCCATTTTTGTTTTATAACGCTAAATTCTCAGTATTTTTGTTTCCTTTTATTTTACATAAAATCACTATTTTTTTAAAAAAATTAAGATGCTTGCATTTTTATTTCAAACTCATAGAGCCGTTTTTATTTTTTAGCCAAAAGGGTTGATTTGAATTTTTTCCGTTGCTAGAGTAACGGATGTAATGATAGATATTTTGAGGTTTAGATGATAAAGACACCGCCAAATTAGAAAAATATGAAATGTGCCATGAACTGTTGGGCTTATAAAAATTTATTTGGTAGCATTCGATTCAGCATACAAAACTACATTAAAATATGCTATCATTTGACGCATAATTTTGATATTCGATTTTTTTCCCCTCCACGTGCAAAAACCATTAGGGGTGACACTTTAGAAAGTCCTTTCTTAGCAGAAGTCTATGTCATAAGAAGTATTTTTACCACGATTTTCAAGATTTTAGGTTCAGTAGTTTGCGCTGTGCGTTAATTAGTCACCTAATCCAGACTTTATTTTACATACTATATTAGATATTCCATTTTGCGGTGAATCGATGATCGAACAATATCATTTGAAATATTACATAACAGAGGAGAAAGTACGAAGAAAGACGAAGAAGAAATGACGAATTACAAAAGACTTGTATTTTTTTTTTTTTCAAAATGTTGAATTTTTCGATAGTAATAACGTATTAAAACATAAATTTCCTTAAAAATTATCTTTATTTCCTAGATTTCGAATCTGTGAATTTTCCTATAAATGAAATTGGCGGTATGACTTGAGAAAAAATGAAATAAACAATAGATAATATTTGCTTATATAAAATGGGTAATATTCGTTGATCTGAGTTCGAGTTTATAAATATCACATGCTTTCGGAATTACGGCGAAAAACATTTTAAAAAGTATGAAATTATTTTACAATATGTATGTGTGGCAGAGATTCACACTGAAATTTAAGCATTCGATTCCATTTTTAAAATATTAACTGATATCTATATAAGTTACAATTGAATATGAAAATGTACTCAAAAAATGATCTCTTTCACCTAAAAAAACACCATTTGTGAGAACATCCTCAAGCTAATGTCACGCTTATGCATTTTTGGCTTAAAATCACATTGTTTGGCGACAAAAGAAAAATAAAAAATTGTAAAGAAACAAATAGTAATTACACATGTGACTCACAATTACATCTGCTTGTTTCTTCTTTAAGTCACGTGATGGGACAATTAGATATAAAAAAAAAAAAGAAAAGAGCAGAACAGAAAGAAAATGTCGTTAAAATTTCATCTAATCAAATTTTTTGATTCGTTTCCATATCTAACGCAAGCGATAAAGAGCCAAATATTGCGTATCAAGTGTAATATTTCTTATTAAATTAATTTTTAAGCATTACAAATATTTCTTTCAGGTTTTGATTAAATGTTTCCGTTTTTTAATATTATCACTCATTAAAACGGATTTTCTTTGTCTTTTTTTTCATTTAAATAAAATTAGTAACAGTTTTTCTTTTATTTTTCGAGGTTTAATAGCCGTTTCAATTTTTTTTTATCAACGATGAATTTCGCCAAGAAATAAAATGGTAACCTTATCGCCCAAAATAACAGAATTTTCCGTCATAATTCTAAAACTAATATAGGTAGAATAATGTGTTATAGCTTAAAACCTTCCCTGAAACAATACCTATCTAACGGTATAAGTTCCGTAAAAATCCATGCAGTAGAACTCGAAATCTAGGTGTTCGGAACGAAATTTCCGTTTGGATTTTATATATATAATAGATAATAGAATAGATAATATATTTTATATATATATAATAGAATAGATAATAGATTATGTGTTATGAACTATCTCAAAGTTTAAAACAGATCGCATTGTTAGATTTCCCAATTTTAACAATATCGCGTTATGTTAGTTCCACATTCCACCACCAGGGAGCGCACTCTATTCTTAACGAAAGCGTATCCGAACGAAACTCCTTCGTGCAACCTTTCCGTAGATACATGAATCGGGAGGGTGGCGGTCTTAACGAATAATGTAAGATAATTGCTGAAATTACTACGAAAAATATGTTAAAGGGGCCCTACGCGGGCCCCTAATAGAGTTAGAGGAAATCGAAAGACGGCAAAATAATCGCGGGGAAAAGTTTGCTTGGGTGCTTCGGAGCTACTTTTGGCGCGAGATCTAAGCTCTACGACCAATAGGAGTCCAGATATTTAAGGAAATATGAAGTTACAAAGTTCAATATAAAATAATTTTCCGTAATAATTCTATAACTAATCTAGGTAGAATGATGTGTTATAGCTTAAAACCTTCCCTGAAACGATACCTATCTAACGGTATAAGTTCCGTAAAAATCCATGCGGTAGAACTCGAAATCTCGGCGTTCGGAACGAAATTTCCGTTTGTATTATATATATATAATAGACTAGCAGGCTATGCCCGCTGCGCTGGTCAATATTTTCAAATGAACCTTGGATTAAACTAAATGGTGAATTTGAACTTGTATTTTAAACAATATGGATCTTCAGCTTGACCTTGCACATTACTGAAAACGATGCGAACGCCATTGCGATATAATGTTATCTTAAGCGTTGGACAAAATTTAGCAATTAAGAAGTAATTGTTTTAGTTGATTATAAACAGCGCACTTATGGTCGGGTAATGAGACCGTTATGACAACAGGAATTAATACCTCTGTAACTAATCAACACATAATGAAATCGTATATACTAACACCATTCCTAAAAGTCATGCAACAGGGCCACTTGTAACAAAATATGTTATGTAGATTTTTTTAAAAAGGCTAAACTTTCATAATCAGGTTCACTTAATTTTTGAACTTTTACTGTTGGCCTATAACTAAGTACCCTTGAACAGTATATATACACTAAAACCTTTCCAAAATTATTACCTAACTAATTGTGGTATATCCTACGAAAGTATTATAAACAATCGGAATGAAATACAAATTTCCGTTGTAAATATATAGTAGATGATGATGATGCGATTTTGTGTGATAGAATTCATAGTAAAGTTTTCGCTTCAAACAAAAACGATGCTTTCAACATTAAAGCTAATACACCAATATGTGAAGTATCCGATTACGGAAGATTAACTTGAATTCTCATGAGCAACTACTCAAAGAAAAGTGAATATGTGGCTTTTGTGATACTTTTATGTCAGCCGGGCGCAGGTAATAAATCAATAAAGATTGTTTTCATAGCATATTCTTATTTTATTATTTTCATTTAAAACACAAACCTTTCACTCATTTAATTTAAAATGCATGCCTTATACTAATTTCATTTAAAAAACTAAAAAGATAAACAATAACAGGAAATAATGCCATAATTAAAAGCAAAAAAATATTTTTAATTTACATACGCAAAATGTAACTACTGCTACTGGGAATTTTAAAAATGCTATCAGCGAGATGTGCGCACGGTTGTTATAAATGTACCCATCTTATCGAGGAGCAATTTATAAATCGCACAATATTATTCCAATTCCAATTTCTTTCATTGAGGAACCTATGACCGGAAAAAATGGAAAAAGACTCTTGTAGATTCTTCGGATGACGGCATCTGACGCCATAAACCGAGTTTATATATATGAAAATAATTTTTTAAGTCGTTACAAACATTGCTTTCATACTTAAATATTTTCATTGGTACTACTTGTTATCCCGTCGACCAATTTCGCCAAATTATATAAATCGCCAAACCATTCGCCAAATTATATAAATTGACATAATCTTTATTTTAAATAACGAAATAACAAATAAATTAGTATAACATTAATAAAAATACAAATAAAACGTCGAAATTAAAATCACTTGATGACGTAAACACGTGTAGTTTGTTTAAATTCAAGTGAATTTGATATTTACGATCAACCATTATTGGCTTTTAATCTTATAGTTTGACGATAGATTTTTGGTCGACGGAATATCTAAGTAGTACCTTTTCCATTTTTGTTTTATAACGCTAAATTCTCAGTAATTTTTCCCTTTTATTTTACATAAAATCACTATTTTTTAAAAAAATTAAGATGCTTGAATTTTTATTTCAAACTCATAGAGCCGTTTTTATTTTTTAGCCAAAAGGGTTGATTTGAATTTTTTCCGTTGCTAGAGTAACGGATGTAATGATAGATATTTTGAGGTTTAGATGCCAAAGACATCGCCAAATTAGAAAAATATGAAATGTGTCATGAACTGTTGGACTTATAAAAATTTATTTGGTAGCATTCGATTCAGCATACAAAACTACATTAAAATATGCTATCATTTGACGCATAATTTTGATATTCGATTTTTTTCCCCTCCCCGTGCAAAAACCATTAGGGGTGACACTTTAGAAAATCCTTTCTTAGCAGAAGTTTATGTCATAAGAACTATTTTTACCACGATTTTCAAGATTTTAGGTTCAGTAGTTTGCGCTGTGCGTTAATTAGTCCCCTAATCCAGACTTTATTTTATATACTATATTAGATATGCGATTTTGCGGTGAATCGATGATCGAAAATTAGTCCAATATCATTTGAAATATTACATAACAGAGGAGAAAGTACGAAGAAAGACGAAGAAGAAATGACGAATTACAAAAGTCTTGTAATTTTTTTTTTTCAAAATGTTGAATTTTTCCATAGTAATAACGTATTAAAACATAAATTTCCTTAAAAATTATCTTTATTTCCTAGATTTCGAATCTGTGAATTTTCCTATAAATGAAATTGGCGATATGACTTGAGAAAATAGATAATATTTGCTTAAATAAAATGGGTAATATTCGTTGATCTGAGTTCGAGTTTATAAATATCACATGCTTTCGGAATTACGGCGAAAAACATTTTAAAAAGTATGAAATTATTTTACAATATGTATGTGTGGCAGAAATTCACACTGAAATTTAAGTATTCGATTCCATTTTTGAAATATTAAGTGATATCTATATAAGTTACAATTGAATATGAAAATGTACTCAAAAAATGATCTCTTTCACCTAAAAAAACACCATTTGTGAGAACATCCTCAAGCTAATGTCACGCTTATGCATTTTTGGCTTAAAATCACATTGTTTGGCGACAAAAGAAAAAGAAAAAATTGTAAAGAAACAAATAGTAATTACACATGTGACTCACAATTACATCTGCTTGTTCCTTCTATAAGTCACGTGATGGGACAATTAGATATATAAAAAAAGAAAAGAACAGAACAGAAAGAAAATGTCGTTAAAATTTCATCTAATCAAATTTTCAGATTCGTTTCCATATCTAACGTAAGCGATAAAGAGCCAAATATTGCGTATCAAGTGTAATATTTCTTATTAAATTAATTTTTAAGCATTACAAATATTTCTTTCAGGTTTTGATTAAATGTTTCCGTTTTTTAATATTATCACTCATTAAAACGGTTTTTCTTCTTCTTTTTTTCTTTTTTTTTCATTTAAATAAAATTAGTAACAGTTTTTCTTTTATTTTTCTTGGTTTAATAGCCGTTTAAATTTTTTTTTATCAACAATGAATTTCGCCAAGAAATAAAATGGTAACCTTATCGCCCAAAATAACAGAATTTTCCGTCATAATTCTAAAACTAATATAGGTATAATAATGTGTTATAGATTAAAACCTTCCCTGAAACAATACCTATCTAACGGTATAGGTTCCGTAAAAATCCATGCAGTAGAACTCGAAATCTAGGCGTTCGGAACGAAATTTCCGTTTGGACTTTATATATATAATAGATAATAGAATAGATAATAGATTTTATATATATATATAGTAGAATAGATAATAGATTATGTGTTATGAACTATCTCAAAGTTTAAAACAGATCGCATTGTTAGATTTCCTAATTTTAACAATATCGCGTTATGTTAGTTCCACATTCCACCACCAGGGAGCGCACTTTATTCTTAACGAAAGGGTATCTGAACGAAACTCCTTCATGCAACCTTTCCGTAGATACATGAATCGGGAGGGTGGCGGTCTTAACCAATAATTTAAGATAATTGCTGAAATTACTACGAAAAATATTTTAAAGGGGCTCTACGCGGGCCCCTAATAGAGTTAGAGGAAATCGGAAGACGGCAAAATAATCGCGGGGAAAAGTTTGCTTGGGTGCTTCGGAGCTACTTTTGGCGCGAGATCTAAGCTCTACGACCAATAGGAGCCCAGATATTTAATGAAATATGAAGTAACAAAGTCCAAAATAATAGAATTTTCCGTAATAATTCTATAACTAATCTAGGTAGAATGATGTGCTATAGCTTAAAACCTTCCCTGGGACGATACCTATCTAACGGTGTAAGTTCCGTAAAAATCCATGCGGTAGAACTCGAAATCTCGGCGTTCGGAACGAAATTTCCGTTTGGATTTTATATATATAATAGATAATAGATGGATCAAAATCGTTGGAAAATATTTTGAATCTATTTATATAAAATCCAAGTCTCTGTGTGTCTCTCACGATTCCGGTAGGACCGCCTCGTTGAAATGAGTAATTGTTAAAAAATACTAATGCAGGGTTACCACAGTAGCGCCAAATGTTAGCCAGCTTTGTGACAGCTGGCTAATATGGCGAAATTCCCATTTAAAACCATTAATCTTTCATAAAGGAGGTCTCCGAAATTTAATTTAAACTCCGCTCTTTTAAGATATTTTTTCAAAATCTATGAGTGAGAATTTAAAGTACATCTTTACATCTTCCTCCCGATGATACTAATAAAATAACCGCCAATAGACGACACTGTACTCTGTGAGCTCCTAACTGTGCGATTTTAATGTGCTTTAGGTACTTTTCCAGTAAAGGGGCGAAAAAGGAAATTTGGCAACATATTTTCCGGGAACCTATCCACTGTTTCATTTTATATACACACGCATTTTTTTCGATATTTATGCGATTTATTTAACATAAAAAAGCCGTTTCTCTGATTTTATACAGAAACAGATGTAATTTGTACATAAAAACATCAATAATATACATATAAAATAAACATATAAAACAAACAAAAACGCTCATCAAGTTTGTTTTTATACCTGTTTATATGATTTGACAACAAATCTCGATACTTTCCCGTTATACGGACACCATGCCAAAATGTATGCTAATGCGCCAATTATTTTAAAATGCTAAAAGGTATTTGTAATTTTATGCTAGCAGTTTAATATGAGTTTTATTTTATTGCTTTATTTTATAACATTTATTTGTTCACTTATTTTAAGTATATATTTGTGATTTAATGAAATAGTTCGTAAAAGTCTGGAATTTTCAAATGTTATATTTTTTAAATGCTCACTTTAGTATCGACATGTTTTTCTTTTCTTTTTCAAATGCTTAAATTCACGTGATTTTCATTTTGCGCCCACTATTACGCTTGGCGACAATGGTATCCGTATAACGAAAAAGTACCCAAATCTCACTTTCTGATGCCCAAATTACACCAAGCTTTAAAAAAAAAAAAAAAAAAAAAAAAAAAAAAACGCGAAAGCCCCTACAGTGGAAAAGTACCAAACTGTCTATTATTTTGCGTTAGCTGTGTTATAGTTTGTACTATATGCAAGGGGATTGGAGCGAAGAGTTTAAACATTAAATATTAAAGTTTCGGCACAGATGTCATATACGCCCCATATTGGCGCGATTTTTTTCTGACGCCAATGCAATATACACAACGGGTACTTAACTGGCGCCAAAGTGTCGTTATTTTGCTTGATATGGTAACCCGGATGTTGTTGTTTGTGCTGTTGATGTTTTCGCCAAATTGGCATATATGACAACTGTGCCAAAGTTTCTATAAAGCAGTATAAGACTAAAAAATTAAGAATAAAATAAATTCAAAATAAGACTAAAGAACAAAGAAAAATCATGCGTTAAGCATAGAATATGAAACACTTTCCAACACATCCTGAATGCTTTAACAAAACTTATTTGGGGAAATAAGGTAAATAAGATAACTAAGTAAACATTTTAGAAGACGCATAAAAAAATTTAAAAATTGATTTCAGCAGTTACCGTCCATAGCCAATAGTATCGTTATTACATGCCACTATTTATCCAAAATTTAATTTAAACTACTCTTAAAACCACTGAAATCACAATTCCAGATATTATCATCCATGGACGGTTATGTATCCAATTCTTTGCGTGAACCTGTATATCATTTTATCTATATTCTACAAACATTTCTTAATAAAGTAAATGCAGTTCAGCGTAAAAATGCATAACTCCTTTAAAAACCACCTTTAAGCAATTTACTCTCATACTCAGTAACCCTTATGAATTCTTTTGTGTAGCCCTGCATATGAACTGTAGCATTTATACACACAGTATAGTATGCATAAATGTAGTGAAACATAAAAGCGCATATCATAATTAAAAATGCATTTCTAGCAATCATTACTTATGTACCAGATTTCCGAGAAAAGTTTCTTGGCGAGAAAGAAGTTTGCCAACTTATTTTCTGACAACCTATTTACTGCTTCATACTCACAAGCAATTTTTTCCATATGTATGCAATTTATTTAATATAAAAAAGCTATTTACCCATTTTTATAAAGAAACAGAAGTAATTTTTGCACAGATGTCATATACGCATCGGGGTTGGCACGTTTTTCTCTGACGCCAATTTGGCAGAAATCTCGCTTTCGAATACCAGTTACTTATATATTTTTAAATTATTTGCTATCATTTTGAAAAGGAAATAACTATAAATAAATAAAAGTTTGAATAATAACTTTAGAACAAAACAGTGTATATAATTAAAAACAGAAAATAAAAGTAAATAAACAATTTATTAATAAGTAAAAAACAATAGCCGGGTAACCATAGCAGGCAAAATAAAACCATATTGGCGCCAGTTAGGTATCCCGGTTCATATCTGAAATCTGTTCCGTAATTTGTATATAAAAAAATATTATATATATTTAGAAACGATTTTTTCTATGTATATAAGTGCATATATAAACAAAAATAAAAGTTCATTAGATTTGTTTTCATAGCTGTTTATATATTTTGGCAACATATCTCACTTTCTGATGCCCGAATTGCGTCAAGCTTTTTTAAAAAATGCTCTATAATTGGAAAGTACCTAAATAAATAATTAACAGAAATAACCAATTATACAAACGGTACAGATGTCATATTCGCCCCATATTGGCGCGATTTTTTTCTGTCGCCAATATCATATAGGCAACAAGTACTTAACTTGCGCCAAAGTGTCGTTATTTTGCTTGATGTGGTAACCCGGATTATGTTGTTTATGCTGTTGATGTTTTCGCCAAATTGACAACCGGAAAAAATCGCGCCAATATGGGGCGAATATGACATCAGTTCCATACAAACTAAAACTTTTTATTTCGAGATCAAAGCATTGTTTTTAATTTCAATTAAAAATACATATATCCTTGGATAATTTCAGTTGAAATTAGGTTCACAGCTTAATATCTCATTCCATAAACCTATACAAACACAAGTGATTCATTCATCGTGAAACGTAAAAAATATTAAATCATTGAGGTAATCATACACAAAGTAAGTTCTCCAACAATCAATGGACAATATTCTAATGACGTCAGTAGGTAAAATGGTGGCGGTATCGTTTGTTTATGGTATGAAATCACAAAGATTTAATTTTGCAATGTCCCTTAGTTACATTATTTTATTGTCATATTTATGAGCTCAGAACAAAAGCATATTTTTTTCATTATTTAGTTATTAAAGACGGAAAAAAATTATAAATGCATGATTTGAAAAATTTAAATAATTTTCGTTACTTCTTAGTTATCCCGTCGACCAAATTACTGTCGCCAAATTGCAAGATTAATTGCCAATAATGGTTGCCATTAATTAATTAATTGTAAGATTAAATGCCATTAATGGCCAATAAATCCATTAATTCGACGTTTTATTTGTATTTTTATTAATGTTTTACTAATTTATTTGTTCTTTCGTTATTTAAAATAAAAAATTATGTCAATGTGTATAATTTGGCGAGTGGTTTGGCGATTTATATAATTTGGCGAAATTGGTCGACGGGATAACTAAGAAGTACCTAATTTTCTTTCTTAATAGTAAAAAATAACATCGGGAAGTAACAGCGGGTTTAAGTTAAATAAGTTTAACAATTTAATTCTGTTGTAATATTCAAAATAACTGTATTTATTAGATTTCAGTAAACAACATCAGGGCCCGATTAAACTTTGAAATTAGAGAAATTACAATGTCATTTCAGGACCTTTCTTTTGGAGAAGCTTTTCTAAATTCCACATATACATGGAAACTCTTCAGTGTTAGAAATATTATTCTTAGAACTGACATAACATGAGAACGGCCTGCAATTTTACACAAGTTTTTGAAAACTACTTTGTATCAGAAATTTTACTAAAAACTGGTTACTTTTTTGTTATAGCGGCCCACACTATTAGGATTATGACAAGTTGCAGCCAATTTCGCCAACGTCGTAACCAAGATCGTGAAGCACACACATATAATATCATTTCATGAAATCGTATACGATAATTTAATGGTTTTTACCTTACTTCAAGTGTGTAATTTATTTATTTTTAAGGCTTAACAATCTAAATTGTCCAATATATGAATTTAAAAAAATGTAAACAAAGATTGAATTGACATGACCGCAAAAAGCCTCAAATCTGCATAACACTTGGAACCAAACTGTGCAGATTAGTGGTCTTCTACTGTACACAATTTTTCATAAATGTGTTTCGTTCTTAAAATGTGTAATTTTCCTCTATCACTGCGGAACAAGCGAGAAAACTCATATTCTTGCACATGAGTTGTATATATCTTTATATCTAAATTTCCGTCATTTTTGACGGGCTACCTTTCTAGTAAAATAGTATTAGCCGCCGATATGATATTTCTTTCGCCCAGCAATTAAAGCGTCGTCTCTAAAAAATAATGTTCCGTTGTATAAACCTGTCGTAAAACTAAGTAGGTGTATCATTGTACGGTTAAATACTCTACTGCAATTTTTTAAGCTTCTAAGAATCGCACAATTCCAATTTTTATACCGTCGGTAATAATAAAAAAAAAGGCAATGTGTTAAATGCAATTAATTGCAATGTGTTAAATGCAATGTGTTAAATGCAATTTGTTTGAAAACTGCATCTGAATTTATTTTTGAGATATTATTATTATTATTATTATTATTGTAGTTTTTAGCGCCATTTGTTTACTTTTGGCAACTCAGGTACTCCATTTCTGTATAAAGTAAAGAAAAAATAGTTGGAAAATAGTAATTATATATTTTTGTTGCCATTTCGCCATAATACTGAAAACAAATTTAATTAAAATCGTGCTATTTTGAAAAAATATAAATGAATGATTTCTGATAAAACATGGAGCTATTATAAACTATATTTAATTCTAAGTATCGATATTAATATTTCAAATAAATGAAGGCATATGAAGCAATAGATAGCCGATTTTTTGTCAAGTCTTTTGAATGACGACATCTCTCTCTTTTTTTTTTAACCATTTGGAAAAATGGTTATTGTTCTCGTCAGGGTAGGAAATGAAAAGCATATCTGAAGGTTTTCATTGGTTTAATCCGCATTTTATTCGTTTTGTGATTGGTCTATACAGTAATCTGTATTTCCCTTTAGTTTCAACACAGATGAACAACAGAGTGTTGCCACTATGACAAAAAAGTAATAAAAACTAGAAAAAAAAAAATTAATAACTCAGAAACAAATTGAGATACAACAGCTTTTAAACAAATTGCATTTAAAAGTATATTTTTTTCTCTACACGATGATGTAAAAAGTAATATTGTGGGATGTTTAGAAGTTTAAGAATGAAATTTCATTTAAAATGTGTCATCAGATTTCTTGGAAATCTGACGACGGAAAAGCCTTTTCCCGAACAGCCAATGAAATGCTTGGATAATACGCAAGTTTCAGGTGGATAATAACTAATGAAAATGAAAGAAAATGAATAACAGTTTCTGCCAAAGAGTAAATTTTAATTTTTAAGATTTTCACGGGCAAAAGAAAAATGGAATAAGCCAATTAAAAATAACAAAAAAGATAAATAGGACAAGAATGAATACATATAAATATTTCACAGCAAATACGAGTCGCAGGTGATTTATGTCGCTTGGAATTTTTACGTGTAATAACACTATTAATGTTTAATTCATGGCGTACGTAATGTATGATCAACTCCGTGCGATTTTTTTAGGTCTTAAATTTTAGTCTTTGAAAAAAACATTTTCGAAATGGTCGTTGTAATTTGTTAAATTCTTTTTTTTTTTTTGGATTTATGTGTTATTCAGGCATAGTGACGTCCTATGAATACTTTACTGTAGATGTTTTTTAAGACTGGATCGTAAATGAGGAATTCTTCAGCGGATACGGATAACGTCATTTTACTTAAAATAAATGTGTGTGTTTTAAGCCTCAAAACTGGAATATGTTTTGTACTATCTATATTTATAGGCATATATATATTTATTTTTTCATCTGGGAGGACATTAAATTCTGAAAGCAGAATTCCTGTTTTCTAGTTTTATCTTATATTCTTCCTGTATCTTATTACTACAATTTCCGGTTATTGTCAGTGCAGAGATATTGAATATAGATTTTTTCTGTTCCGTCAACACTATTTTTGATTAAATATTAAAATAATAATGTCTATTTTCTTAATTTATTTGCAATTATATGGAAACTTTTTTTGATTTCCTAATACTTATAGTTTCAAAATTAAGCATATAACAAAATCTTGAGTACCATAGGGTAAAATTAAATGCAGAACTTAAACTAAAGTTAATACTTTATAAAATTAGAGAATTTGATATAGTCTGTCTTTAGAAAGGTTAAAATTTTCCATTGTGAAAAAAATTAATTTGATTTTTTTCGTACTTTTTTATGGATATTTTCTTTAATATTTCTTTGAATCGCTCTGCATAAGGTTAAAAATATCATTCTAAAACTAATTAAAAACAATATTGATAATATTAAATAATTGGAGATTTGTCTATACGACTTCTGTAAATTTAATTAACTGTCTTTTTTAAATTCTAAATTAGCATTTTCTCCTCGAACAATCAATTCTCAAGTAAGTTCTTTTATTTTGAAACTATGCTTCCATATTTTTATGGATCCAATTATTTATACTAATTTGTAACTTTAATTTCCTTTATTGAAATCATCTTTCTTTCTCTTTTTAATTTACAATTTTTTTCCGGATACTGCTTCGTAGTGCAATTTAATTAACTGCACGAAACAAATTTTCGAAATGCAATTTCAAATAAATAGAAACTAGGAAAAAAATCTAAATAAAAAATGTTTAACATAATTTGCACTGTGCTGAAGAATATTGTACTTTTTTACTTTTAAAGAGCGAAGATTTAAATTAGGTTTTGGTAATATTCGCTTTAAATTGCTTTCGATATTTTAAATGTACATATTAAGGTTTTAAATTTTTTCTCCTTAAAATTGCACCGAAGGAAAATGAAATAGAATTTTTTTTTTTAATACAAAGTATTAAATTTTTAAAAACATGTAGCTAATTGTTGATTGTCTGCAGATTTTGTCAGAATTCTTTTTATCTTTTATACTATATATATATATATACAGAGACGATGATAATAAGTGCCTTGGTGATTTTCTTTTATACCACTAATAATAAAAAAAGATTTCCAATTACGAAAAGCATACAAACCAAATATAGCTTTTATCCATGACATTCGTTTATCAATTTATACAATAGTTATTCGTATTATAATACGAAATTTAATATTTTGTATGTCTCCCTTTTCTTATAACGTATGTGAAATAATAAGAAAATGAATGTAACAATCATAAACATCATAAACATATTAACGATTATTAAAGTTTATTAAATTAAGCTCCCGAAATATAAGTTGATTGATATGTTTATATTAGATGATTACTTCATGCCGTAAATTCCAATTAACTTTCTGACGCAAATATTAAATTTTAAAAGACGTGTACCTGCTTCTAGATAGGGTGCAGATTTTGTCAGAATTATTTTATTTTGAGGGGTTTTATATACACAGGGGTAGTGATAATAAGTGTCCCACTTTTTTTCTCTTACTCCACTAATGATAGAAAAAATTTTCCAATTACAAAATTATAACTAGTTGGATGTGCCAATCCCAAAACTTTCTTCTATCTTATACATCTTAATATTTCAAAACCTAGTTACACATGTTAATACTTCAATATTATTAGTTCAATACTATACCAACTTTGATTTTCATCTTAAATTTCTGCTCAAGTCAATTAAACGGACTAAAAACGAGTTAATCTATATCATGATATTTGTTAAAATTATTAATTTTTCCTTATTCTGTCGTTATCAGCTGTTTGCAAATAGCCGGCATAGCAGGAAGCGAGTTCCCGCCGCTGCATGAGCCGCCGATGCACAATAGAACTACGAAAAATCAAGAAAAGTATACAAAAATCGCTAGCACGGAGCCCCTTTACCGCGCAATATTTCCAAATTCAAAGAGAACCTGTTGGCCAAAGCCAAAAACAAGCACAAACATTTTGGTTCAATTGTATGCATAATTTTATACGCTGTTCGATGGTACAGTAATGAAAATGGCACAGAGATCGGAATTATAACACCCCTTCTTTCGGAATTTTTTCAAGTTCAGGGAGGACTTGTTTGCCATAGCCAGAAACATGCACAAAAAATTTGGTTCAATTATATGGATAACTTCATACACTTTTCGATGGTACAATAATGAAAATGGTACAGACATCGCAATTATAGTGCCCCCTTCCGGCAGAATTTTTCCAAATTCAGGGAGGACCTTCGTGACATGACCAAAAATAAACAAATAAAATTTGGTTCAATTCTATGCATAACTTCATACACTTTTCGGCGGTACAATATTCAAAATGGCACAAAAATTGTACAAAAATCGCTATTACAGCGCCCTCTACGAGTGATTTTTTTACAAATTAAGGGAGGGCCTCCTTGCCATAGCCAAGAACTTAAAATTTTTTTTTGGTTCAATTCTATGCATAACTTCATACACTTTTCGATGGTGCAATATTCAAAATCGCACAAAAATCGCTATTACAGCGCCCCCTACCGGCGAATTTCTTCCAAATTCAGGGAGGACCTGCTTGCCATAGCCAAAAACTTAAACTAACTAGTTGGATGTGCCAATCCCAAAACTTTCTTCTATCTTATACATCTTAATATTTCAAAACCTAGTTACACATGTTAATACTTCAATATTATTAGTTCAATACTATACCAACTTTGATTTTCATCTT